>VDFB02271358.1:545463749-545825794 GCA_007258455.2 Sequoia sempervirens | reverse complement strand
CATGGATCTCCCAAAGTCGAGTCCAAAGTGTGTGGGGACAATCAATACCTAATACAGCACAAATAGTGTCATGATTAACACTAGAACAAATAACTCCTACAACATGATCACTGATAATACCCCATGTTGATCTAATTCCATAGTGTCCAATGTAGGTATGAGTCCATAAAGATAAGGCAAAATGTCAAACCATCTGAGATGTGTCAAGATGTCGTTTCGCCAAGACTCATAATTATCTTTTTCCAAGATGACCATAAAAGGATGAACAGAATAAACCCATGATACTTCCTCAAATGAAAAAAAAAAAAGACTAACAACCTTAGTGCATGCAAAACAGATCAAATGAAGTCATCTCACACAAAAAGAGCCTTTCCAAGTGCCAAGATGTCTGAATAATTAAGCAAAATGTGAAATCACAAAAAATTGAATAAAATGTACTTGGAGCAAATTTTGGAAAAAGTGCATGAATGGATTTGAAGAGCTCTGAAATACCTTCCCAACGATGCAAAAATCACAAAAATTGGATACAAGTGAAAATTATGAGCTCGAAAGCAGAAAATGATGATCTGACTTTGACTAAGAATAAATTTACTAGCAGCAAAATCTAATGACGAGACTAAGACTACTTGAAAGTACACGAAACCAACTTTTTGACGATATCTCATTTGCTTGATTTTGACATCGTATGCCCAAGTTATGGCCAAAAGAAAAAAATAGCTCTCTTAGGGCAAATGGGAGTTAGGAATGGGGGCAAGTGTCTAGCCATACGACTAACGTCATCGTGATATCGAAAAGAGAACAAGAGAGTTTTTGTCGGTTGTCAATGGAGTTGTTGAGGCCATCAAGCTGGCAAGAAATAAGCCACCAAGGGTTTATTGGTCGACTGTCTATGAGCTTATGGCTGCCAACGGTTAGGGAAAGGCCGTCGGGGCTTTTAATGCAGCCCCATGCCCTACGATGGGCCCGCAAGGTTGTGGCAAGTGCTATAGTACCCTTTTGCCCCTTTTGGTTTTTTTGAATTTTATTTTTTTTGCTTTGATTGTTTAGAGATCTGGAAAAAAATTAATAAGAAACCAAAAACAAATTTGTTTATTGAAACCCTTCATACCTTCAGCTGCAAAGCTTTAATGGAAACTAAGAGTTGTACGACACCATACAGCCATACAAATTTCTTGTGCAAGATTTGTGGCCCCTACAAAAATTTTGTTTTTTTACAACTACTCGGATTTCAGCGATTTGACATATGTTCTTAAATTTTTTGGCCGTTCTGGATCCAATGATGATGCCCGTTTTGCTCTTGGATGAGACGATTTTTGTCTCAAGCCGGATCTTTCAAAATTTTGACAAGAAGCTACAAATCTAGTGCTTTGATACCATGTTGGAGTTGATAGTGAACCCCACAGCTCCCAGAAATCACCTACAACCAAAATTTGTGGCTAAGAGTTGTACGACACCATATAACCGTACAAATTTCTTGTGCAAGATTTGTGGCCCCTACAAAAAATTTGTTTTTTTATAACTACTTGGATTTCAGCGATTTGACTTGCGTTCTTAAATTTTTTGGTCGTTCTGGATCCAATGATGATGCTCGTTTTGCTCTAGGATGAGACGCTTTTTGTCTCAAGGCCGGATCTTTCAAAATTTTGACAAGAAGCTACAAATCTAGTGCTTTGATACCATGTTGGAGTTGATAGTGAACCCCACAGCTCCCAGAAATCACCTACAACCAAAATGCCTATCACATCTGAAGAGAAAAAACCATTGATGTGTGCTATGCAACCTTGAGAGAGATTCATCCACAAATGTATCTAATATTGAATAAGGAATGTGATTTGTTATTACAATATACAATAATGAATGCTTATAAATGCAAAAAACAAACCCTTAATGAGTGTTTGATTAGATTGTAAGTGTCATTATCCTATGCAATGAGACAACTTGACCTATAAACAGTCCAATCTAATAATAAAAAAACACTCCTAATTTTAGCTTAAGTGAATAAAGTAAAAGGGGCCTAATAATTAATTAATGATTAATTAATTATTAGGTGATTACCTATTTACTCCAACATGGAATCGATTGCCTCTTGTAGCCTCCTTCATTTTTGTTGTTCCACCAATCAAAAAGATTGTCTGATTTCATGGTCTGCCCCCTAACCACATTATTTTTTTCTCCCACCCTTGTTCATGCTCAGTGACGCATTAATTTAATCAGTTGCAATGCCAATCTTCAATGTAGTCATCAATAGGTATTGCTGACCAACTTTTGTTTTTATTAAAATCTGGCACAGTTTTGCAAAGGCAACAATGCCAAATGTTTACTGCCATAGTGTCACACTACCAATAGCAATTAAAACAAAACCTAAACATACATATCAGATTGATTCTATGAGTAGAATAGTTATAGCTTTATCAAAGGTGGTGCTTCTTTACAGTGATAATAGAATAAGGAAGACTGTTCAAGGTTCAGCTCCCTTACCTAACTACAAGAAACTTATTTAAAGTGCCCAATGGTTGCCAATTAAATCACAACTATAGGCAACCAATCAAAAGATTCTCATAACAACCACACAAAGCCAACAAAAAACCAGCAAAATAGTGGACAAAACAAATACTAACAAATTACAAAGTTCAAAATAGACTTACTCCAACAATAATTTCATAATATACAATGAATGTTGTAAAGGTAAACTAAATTCACATGAACTATAGTCAAAGAATTTGAGATTTTAGAAATCTAATTTTTTCAAACTAATAGATACGTAAGCTTTATGCATCCATTGTTGTGGATATTTTTATGAATTTGGAAACCTACCCATCAACAATGCAATTATAGGATCAGCATCTCCTATATTTGGTTAAAAATGCCCTATTCATACCAATAATACAGGCACTGTAATGTCCCACCCTAGTTTGGCTTCTGCTTTTGCAACTTTCACTTGATTAACACAATTGACAATGTGGGACATTTTGTCAAACAGTTTGTATGCAATTCTAAAACTAGGTGATTTCTAATGGATTATGTCGTTTACACACACATATGAAACTCAACAAATGATATTACCATATAATGTACTTTTTCAGACTGTAAGCTTACATAGCACAATAAAATGTAACATTAAACCCTCAGCAAATTATACTTCTGAACAATGTTATCAGCAGTATTTATTCTCAGATTGTAGTGTTCAGACATACATTCCAATCTGTGTATATTTATCAAACCTGAGAATGAAATAATGCAGATTTCATACCATAAAATGCACAGGTCTGATCGCTGTTTACAATACTTACAGAGCAGTAATACCTAGCACAGAATATGCAATTATAACAACATAGAAATACCAGATTATGAGCTTGTAGACAGGACAATTCTCCTCCAGTTTGCCACGGCCTTCAGGGAAGATAAATCACAGCTAGCTGTAGCATAAGTTCACACTCAGCCACAACAATAACTACACCCAGGTATAACTTCTAATGACAGCAGTGAACTTAACGCCTTGTCCACAAACCACAGCTCCTATGTTTCAATGCCTTCAGCAGCTCTGTAGTTTCTTGAATATCAATTGATCAACAGTTGAAATGAAGCGGCTATGTTAATGGATCAGATTTAGGCGATGTATAACAGCAGCAACAATGATAATAAACTCCAGCAACGATCACTATCACCAATCCTCACACCTAGTGCAAAGCTGCATACAATTAAATTGCCAAAACCCTTGCCTGGCAACCACCTGCTTATTGAAGTTCTCCTGTAGTTCTCTTTGCTCTACGAATAATGATTAAATATATTTGCATTATTATGAAATTTCATTTGAACCCTTGAATATGAAACTCTCTTGCAGATTCAATGAAGCACAAGCACAACCTCTGGATGAAGTTGTCTGCAAGTTGGCTTGGGAGATCTTTCACTCCTGTACCGAGCTATTCTTCTCGAGGGATTTCATCCTCAAAAAGCTTGAGATTTTCAGACTCTCCAATCTTCAGCAAAACCCTTATCAAAATTCTTCTTCTTCAACAATGAAATGAATAAAATGAACTCCAAAATGCCCTTTTATACTTCACCTCAAATTCACTTTTAAATTTCATTTCATTCAATTTACTTTTAATTTCTTTTAATTTTGGTGCACAACTTAATAATATAAAGTATACTTTAAAAGTCACTTATATCACCCTTTCAAAAAATGCAACTTAAACTTATATTGTAAAGTATACTTTAGAAATCACTTATATCCCCTTTCAATATTAAATCCTTTTAATTTATTAATAACGCATAAAGTTAAATTATTTAATTTAACTTTATTATTTGACGTTATTACTATTTAATGCATAAGTCCAATATTGACCAATATAACTCCAAGATAGAATTGCACCATCAACTCTGTCAGCTAACCATACCAGTGACTTACTATAAATAGTAATTATGAGCAACACATCCGAGTGACTTACTATAAATAGTAAGTGTGGGTCAAAGTGTCTAGAATGGCCTCCGGAAGGCACACCACAAATAAACTGGGACATTGAGCTGAAGAGTACTAAAATAAGCACCAAAAGGTCTGCTAAAGAGCCATGGATCACCCTCAAAGGGGTCTCCTAAACAACCTGTTAGCCTATGAGGACCAGTTGGTAGACTAACCATTGTGTTTAACCACTACCTAGGAAAAGGGAACATTACAGACACCTTATCCTTAATAGTTTGGTGTGAAAAATGAAATGGTTATGTATGGTTGTATATACTTATTTCAAGAGAGGCGCCTGGCAATCAATGCCTGAGCCAATTTTTCAGTTTCCACAGATCATGCACGTGCAATGGTGAACATAGTCAACACATCAACAGCGGCGACCGACGTAGTTGACAAACAGTTGAACGGCTGGTGTTGGTGTTGCATGTAGACGGTGAACACAACTGACGAACGATGAACAGAAGGCAAGCTAAAGTTGAAAATCTTGAAAAAATGGTTAATTCTGGCAAAGAAAAGTGCCTCTACAGGCCAGGGGCGCCCAGAGATTCAGGTAGTCAAAAGTCATTTTTAGGGTTTGCCACCTCCAAGAGCTCCATCTTAGATTTAATCCAACTTTGCAACGAATCCATCAGCCAGCTCAGAGGACATGTCAAACGTCGGCAATCAAAGATCAAACGGACACTAAAAGACGAAGGAGAATTTGAAAATCATCAAGTTTTTGAAGGAAAAGCGCCCCTGCTAGCCAGGGTGCCCAAGATTTCAACGGCCCAAAATCACTTCTTAGAGTTTGCAATCCTGGGGGTTCTCCTCAAATTTGATCCAGCTTCACAACAAATCCATCGGCAAATTCTCAAGATTTGTCAAATGGCCAAAATCTTGGATCAGATAGGAATGTTGCAATAAAGTGAAAATCGAAAATCATGAAAATGCCACACATGGGCGCCCCATCTTGCCAGGGGCGCCTAGGGTTTTGAGCCCTCTGAAATAGCTCTTAGGGTTTGCAAAACGGATCATCCTCTTCAGAATTTTGTAGGCTTTCCAACAAGTCCAGCATCTAGTTTACGGGATCTATAAAACGCCCGGAAACAAAGATCAAACGGGAATGTTGAAAGTCAAAGAAAATCAAGAAACTCATAAATGGCCAAGTCTAGAGCAAAAAAGTGCCCCTACTAGCCAGGGGTGCCCAACTTTTTGAGTCATCAAATGCAATGTTCAGGTTTCGGAACTGTCAAGTGACCAGAATTGCGGATCAAACTAGAGTGTTTCGTTAAAAGTTGTAAAGTAATATGATATAAATTGAAATATTTAGAGGAATATGATGCATTTTCCACATTTCAAACCAAATTTTCAAACAATACATTATGTCTCTCAACGAAAGGATAGTTACCTCGTAGTAAATATATCTCCTATCATTGTTTATTATTATAAAAAGGATGAAAAAAATTAAGAATATGTCAAGAAAGTGTCAAAAGGTCATGTGCATGTTACCAAAATAAAAATTATGTTCTACCAATAATGAGACTAGTGGTTTAATCAAATTTCAAGTGTTAATAATCGTTCTATCCCTCTGCCACCCTCTCTCAATCAACACCATAATTTTCCTTAGTGATTTTTTTGCTTTCACAATTTGATAAATCATGATAAAATTGGAGCTAAGTTGCATATTTAAACATCTAATTAGTTACGAAGATATGTATCTAATTTATATGGAGTATTACATAAAGTGATTTATAAAAAAAAACTTAAATTATAAATGCAACTACCTCACTAATCGAAAGAAGCATATTGAGAAAAATTTTAAGAAGTATGTTCTTAAATAAATTATAGATTATGTCTAAAAAATGTTGGGTATTTACCTTCAATCCTCCCTCTAGCCAATAATTAGGATTTGCACATTATTTTTCCTTATGTATTAAATTGTTTCTTTAAAAAAGCCTACAAAATATTAATCATTTTTTGTAAGACTTGAAGTATCATGTCATTTGATAATTATTTTATTCTTAGATGAAAATATAATAATATTAATCAAAGGTTTAAATGCAATGTTAGTCCAACCATCGCATATTATAAAGATTGTTGTATATGATCAACTATCTTTAATGCCTTGTAGTTTTATTTCACCTCCAAACTGTACTTTAGTAGCATTTGGGCGTCTATTCTTCATCATTTTGCAAGTTAGCTTCAACAAGCAAACACAGAATTTTCTTCTCAACAGCATTTGGAGGATCAAACGAAGGGCATTTTCAAAGTTCTTCATAGATTCGAGTTCAAGTTGCACAAAAGATCACTTTCCCATAAACTGTTTTTCCAAGGCATCATTTTTCAAAAACAAAAGGATAGTTGTCGGGAGACTGGTACTGGTACCGGTACGGGAGAATGGTACTGATACCAGTACGACTATTTTTTGAAAATAGGAGACGGGGTTCTTGGAGACACCATTTTTTTTAATATAAATAAAAGTTAAAAAATTAAAAAAATAATAATTTATAAAAAAATATGATGACATTGAACTTCCAAAACAAGAGTAGTAGTAAAGTCTAACAATGAACATTAACTTTACTCATCAACCTTCAAAATAATGGCTCAAGTCTGCACTCTGCACTTACAGTCGACTCAAATTTCCTAACTTTTGCCTGGGAGACGCCAAAATCCATGGCGGAAGACGCAGGAGACGGCAAGCGAGGTACCCTGGTGCTGGGAGGCGTTTCATGGGACGTCAAAAGTACCCGAGATGAGTACCAATACTGGAGACGCATCCCAAGGGTCAGGAGACGCGTCTCCCAGCAACTATGGTCATCGTTTTTAGCTTTCATCGATCTGGGTCAACTTCTTTTTCATTCTTCTTCAAAGATTGAAAATTTTTCCGCTGCTTCTTTGGCTTCCACTTTTCTAGGGTTTCTTGCATGTTCAAGTAAAAATCAATTTTTTGAGAAATCTGACAATCTAGGTTTATTCAGCAAAAAATTGGCCACAAAACCCAAACCTCAGATTTCTTTCGAAAAAAGTTGCCCCTACTACCTTTGTTGCTTCTACTTTTCAAAAACTCATCTTTTTAAGGAAAAACTCAGTTTTTCGAAAAACGGACGATCTGGATCTCTTCAGCACACGAGCATCTACAAAACCCATATCTCTAATTTTTCCCGAAAAAATTGCTTCGCAACTTCTATTTTTGAAGGATTCTCACACAGTGAAAAAATCAGATTTTCGAAAAACGGACGATATGGGTCTATTCAGAATGACATTCTCTACAAAACCCATATATCAGATTCTTCTCCAAAAATCTGCCCTTTTTTTGAAGAAGATTCAGCGAAGCTATTTTTAGCTTTTGTGGAGAACTTGTCCGAACATATCCATGTTCACAGTCAAACTTCACGATTTCATCAAGCAATACCCTTCCATTGAAAAAAATCAAGAAAAGCGTCAAAAGCATAAAGCTGCATGTAATGTCCCCTTTTCAATATGATCTTGTTTATTGACGGTTTAGCCTATCACTGGCCCTCGTAGGCTAACTCAGATGGTTAGAGGGTCCCTTTTTGGCAAACATCAGTGTGTTTTCTCCGTCAAAGCTCAGTGTGGGTTCAGGTTTGGCCTTCGTTAGACTCAGTTTTTCATACTTACTATTTATAGTAAGTCACCATTTTAGGGGAGTCAAGGTTATACTATATTTAGTAAGGCAACTGGACAAGTCTCAGATGCAGTGTTGACCTCTTAATCAGTTGGATGGGCGAAATATTAAATATTTGATGAATAATTATCATTAAAGGTACTTTAATGATAATTAAATAATATAAAGTTAAATTATAAAGTCAAAAAGTATACTTTATAATCGATGGGGCCATGACCCTCAATTAAAATCACATAAAGTACATTTATTTTATATTATTGGTTTGGGCGCCCAAGTTTGGAGATATTATAAAGTTTTTATCCAAAACCTAAAAAGTGGATTTCAAAGGCAAATTAAATACAATTAAGAGGTCGACCTTCTTGAGGAAATTATAAAAGGGCATCAAAGGCATTTGATTTCATTATGTTTGAAGATTAAAAACTTATGATTTTTGGAGTTCTTGCTTGGAGAAGGAACCAGCTAGGGTTTCTGCCATTGTTGAGCCTTTGGGAACAAAAACTCTCATAAGTTGTGCAATTTTGAGGCTGTGAAAGACCAGCTGAGATTATTGCTTATTGTGGGCTTCATTTAGAGGTCCAATTTGAGCTTAATTGGTGAAGTTTCAGAAGATTTCAACAAGGGTTTCGAAGGTTAATCATTTGTAGATCTGAAGTTGTTGATGTGCTGCTACAGTACCCGTGAACAGTTATGCTACAGTACCCGTGAACAGTAATTGCTACAGTACTCGCGTATAGTAATTGCTATAGTACAGTGCAGATTTAAAGTGGTTTATTTCAGTTTTCATGAGTGTTTGAAGAGCAAATTGTATATCATTTTGAGAACAATCATTGGTGGCTACATTTATTGCTGTTAGTACCACTCCTTGGCACGTGGGAATTACATGTATGCATAATAAACGGGTCTGCTGCTGCTGCCAGCATTTTCCAAATTTGTTGCAATTAACTTTCAAACCAGTGTTCTATGTATTTGCAGCCCTGGTATGAGTTTATTGAAATTAAAATGCAAAGATTGAATTTATATTAAATCTGTAATGTCTTTGTTACAATTGATATGATCTGATCTGAATATTTATATATGAGGAGATTGTCCAATTATTTCTTTAATATGCAATAGACATCCATATTTTTGGGCAATTGTTTTTGTTATTTCATGTTTTTCCTGGCAATAAATAGATCATTAAACCCAAAGCAAACAATTTGAACAAAGGCAGAAAATTTAGTTTGTAAGTGGCCACCTGGGGTGGTACATTACACTGCAAAAGAAACAGAGGTCATCACTCCAGTTACAGAGCCGCCAAAGTTACCAATCAGTGAACTGCCAGTTGAAGCGTGCAGATATTTCCAGGAATAGAACTCAAGTGATGACAACAGTTAACTCAAGGCCTTTTTCCAAGTTTAACTGACCATCCTCTTTCCACGCATGTTTATTCTTTGGTGTTACCTATTGTACAGTTGGACCTTTTTTTAGTGTTAGATCAATTAACTGATGTTAGTTAACTGTTAGTTTACTTTTGTTTAGACATAGGAATAAATCTTGCATGTTGGCAAGACTGATTGTTAACACAAGGAGATTTTAGGGTTCCCTACTCCTGTGTTTGTGCATAAATAAGAGCAGCCTTGCTCATTATTTTCTTAACCGTGCTTGTGATAACAAAATGTTGAGCCTTAGTGCCTGCTTCTTTGTTATTCAATATATGTTCAGCCGTTGTTGCTATAACAAAATTTTTGAGCCTTAGTGCCTTCAAGTTTGCTACTCAGTATCTGTTCAATTTGTTCAATGTAATTTGGTTTGATCATAAATTGTATGCTTGTCTTCTTGCTACAATCTGCTGTCCCAAACGTGTAATTGTTGTTGGAAAGCTTTGAGGAAATAAATCTTACACCTACCTTGCTTTGATCCAAAGTCTCAAAATCTTTCGGTGTTATTTGCTTTATGTTTTGCTTTCATGAACTTTATTTCAGCATTTATCTAAAAGTACAATGAGTCTTCGGATGTGTTCTGGAAACAAGTTTGTTTAAGCTTTGTGTTTACCAACCATTCTCTGTTTACTTCTAAATTCTCTTGCTTTGAATTTACTTGAGAAGTTAGAAGCGTCATTAGTTTAGGCCTAGTTGTAGTTGAGGTTACGAAACTAGACAAAACCTCAACTATGACGCAAAGAGTTTTATAACCTTGTGCTCTCAGATGAGATAAAAAGATAAGCAATTAGTTTAGTGTTTTCCTTTTACACATAATCAGCAAAGAGGGAGCTTCCCCTCCTAATTCGAAGAGCAGTCTAACTGTACATAGCTGTCCGTTTCCAATACACACTCCAAAGGTGCGAATTGAAACGCCAACAAGCCTAGATATTTTCAGCTTGTGCTATGTTTAGTCATCACTAATTTTGAGGAATAATCATATTCTGAAAAAACCATTTTTAGCATCTATTTACAGACCGGCTAATTTACATGAACTTGTAGGTCTTCTTTTAGGCCAGTAGTCATCCATATTGGAAATCTATTTAAATATTGCCCGAGTTAGATTTAGTATTTGTGGACAAAATTGTGTAGCAAGCTTGCTTTGCATGCAAGCAATCTATTCTTAGTGCAGGAATGTTAGTTAACTCTTATATTATTTTTCAGGCAATAGTTTTGTATAAGTGCTCTTGGCACTTAGTTTATCATCCAATATCATTCAATAGAACTTAGCATGTGTATTTTTGCAAATTGAATTGTAATTGAAATGTTTTATGCCATCATGTGTTATTGCACTCTTATGAGTTGAATATCACTTAACAATC
Organism: Sequoia sempervirens; assembly: GCA_007258455.2. Classification (NCBI taxonomy): domain Eukaryota; kingdom Viridiplantae; phylum Streptophyta; class Pinopsida; order Cupressales; family Cupressaceae; genus Sequoia; species Sequoia sempervirens. Next base: position 545,814,931 of record VDFB02271358.1, on the reverse strand, counting down.
ATTTGAAGCTTCATATTGCAGCAGCTGCTAAATTAGTTGTTGTAACTTTGAATGCAATTATCATGTTTAGCTCATAATTTCTTTTGTATGGGTACATAGTGAATTGAAGTGTTTTTCTCTGCTAATTTCAGTATTTGTATAGCAGGTCACAGTGAAGCGGCTCTAATAGATTTGTATGCCATTCCCCTTCTAATTCAAGGAGTATTTTGAGTTTAAATGAATCCTAGCCTTACATTTGCACTGCTCAGTTTCTACCTTTAGCCAAACAATATAAGTGTGGTGGTTGATGTAGGATTTACTTTCAATCAAGAGGCATTAAAACCTATTGCCTTGAGCGGAAGTGCTAAATTACCTTGTGCCCTAGTTTGAGAACTCAAAAGATAGGTTTCAGTTTTATGTTAGTTTGTATTGCATGCTTAAAGAACCACCCAAAAGAGCATTGTACCTATTGTAAATAGCAAACCTATATTGGTCAGTATAGGGTTTTAGGTTTGAAGAGCAGTTGTACTGCATATCTATTCCATTTTGTGTCGCACTAAAAGGTGCCAATTAAAACACTAATGATGTATAGCATAATTCATTTACAGGTGATCCTATAAACATGGTGACTGGGTGTTAAAAAAACTCAAAGCACCTTATATATTATATATCAATGTTAGCCAAGAATGGCACTATGCCACTCCAGCTGCTTGACACACTATCAGCTCCCTACAATGTGCATTTCGTTTTATGACATTCAAATCAAATTATTATCTAAAAGGCACACATTAGCAACTACAGAAAACATTCTTACAGCTGCCTTTTAAATCCAATTAGCAATAAACTTCAAATGTTAAGGGGTGTCAGAAGAAATGAGGAATAATTGTCTGACTAAAAGGAAAAGGCAGTTTATTAACATCATATGTGGAGCCCTCATTTGTTCCTTAAATAAAACATTCCAATCACACTTAAAAAATGCTTGAATTGAACAGAACTACCTTGGAGCCCAGGTTGAAAATTCATGGGCCCAGTTTGGCAACACAGCTTTTGGTGCAATTATCATATGTGGCCCTGTCACTCCCTTATTCTCCATCAAGTAAGCAATCAGTGCTATCGTCTGGATTGTCTTTCCTAGACCCATTTCATCGGCCAGAATTCCATTCAAATTATTGTTGAATAAAGAAAGCATCCATTGAAGACCCTCTAGTTGATAAGGGCGAAGTTCTCCACCTACAAGCATTGCAGGTTGCTCAGTGACCTGCAAACATTTTTACATAGAAGAAACAGTAAGGAACAAAAAAGATACAGCAACCATCATCAAATGTCTATAAGAAATGAAGTGCAACCATTTTTTCTTAAGGCCATATTCATGAACATGAGTACTGCTAATAAATGCATGAATTATCTCAGTCAGCAACTATCTCAAATGACTTCCGAGATCTTAATCATGAAGAGGACCAACAAAAAGATTAAAAATGCTATTGGCATCATCTTCGTCCAATCAAATAAAGCATTTAACAGGTGCAGCTGCAATAAAATGACTAAAAGACTTATAATTAAATATAAACCTAGGCATAAAGAGAGATCTGAGATGTCAATAGGGTTGTGCTTAAATGGCAAGGCCATAAGGTTCTCAAGATGGAGATCCATGTTTGAATCCCCAAAGTGACATCTTAAGTTGGAATCCCAAGTCTTGGTCCAAGTCTGAGAAGTCCTAAACAAGGCCTACAATGTCTATCTCATAATGTTGTGCTTATAGAAACTTTCTAGATATCATTTTCAGGAATCTACCGTGTTTAGTATCAAGTCTGAAAAAAAATTGCTGAGATTTTTGGCTGATTGTGAATAAAAGCAAATTTTCAGCCTGCCAAATCAGAATTTCGTAACACTGGTTCAAAGAACAATCCACTTTTTCTCGCCCAATCCATTCTTAAATTATTCCATCTAACTGAAACAACAAATGAGAAACAAAAAGGGAAACAGAAACAAAACAAGAAACAGTTAATTTATATTACTCAAGGAGTCAACATAAGTTTTTTAATATATTCAGAGGATAAAAAGGGTAAAGATGCTTATCAAGACACGAAATGCAATTTATGTGTTAACAAATACTATCACAAATATAGCTAGAGAAAAACATTTGCTTTATGTAAGAGGATCTGGTGTTGAATTCTGTTCTGAACAAAGCAAAATCATCCCTTCAGGAAAGAAGAAATGTTACTTCACCCCTTTAGATACCATTTCTTCACACATAGAAACAGATAGTTCTGTGAGACAATGTTTCTTCCAACATACCACTACTACTCAAATGCCCCTACACTTTCTCCCTCATCAACATGGTTCTGATCTTTCTCAACACCATGGTTCTGCTCCTCCTTGATGCCATGGCTATGCTCCTTGCCAGCTGCCCCCCAAGCACAAGTACAGACACACATTACAAGTTTCTTCACTCCCACGGGAGTTATATTGGCCTTGGATGTTAGGGGAGATTTGAGAGGGAGTACTTTGCTTCCTCCTTGCACTACAATGTCTGTCCCCCGGTCTTCAATACTCCCTAAAGAGCATTACTAGATCGTGTATCAGTCCTTTCACAATTATCAGTGATGGCATCAATGGCTCCTCCTTTGCAGCTCCTAACAGAGATATTTGATGAAATTTGTATCTTGTACTTCCCAATTTCATCAGCCCTTGTTCTTTGTGGATTTTGTTCCCACCACATGTCAATTTGTATAGATTTCTTAACCACTTGTGTATGTGTTGCAATGCTTCATTTTGATTTTAGTACTTGTGTTCATTTGTTTTGCTTTGCTTGGATGCTCTCTTCCTAGGACTTTCTACTATACAAAATGTATTCTCAAGTCCCATTCCCCTACTTTTGGTCAATTGTGGACATTACTACACTTATCATTGATGGCATTGGATTTACTGCATATGCCAATCACTCACGCAGACATGCGAGACAAATGAATCATTCCATAAAGAGTGTGTCCCAGGGAAACCCGAGGACGCGTCCACCCGCCTCCCCGCAAAATGGCCCGTCCTTGTCACTGGGTACAGGGGGACTGATGGGGGACGGTCCCCTGGCGTCCCCCTTTTTTTTTCGAAAATTGGGAAATGTCCCCGAAACGGGGAAACGGTCAATGGGAAAAGGCGGACGGCCAGGGGACGCTTGAAACGTCCCTCAACCGTCCCAGGGATGGTTGGCCATCCCCCGCGTCAAAGCATGGTCAAAACAAAACAAAAATATGATGAGATTTTGTCACTTGTGAATGATGAACAGTCCTTAACTAGCAATAACAATGGGCAACAACCATGCCATAAAGGGTAGTTACCTTGATCACAGAGGGTTGTGAATGAGACTGTTAAAGTCTGTACAAAAGGTAAAGACTGTGCAATAACGGACAGATCAAGGGCAGAGCTTACCAAGATGAGGACAGTCAAACCTTAGAAAAGATAGTCATAGAAGGTTACATAATGGGTTATGTTGAAAACACAAGTAAAAGACCCTTATTGAACCCTCCAAAAATTCAATATGATGTTTATCTGAGCAATGGAGAGGTCAAAAACTATCTGAAACCATTAGAATCCTAAAGCAATTCCAAAGGCATACATGGCAGGCTCTTTAAAGAAGGTGTTTAGATAATTTAAAAAATATTTGTTTTTGCAAGCTTCTGGATTCAACTGTGTATGTTTTTGTAGACACAACAACATACACAGTTGAATCCAGAAGCTTGCTAAAACAAATTCATGGACTGTGGAAAACTCATCCCAACTAATTTAGAAAGTATCCAAACTCATCAAGAGGACAGACTGTGGACTAAAAGTGGATTGTTTTACAATGCAAATCTGGAAGTTTCAAAACCCCTATCCTAGTTGTGAAGATGACAGGGGAGAGATCAAAAGGACAGTCTTAGGACAGTCCAATGATGAAAAGGTTTGCAAAGTGACCTCACCACAAGATGACTGTGGTTTTGAACAATGCACGGAGTTTTCAAAGGACTGTCATTAAAGTATTTGACAGTGGGCTAAATATGACTGTGGTTTGTCTATTAAAAAAGGCAGTCACTTTGGACAAGTGAACAGTAAACCATGAAAGGGCAGTCACTTTGGACTAAAGGGACATAGTCTAATGAAGGACAGTTTTGAAGATGAAGGCACCTGGCAAACACAATGATAAAGTAAAGTGACAGAATATTAGAGAGGAACTTTTGATAGTCACGAATGAACAAGAGTGTGTTTGATGACAATATTTTGAGATAGAAGACAGAGTTATTCTTGAGAAATCATTAGATTGTAATATCTTCTTTATAAGAGGTATGAGTTGATGATTCATAAAGCTTAAAAATATGGCAAACAATTGACAGTAAGGAGAAAAGTATGACAATACTAGAAGGTTTCCTCCAAAGCTTTTGAGGTATTATAACTTAAGGTTCTATAATGTATATTATGCATACTTTATCCATGTTTTCATATGAATATTTAAAATTTCCCTATATATTTTAACTTTTCCCTATATTTTATAGGGCCATTCCCCCGCCATCCCCAAATTTGGCCTCAAAATCCAGAAACTTGGGGACTCGTCCCGCCATCCCCTGCCGTCCCCGTCCCGGAAACTTGGGGTAACACTGGTGTGTCCACTTCTAATCTTTAAAAGATTTTAATTAAAAGATTTTAAAGACAGTTTTAAAATTCTCTCAGTCAATACTTAACAAACAAATGACCACCGCAAAGGAGCTCATGTTGGAATGACTAGCAGGAGAAATGGCAACCAGCAGCAAAGTTGCGGCAGACATAAAGTTTCAATTCTACTCCTTTTTGCAAAGGATGTCTGTGTGTGCGGGGCACAAAGGAGGTGAAAAGAACAACTATGGGAACAGGGAATGGTTTTTCAGAAGATGAGGTCACTGATGAAGGAGATCTGAAGAAACACTCCACTGAAAATACACTTTTGCAGGAGGATTTGTCTGTGGACAGGAAGCTTTATCAAGCCTGCAAAAACAGCTCAACCATTTTGGTTGCTCTGGGTCCTTTTTTAAAGCATGCATTTAAAATAAGAGAAACCATTTTTCCCTCTTCTGGTTAAGGTTCCATTTGCTGGGGATAAACCCTTGCAAGCAGACATTGATGGCACTGGTTCTGTGCCTGCCACCTGATAACTGGCTATCGGAAGAAGAGCAACCAGATCAATCTTTGGATTTTGCTGAGAAGGATTAGCAGGGCTTAATTTCCACTTCTTTGGGTGACATCCCAGTTTGTTCTGCTGAGGACATCCCAGACCTCAACCTTCCTGATCAAAGCATTGACCCTATTTCAAGACATCTGGGAAATAGATCCAGTGTTTACAGGTTCACGGGCAGAAGACCTATGATTGAGGAGATTCAGATGGATGGAAGGAATTTGGAATAATGTCTAAAGACCCTTTTGTTTCCTTTCTTTCTAGGCTTTCTTCTCTGTCCTGTTTCAGACTCCTGAGGATCATAATTTTGTTTGAAACAAGGGTCCTTGGCTTTTTGGCAAGGTTGATATATATAGGTATCCTTGCAAAACCTTTTATCAATCCAGAAGGTTTCAAGGTGCTTTAGATGTCCATTTTGTAAAAGTGCATTGACACAGACATAGAAGCTTATATTTTTTAAAGAAGATTACAACAACAAAAAAGCACTAAGTAGATATCCACTTAGCTGGAAATTTTATTGAAGTAAACTAGACCACTATAGTCATAATGTCTTCTATTCAATTTTTCTCTTCCAATCCTTAGCAAGTTACAAAAGTTTGAGATAAATCTCAGGAGGCCCGCTTACAAAATCAAGGTGAGGAAAAGAGAATTATATTCTGGATTGGGAGGAATAAACTATTCTGGAGAAAACGTGCCACTCTTATTAACAAAATATTTGCATCATCAAGGAAGAATTCATTGCTTTTTCTTGACATAGGCCAACTAAACTAAGGGTGGCACCATCTCTTTCTTGACTTTTGCTTTAAAACATGTAATATAGGCATGTAAATCTGAAAATTAGCCAACTAAAGAGGGGGTGGAGTTATAAGGTGTCAACACCAAAGAAAAAGCATGCCTTTAGTTGTATTTTAAGTGTCTTTAAGCTAAGTGCTACTTCCCTATGGCAGCATTGCCACTAGTAAAACTAACTTGAGGGGAAGTATGTGGCAATGACTATGGAAAAACACACTGAGTTATGTTTTTGGCCAGCTTTCATCTTTGGTGCAACTTCATAAGATATTTTCCACCTTTAAACTTGATGGGAGGGATTTTTCTTTGGCACTATCACTCCAAAATGGCATTTCTATCAGAGATTCATAACATTTTTCCCTATTTTAAATGCTAGGCAAAAATTTATGTTGGCACAGCCAAAACTGATGCAGGAGCATCTGAACCCATAAGCAATCCTATGTCAACCAAAAAAATATTTCCTTGTTTAGTTGCTGTTTGCTTTTCTCCCTTGTTTTTGCTTGCAATGGTTGATGATCAAATTTCATAGAATTTTAGTTGGCATCACCTTGTTAAGAAGCCAAATGGGTATTCACATTTTCAATTTGGAGGAGTTTGGATTGCAGAACTATTGGGGTGTCCGAGATCCCCCTGAAATTCCACAAAGTCCTTAAGGATCTCATTCCCCGCCGACTGGTAAGTCTTTGTACTCTTGCAGAACTTTCATGCGACACTGGATATTATCCAGGTGCCCTCCAAATTCCCGCAATTTCTCATTGCCCCCATTTTCTCACAATTCCTTCTCCTTTTCGAATTTGCAGAACTTCCATAATATACAGGATTTTATCTGGTTACCCCTCAAAATCCCGCAATCATCTTGATGAGCTATGTTTCTCCACAAAATGAAGAATGACAAGACTTCTTGAGCTTTGGTGACATATCCCAATGACCCTCGAATTCCTGTGATTCCCTCTTACACCCAATATCCCACAAAGATCCCCCAAGGTGGGACTTCATATGTTGTGTGGACGCATCCAAGACCCCCTCGAATTTTCGCGATTGTCGCCAAAATGCAAAAGGCGCAGAAAACGACAAGGTGACAATTATAACAGCCTGCACATGGACCTTAGGGGCCAATAAATGATTGCCACATGTCCCGTCATGCATGGCCGTGTGGTGACCGCCACCTTTTGCGTGTTTATAAATTGGGGATTTCATTCCTTTTGGAGGAGATCCTTCTACTAAAGTTAGAAATCGGAGATATTTAAACAGTTTGAAGAGGGTATCAACATGAAAGCTGGAAAAGTTTGTCTGGTTCGAATGCATGAATGTTGTAAGGCTTGAGAGCCAAGGATTGTGTGAAGAAATGTAAGAAGATTGGACTATGATGTCATGTAAATATGTACTCCTGCTGCAATACGTTCTATTGTATATTAATAAAAGAATATTTTCATTAAAGTGTTTGTGAGTTTGAATAGTTGCCTGGTTTAGCAATTTGCTAAATCCCCTAAACCTAGGACTGCACCAACTACAAAATGTGTAATATCCCCATTTTTTATCACATTAGCATTGATTGTAGCTATTGGTTTTCTCAGCGACAATCAGTGTTGTCAAAGGGGTTATCAATTGTCCGAGGAGATCCAGAGTATTTTTGGCACCTTCAGTTGTCGCTTCCAGTCGAAGTTCGTATTTCCCACAGTTTCAAAGTTGGTGCGGAATTATTTAATGATTAAATAATTAATTAAGTTGTCGAAAAGCATAAAGTTAAAGGCAACTTGAATTAATTATTTTAATTATTTTGTAAAATGTGACTTTAGCCGAAAAAGTTAAATATTTTATTACAGTCACTTTTTGGGAGAAATAAGGAATTAATTATAAAGTAAATATGTGTTTTCAAGAAAAAAGGAGAGAGTTACGTAAGTTGGATAAAAGGTCTTGGGAATCTCATCTTCAAGAAAATGCTTGGTTTTATTTATCTTCTAGTTTTTGGAGAAATTGGTTCAACCGTTCAAGGGTTTGAGGACGGAAACCCTTGGGTTCAGAGGATTGGATAAAAATCCAAATCCTTTGTGAGCAGGATCATCCAGGTTTCACAACTGTGCATATCATTGGTAGATTTCAAAATTTTGTTAAGTCTCTTATAGAGACAAATTTCAGAATTATTGTGACCTATGTTGAAGACGGAATTTGGGAGTATTCAGATGCTTGGAATGAACACATGAGGCAGAGATTTCAAGTAATAATATTTTATTGTAAGGCTCAATAATCCAAACTTCCTATCGCAGCCTTCATGCTACCATCGCAGCTTGTTATTGGAGCTGTAACTCTAATAGTGGGTGCCATACCATATGGAACTTGCAAAGGAAGCAGCCATAATAGTTTCCAGATTTCATTTGCCAGGTCTAAGGATACTATTGAAGGATTTGTGAAGGCCTTGAGGATACCATAATTCCTTTACCTCAGCCACAGTATATTTCAAGAATTTAGCATGTCCAAGAATGATTCACAGCTATTACTTGTACTAGCGTGCAAGGCAGGAGCTTGGAGGGGTGTGACGTGGAGATGAAGACTAAACTGCTAGCTACGTATCACTAAGCAAATCAGAAATTTCTCATAGTTGCCACCATACAAGAGAATTAGCTTTGAGGAGGCGTGGAAATAAGAATGGTCAAAGAGTGGTAATAGCATTAAGGAATGCATAGGAATTTAGGAAGTGGCGTGGCCATCTAAAGAAACGTGGAGGACATAATCTTCAAATACCGCTGCAGTTTGATGAAATTTCAATCAAAATAAAGAGTTGCCATACCATACAAGTCCAGGTTAAGGGCAGTGTGGAGTCATCGGAAAGTCAAAAAATGGGGGCCTGATGCTTTAGATTGTTCATCTTACCTCAGTTGCTCTCGTAATTATTGGTGGAGGAAGTCACATCAAGTGTGAAGGGATTTCGGGTATTTAAGGAAGTGCAGATTAGTGAATAGCGACTACAGATGGAGTATGGTGAATAGACAATGCTATATCTTCTAAGCTGTTTTCAAGGTCAGAAAATAATGAATATAAATTTACTGTAATTCTGGAAAAAATATTTGAATCTATATTACTCATTTCCAGCACTGTGACTGATAAATGAATGAACATTGTTAATATTAATTTGCATTTCTCTTATTTATTTGAGCTTGAATCATCCTGAAAATTTCATTTGAGCATTTGAACCGAAATAACCAAGGGAATGCAAGCACAAATCAGAATACCAGGTTACAGGCAAAGTGTTTGGCAAAATGCCCTTTTACATGAAGTCACGAAACTGAAAAAATTTCACATGCAAATTTAGGGTGGGATATCTCAAAATGGCACCACCTATACTTATTTTTATTCTTTAAATCCCAGGTGCTTTCCACTAAGGACCTTTCCACTTTTGAAAATATACTAGGCACAACTTTGGAAGGGTTTTGCCACTAAGTGTCCATGACTGACTTTATAAGCCTCTTTCAACTAGGTCGAGTTTGCTAAAAGTTGGCAACCTAATTTGCCTTGGGCAGAACTTTAGAGTGCCATCTGGATGGCACTTGGAAATTTCTAATTTCTTATCTTCCCTGGTGCACTTTATTTGCCACCCTTGCATGTTAAGCTAAACTTCTCCTTGGCTTTTCCATCCTGAAATCATGCCAATCTTACTCTTCAAATGCTTGCACCCAGCTCCTTTTAACAGTTTCCTCATGATTTTGTCAACTGAAACTTTCCTCCTATTTTCTCCTTGGGTATGGTAGAAAGAACTATTGCATCTGCCATGAATTTGTCCGTGTTTTCCTTACAAAATTGTAAATTGAAAAACTAAATACAAGACAATATTTGCGAACTAACTAGGGGAACAATTGACTTGTACTTGATGCAAATTAGAGGATTAATTGATAACTAACTAACAAAAGGAAGCCTAAAAACAGAGTTTCATATGGGTATCAACAATTGGCTCTTTCTTCCTAGAAAAAGCCAATTGGTCAACATCAAAATATCTAGAAAAAAAAACATGTTGTCAATGTCTTATCTATGAGCAATAGAGTCAAGCCTCTCAACTAACACCTAACCTCAACAAAAACCTCAAATGAAACAATAAGCAAACACATTACACGAAAGGGAAATACTTTTCAACATCACAAACACATGGAAAAGATGCCACTTACCTACCTATAAATGGAAAGGAAACACACTAAATGGATGAAATCATTAATGGGATGGAAAAAATAGCTCCCCCTCCCCCCTACATTTGAATCAAGGTTCTAACCATAGGAACGCACATCCTGAAAACCTTTGTGAAATGTTCATAAAGATCCATGGTTCAAGTGGGTAGGAATGATCATGTAGTGAAAAACGTAGCACAAATTTATTAATGTGCAACAGTTTTGGATGGTTCCCCTCCATTAGTGAAAACCTCTCTAGCAAGTGAAGATATCTTGCCTCCTCTTCAAGATGTCTTACAAGTTTCTGCAATTGTTCCACATCATTAGAAATTGTGATCATCACATATCTAGTTTGTTCCTCTTCACCTATCACTTTGGCACACTCAAGTTTGAACTCAATCAACGCATCGTCTTCAAAGAAAAGTTGTAGGTATTGAAAGAAAATCTCCATCACCTACTCTTGAATTTTTTATCTACAATGGGTATCAAATGTTCACCTTGTGCTTGCAACGCTTCTTCAGCATTTTAATGAATTGAATCTTCATCTGAAAACCCATCCCAGTTTGACACTTCAAGCATTAGATCATTATCAAAGTGTATATGCTGAAAAAAAATATCCTCCTTTCATGACAAACTTTGTCATTGATCATCCCACAATGGCAGGCCTTGAGCAAACTAGGTCTCCATAGCTTCATCAATGAAATCTAATTCAACGAAAGTATCCCTAGAGGGAAGAAACAATTAGACTACTCATCATCAAATATACCACTAATTAGGAAAGCCAAAGTAGGAACTTGAACTACTGAAAACATTTCTTCTTTATGTTTACCAACTCTTATTTTAGTACAAGCTCACTATGCTCAGAATATGATATGTACCTCTAGAGTTGCATTATCTTTAAGTACAAGATCTTTCTTTTCATCCAACTATGATATGTCCTACGTCTTATCTTGTGCATGGCCTCATTGTTATCCAACTTTGCATTTGGCAACTAGGCAAAAAGAGAATGGCGTCCTCAATCAATTTGAAATTACATGAATTTCATGTGCATGGTCTCCTAATTGGTGATGAACCTACAACAAGATGATGGAACTGTTGATGTTTATTGGACAGCGTCAGTCGCATCTTCCAGATCAGAACAAAGCAATTAAATTATAGCTTATAGGCTATTTAATTGGTGTAGAACAAATTCTTGATTGGGACACGTCTCTTGCTAAATATAAATTAATATTTGTTTATTAAGAAGAGGCACGATTATCCTTGGAGGCGCGATTATCTATGAAGGACGACTTATTGTTTGTAAAGTCTTATCTCTTGATTGAGGCCGACATGATGATATTGAAAGGTTGTGTCTCTCTCCATTCATTGTGTATATATTACCATTCCTTGCTCTCATTCGATCATCATATTCATTTCAGTTCATTCGATATTCATTCCATATTCATATCAAGTTCAAGTTCTTCAAGTGGGAATTGACCTCTAGAGCAGATCGATAGTTTGTGCAAAGAGCAGATTGTGATTTATATTACTCAGTTCTGTACTAGCATCAGATTGTGATGCTGTGTATTGGCCCTTCTTATTGGCCTATTGTAAAGTGACATTCTTATTGTGATTCAATAATATAACAGATATTATTGGCTGGGTTTTTCTCCCTCAAGAGGAGGGTTTTCCCAGGGTATCTGCTGTGTACTGTGTTGTTTTTGAATTAATTTCTGTGTCTCTAATCTGATCATTAAAATTTAACAGGAACCATTCTATTGTTGCTCCAACCAAGTGTAAGACCCATAGGCGAATGTGCCTCATTTCATCATTTGATTTTGATAGAGTATTTATGCTAACTATTCCAATGATGTTTTGTATTGCCATCTAGATCTTCAATGTGTGTTTTGAGACACAAGTTATTATCATTACCATATTATAAGACTATTTGACTTAGAGCTTTACCAGTTTACTCATACATGCTAATAGTGAATGAGTTTATGAGTTCAATATCATGAAAAGTTTGATGATTAAATGTGATTTGATTATTGTCACATTTTGATAGCATGTTGTTTTATATTGAGTTTGATTGGTTATGACATAATTACAGGATGCTATGTATGCCTTGCTTGATTTCATTTCCCATTGGTTATCTTATGCAGCTTTGGCTATTGCAATGTGGAAATGCACTTTAAGTTTGCATTGAGTGTTCAAACATAGGTTCTGCAAGGGTGATTAATTTAGAGACAGTCATTTGGGTAAATGTGTTTATGCTTGAATTCCCCATCTTACTTGGTTGCGAGTTGCAAGATGTGCTTCATTCTACCCTACGAACCATGATCCAAGTTTATTTCAATTATTAATTCCTATGTTGTGTATATTTACATAGTTTTCATATGTTGCATTTGATATACATGTATAGTGCTTTTCGAGTAACCAACATGCCTTATGAGTTTAAAAAGACATTTTATTTATTAAATACTTTAGTGAATAAAGTGTTACACAATTTAACTAATGGCATCATTGAAAAGGAAATTGAAAAGGTTATTTGCTTTATTTAAAAAGAAATGCATGTCTTTTAAGCAAAAGGTAAGAGTTATTTGGAAAGATATTAGTCATTTAAAATAAAAAATTCTATTTTACAAAATATCTAGTTCTAGCAAAACTAGAACGAAAAAAAAGAAGGAAAAGACGATGTATTTTGGATATCATTTCTTCACATTCCTTGTATGCTCTTGCTTGTGGATTGCCTCAAAAACCTTGTGTTATATTTGGAGAAAGAAATATCAGGAATTGGAAGGAGCTTGTTTGCTTTTGCTTTGAAAAGGATTACTTCCATTTACTTGTGGATTGCATTCAAAGGAGGATCTCCATTATTGAAAGCTTGCACATTTCATAAATTATTTTCTTATTTAGCAAAAGTATGTATTCCTTTAAATAAATTTCTAGTTTGTCCATGATCCACCTTATGTGGATTTGCATATGGCTTTGTTGGGTTGATTCATTTTGGAGTTCAAACTGAAATTTAGAATCAATGCGAAATTGTCCCAAAATTTTATGTGAGTGAAGTGTGACCTCCTTGCCCTTGTGATCTAAAAGGGTATAGTTGAAGTTACACTGCATGGTTATTGATGTGTTTTCCAAAAAATGATATTCTTGATATTTCGGCCATGTTAAATCATATTACTTTTCAAGACAAGAAGTCGCCCCATGGCAATGAGTTTCTTTATCTTTCAGCAATGTGTCGTAGAGTCGTAGTTTAAACCTCAATTTCCATGCCAAGCACATTTTGAGTATTTTGGTTTTTTGGGTGTTTAGGAATAGGATCTACAGTAGGAGTGGAGTGGACATGATGGAATGGGGCTTGAACACAAAAGACAATCAAGATTACACACATCAAGACCCACATTCCTATTTGGATTCATTGCAAGATAGTTAAAGGCATTCTCACAATCCTTTTGTGATAGTCATTAATAATCCCCTATTATGGATACGAGCACACTTCTCCACTCTACAGGGTCTTTGTACCATAGTGATGACACTCTGTTGTCCTATGTCTAATAACCTCTTCCTCAATTTCATTGGATCGTTTGTATCTAATTGGTCGGTGCAAATCCACCTTAAGTTCTGATGGATGTCCATATCATGTTATAAAGTTCCCACTTTGCAACAGGCCATGAAGGTATTCGCAACATTTGATGAGTTTGGATTTATTGCTGCTAATGGCATTTGCTAGACAGTTTTTAAAGCCTTTACAAAAACTTCATTCTGCGAATATCCTACCATCTACACATTCCATGAGAAAAAAAAATCTTACTTCACATGCTTTGTCTATGCCTCCATATTTTGGATGCATGCCTGCTAGGGTATTTGCTGTTTCAACATGTCCCTTTCACTTGCCTCACAGGCTTCCAGAAGTCAAATGTATATTTATATTTAAGGTGTTGGCATGCAGCATAAGCCCGCTCTCTCAAGAAAAAACAAAGAGAAAGTGATTATTAATTTCCAATCCATATCTTTGCAAGTTCCAGGAACAGACACATTGGCAAATAACACATAAATTGACTTGAAAACCACACATCCTCACAAATAACAATGTTAAACTTCACTTTACAACATGCAGGGATTCAGGGGTCACCAACATATTTACCAACTTCATACAATGGTGCTCAACGCCCAGAAAACCCCCCCTTAAGGAGTTTTCAGGTTGTCGGAGTTCACAAACATATTACCACTTTCCCTAGAGGAGATTTGTTTTTTATCACAGGAAGAATTCTGCACATTGATGAGTTACAGCTGCAGTTTCTAACAAGGAAGAAAGAAAGATATAGCCATAGGAAGACCAATATCTTCTATTCTAAATAATAAAATTTAGAACTGAGGAATTATGGCGACCAAAGTTTATATAAGGTCACAGTGTAAAGCAGGTTTTATTTGCAACAAGGAGACACTTCAGAAATGGCTGATCAGAAAAATTAACTTCTTCCTCCTTCTATGCCTTTGGGAAATGCCATTCATCTATTTCCCCTAGCAGCACATCATGACAGGCATGAAGAGATTCACCTTACTTGCTTCATCAATGCTCGTCCACTAGACATTGCCTTCTTAGTCAAAACAAGTCAGACACATGATTTGACAAATGTGGAGGAGCATGCAATTGAATTGGAAGACAACATGACTTCTATTGGGATGATAAGGAAAGACTCAATCAAACATTTTACTCAAAATTTTGTTGACCCTTTCTTGCAAATGGTTGTCAATGATGTCAAAATATCATGGCGAGTCACAAAAATGTTCTTGTTTAGCAGTATCAAGCTCCATCTCCAAGGAGGAACAACTATCCTCCATACAACAACAATGACAAGTCGGATTTGTCTACTTTACTGACCAAACATCTTTGGAAGAACCCACTCCAATTTTTGCACTTACTGCATATTCCATGAAATTGATAAGCATGATAGAAGAAATTATCTAGAAACACATAGGTTCACACAAGTATTTGTAATTTCAAATGCAAATCATGGGAATTCAAGTGACCCTCAACATCCACAAGATGAACCCAATAGAAACATTGTGATAATATATATTAACTACAAACCTAGTTTTGATAACATAGTGAAAGATCTGCATAGTCATGCACTTGACATCTTCTCATATTTACACAATCGAAAAGTTGAAAAAGAGCATGAAAAATAAAAGTAGAAAGCAAAGGAGAAAATGGAACTACCCATGAAGCAACAATATTCTCAAGAGATTAATTTATTGAGATGGATAGAGCGTTGTCAGTTGAGTAAGAACATATCCTTATATCAGGCACGAGAAAAATTAGACTAGTATGTTATATGTTCTCTAAGGAGAATGAGGGTATGCAAGTGTCTGAAGAGCAAAATTGTGTTCCAATTCCTACTACCTTGCAAGAAGGCTCCAAATGCAAAAGGGATGATTATGAGTCAAAATGCTTTTTCTCTTCATTCATGGTAATGTTTGAAATACCCTCCTTGACAATGCTAAGGAGGTTTAGTTTACTCAAGCTTTCAATCACTATCTCCTCTAGAGATGTGTTAAAGTTGATAGATAGCTCTGATACAAAGTTTAAAGTCACTCAAGGACTCGAGCCTCCAAGATCACCTACAAAAACCAAAAACAACCTTCTACGAGAGGGAAAAGCAAGAACATGAATGCAATAATGGATGCAAAATTATGGCCAATATGCAATACTCAAGATTGCAATGATATTGGACTGATTCAATTAGGATGTACATATGATACCTTGCTTATAAAGGCAAAGATGTGAAATAGGATTAGACAAGATCTTGACATGTGTCTTAATTCTGTATAATGAGACAACTACCTCATTAATATTAAATGACCTAAGACACAAGCATTTAATAAAAGCCAACTAGATAAGATATGATAAGATCTTTTCTAGGCAACAAAGACTTCTAGAAAAAACACCTAGGACCTAAGTGGACTTAACAACTAGATAGGTAAAACACCTATTTACACCAACAGAATGTTTAACACAACAGATTGAAGTTTTTCTTCAAAATCTTGATAATGGTTCACAGCCATAAAAAGAACACGATTTTCCTTTTAATGATGATTTGACTCCAGACTCAATATATGTGATCCACATCAAACAAGACATATGTTTTGAAAATTCAGTAGTTTTCACATAGACTGAGCTACAGTGCTTTCTAACGAAATATGTAAAGTGTGAAGTTTGTGAGTGGATACCAAAATATAAGGTTTTCAATATCCATGAAGCTACAAGGAATAATCCACAAATATGGACAAATCCTATTGGCATTGAGTAATTCTCTATTCACTTTGAGTCACAATGCAATGATCGATTCTCCCCCTTTTCTCTTTGCATAAAATCCAACAACATCCCAAACATTCGTCTACAACAAGTCTTTCTCATGGTTTCCCAAGGTTTTTAGCTGTAATAACCCACCCTTATTCTTTCCACATTTTCCCCTTTCAAATTGCACCCGTTAGCGTTAGCCAAAATGCAAAGATAAGTAACTGTAAAGCAACCCTCCACTTTCTGATCACCCAGATCCCAGTCTGGGCAAAGTGAGCATACGGTGAAAAGAGGATCTTACAATAACTGAATTAACAAGCTGATTGGAATGAACACCTCCCACTTTCTGATCACCCAGATCCCAATGTGGGCAAGGTGAGAACATAGGGTGGTTGGCTTACAATAATGAAACTTCTTTATGCTACCACTTCTTCAGTGGGGTGAGTAATAATAATCAAGTGTAGGAAAGTAAACATCCGATTGTTCAGCGGGAATTACAAGAAAGGAAATGCACTTGGCGGCAAGCCGACCAACTTCCACTTTTCAACCGACAACAAGAAAGGAAATATATGAAACTCGACCACTTATTCAGTAGGAGTGAGAAGTACATAAAGCAAAGGCTCAACCACTTATTCAATGGGGTAAGTATCCAAAATATCAAGAAATCAAGTATCTAATTGGTACTACCAAATCAGCATTACAATGAGTGTCCTATACAAGATATTAAGAGATAAACAAGCCAATATGATAGCACAATGTATCAATGAACAATCCTTGCAACATAGGAACAATTAGGCATCATAAAACATGAAAGTACCAAAGAGAATCAGGTCTGACAAGACTGGTGCAGCAGTCTGATATGCACGAACAGCAAACATGAAAACACCACCAGCCCTCATAAAATGCTCATATCTCCTCCAATACTCAGTGGAATGAAGCCAAACCATTTGCAATGGTCACACTCAGCTAGGCGTCCAAGTCTACATAGCAAGCCACCACATACAAGTCTGATCAGCACTGGCACACTTCTCGAGACACCTTCAGCCACATGGTACGGCCCCCTAGGTAGGTCAAACAACAAGGAGAAATCCCACACACCATCAAAAATTCCCCAAATTTGCAAGAAGGGGCACCCTAGGCAAAGGGAGCCAAAGAATCAATACCCACAAAAAGATATTCAGACCTCCAACCAGCGTGAGTGAAAACATGGGTCAGCTGGGCTATGGAAAGGCACAAAACCAGCAACACCAAAACTGATAAACTCTCCAAAAATGCCTCCAAACTGCAAACCAACACACACACGCAGCAAAATATACTGGAAAACATCAAAACCAGCAATAACTAAAAGCAATATGATCACCATCACCATAGTAAGCTCAACTGCAACCCTTGAAATGGAGTTGCAACCCTATTCAGCTAGGAGATATCTCTCAATCTCAAAACTTAAGATGACTTGGAGGGGTTTTGTCCTCAAAGCCCAAAGAGTTCAATCTACATTTCGGCAGCACTTCATTACATAACCAAATGAGGGCAAGGAGTGGATATAAATAGGCCCAAAAACCCAAAAGTTTGAAATCCCTTTCCCTCCAAAAAGGGACGCCACTCTCAAGAAGGAATAGTAAATTCATTAAAATCACTTAAGTCACTTACTTGTCCACCCTTGATATGCATAAATTCAACTTTTAAAATGTTTAAGTTCTCAATTTTGGCATCCACTTTAGCTTTGCATAATTTTGTTTTTCAAAATAACTTAATTCATCAAGCTAGGCGTGGGGTCCAAAGGGGCCACTTGACATTATAACATCAACTTAAGTTGCAAAACTTTCCTTTACTCCAAGGATGGTGGAGAAGTCGACTACTCAAAATAGCAAGATGTCAACCACTGCAATTGCCACCACTACCAAAAATAGTAACCTTGCACTAAAATGATGCCAAGACCACTGCTAGAAATAGCACTTACTAAAAATAACATACTGCTAAAAATAGTAAGTGACTCCAATCTCAAAATGAGCACATTCTAAGCAAGCATCATGACTTACTAAAAATAGTAAGTACTAAAAACAGAGATTGCTAAAAATAGTAGTGACTGCCCACCAAGGTTCTCGGAGAACCCAAAAAGACCCAGAAATCCTTCTAGCAAACTCCAGCAACAACCCTCTAAAAAACTGACAGGAAACCTCCAAGAAACTTGAGAACCCTAAAGCTGCCTCCGAGTAGCCTACGGGTCTCCGGAAATAGGCTAACGGTCATAGAAAAGCTTAAGGTCAAAAAGGGGACATTACATTGGCTACCACAATAGGCATCGCAACTTGTGAGGAGCGGTTGCTACTTTTCTCAAACCATAAATGGATGTATGTAATGTATTTCATTTCCCTCCACCCACACTTGTTTTGTTTTTGTTTTTATCTTTCCGTAAATATCATGTGTCTATGTGTTTCCCAATTTTAGTGATGTGTCTTATGTTCAATTAAGACAATCCTTGTTTAGGTGATCTTGGAATAGCCTGACTTCATGCCCAACTGATAAGATACTAAACTATCCTAAAAGAAGTTTCATGTATGTGTTTTAGTCCCCAGATAGAGCAAATTGTTGTACTTGTACCCATACGAAGTTTTTTGTATGGAGTCATTTTTAGTTGAATGTAAGTCTTTAAGAGACCTAATATTTCCACAATCCATGATAGTGATTGAGAATGCTTCTGAATGCAACTGTGTAGCAATCTTTAGCATAATGCCAGTAAGTTGAATGTAAGTCTTTCTTTCGTAATGAGTCTCGATCAAATCCTTATTTTCTGTGTACATGAATGCTTTTAGTTTTGTTTTCTGTAATTTTAAACCACCGGATTTACAATGGAAAAGCACTTCTATATATGTACTACAGTAGCTGCAAATATTTCAACAGCTATAACCAAGTATTCTTTATCTTTTTCACTTTTTTACGTTTTCCAAAGTTATTTTCTTTTTGTTGGTTGTAGGCCAGCTATGAGATAGACAACAAACTAGCAATGGCCACAGGTAGCAGAAAGAAAATTGGTTACATACCAAAGACAAATGTGTTAGTCTACAAACTATGAGATGTCTGTAAAGCCCCGAGACCATGAAAAGTAACCTGCCATGGGCCAGACTATTGTGACAGAATAGGTCACATCAATTGAGGATAAATTATAATAAATATATTGAATAAATGAGAGTCGATTATATAATGATATCAACCTATGAATATCATTACAATTACAATGAGTTTTTGTAGAAGGGACACAACCCCATAGACCATTAATTAATAGCTATGTACCCCGGGGACACATCCCCTGTGTTTTCTACTATATTCCCCACCAAAAACATTTTGGGGCGTGGGAACAAGTAGGAAATGTCTCCCCACCATCCCCTATGCCCTGACAAAATAGGAAACATCCTCAAGACATTAAAAATTTCCCAGAAACAGCAAGAAATGCCAAGGCTAGCTACCCCTGCAGCCCAGTCTTTAAAAAAGTCAATTTAAAAATAACACACAAAAATGGAAAAAGGGGATTGGCAGACCCCAAAAGCAGTCACACACCCCTTTACAACAATCCTAAATCTGATGCAGCAACATGAACACTCAGAAATGTTAAAAACTCCCTCATTTTACCATTTTTCATTTTGTGAGAAGAAGACAAAGAAAGAATACAGCAGGGAGAAGAGAAGAGGACAGCAGTGAGAAGAAGATAAGAGAGCACCAAAATTACATCATTTGAAGCAATTTTACTATCCATTGTTCATTTGGATAGTAAAATTTGTTTTGTTTCTTTCAAAGTTCAAATACTTACGAGTTCTTTTTGGTTTTTTGTTTTATGGTTTGCACTTGCAGCTTCAAAAAAAATAACAATTTAAGCAGCAATGAGTGCTATGGAAGTGATTGTGATGTTAGAATATGCAGTGCACCTCAGTCAGTCTTCTTAGAGGACAGCAGGCAGTCTTCTTCAGCAGCTGCAGTTAACTAAAACTGGAATTCAAGTCTTGAGCATCAGCATTAAATAGTTGCTAAATAAGACTAAAAGATTGGGTCATAAGTGCCAGCTTTAGATAGTTAAGTTAAAATAAGGTTATCTCTCATGCATTTAGTTCAAGTAAAACATTTCTTCAGTTTAGTATTGTCTTGTTTATGTTTAACTGAAATAGGGTGAAAATTCCAAGAGACACTTAACTGTCTCTTAGAGTGCACTATCTTATCTCTCCACGGAGATCATGCAAATCTTGAGTTTGACTTGTGATAACTCCTTTGTATACCCCTTTCTAGATCTATAAATTGAAAGGGCAGAGGTACAGTTTAGCAATGAGAAGTTTTACCATTTTCTGTGGCAGATTTAGTTCAGACTTAATGAAAACTGTGATTTTGACAATCATTCATTGGGATTTGTTTATTGTTTTCTATACTATAGGTTAAATAGGTTCTTGCATTTGACATAAAGTTTATTTTGATAGGTTTTAGTTTCAGTTTTGTTCCTGAAGAGGCTGGGATTCAAGAAAGAAGCCAGAGAGGTATTGAGGGTTCTTCTAGGCGTGGGACTGTTGCAGCTACTAGGGATTCAAATAACCCATTTGAATGCCCTTCCAAACTCCTAAAAATTTATGCAAAGGGCTTATTCAATCTTAAAAAACCTCTTATGAAATACTCAAATGTTGCAAACAAAGACCAAAAAAATAAGTCATGGGGGACTAGAGTTTTGTTATATCATTTGTGCCACAAGAATTATACGGGCAGCTACAAGGGTTTATAGCCATATTTTGTAGATGGGTGGACACACAGCAATAGGTAGTGAAAAAATAACCCTGGCTAAGAAAGTCAAGGTGGAAGTGACTAGGTTGTACATGGTGAGGCAAGAAATACAAGTATGCCACTAGATACTATGCAATTTAATATATCACTGCCTACCCAAACCATGGATGTTGAGACTCAATGGGGCGAAGGTTCCACCAAGGGAAAAAAAAGGGCTACTAGTGTTAAATTGGTGTTCAATATGCAATCACAGGAAGTAGTGGTCTTCAATTCCCAAATTTTTCTTTGCCCATGCCATCCCATTCCATGTGACATGGTCTCCCTATTTCAAACAAATATTCAAAGATGCAATTTTTGTTAGTTTCTCATTTGCGCCCACTGGAGAAAATCAACTATGCATCAACATCCTTGATAAGGAGTATTCTCTAGTCAATTTAGTAATTGAGTACATGAAGCACACTTGGCTAAGAATGGGCTACTCTATGATCATGTATGGGTGGACCAATAGTAAACATTGGATGTTGAGACTCAATGGGGTGAGGGTTCCAACAAGGGAAAGAAAAGGGCTGCTATTATTGAGTGGGTGTTCAATATGCAATCACGGGAAGTAGTAGAGTCTTCCATTGCCAAATTTTTTTATGTCCATGCCATCTCATTTCATGTGGCATCGTCTTTCTATTTCAAACAAATATTCAAAGATACCAATTTTGTTGGTCTCTCATTTGCACCCCCTAGAGAACATAAAGTATGCACCAACATCCTTAATAAAGAGTATTCTCTAGTGAATTTAGTAATTGAGAACATGAATCACACTAGGATAAGAACAAGCTACTCTATTATCATGTATGGGTGGATCGATATTAAACATTGGCCACTCATTAATGACATCATCATATGTAGTTGGCTCTTATTTTCTTAGAGTTATTGATTATTCCAAGAAGCACAAGGATGCAAGCTTCCAGTTTCAGATTATTAAGGACATAGAGGAGGTTGGGACCCCAAATTTTGTATAGGTGGTATTGGATACAGAAAACATGTATATGTAGCTAGTATGATGTTGGAGGGTGCTTAAAAGCACCTTTTTTAGACCTTGTGTTGAACAACGCATTGAAAAACAAGGTAGATACATTCGGTGAAAAGAAAGGTGGGAGAAGTGAAAGATATATAGATGTTCATTTTCAACCATCACACCTTGCTCTCTTTGGGACTTTTCCAAGGAAGGGATTCCTAAAACCCATGGAAACTAGGCATGCCGGCAACTTTATTTTGTTAGAGAGGATGCTTGATGTGCAAGAGCCCCTACAATTAATGATGGTTAATGCAAACTGGGGTAGATAGGCAAAGGTGAACACAACTGAAGGAAAAAGTCTGAACCAAAAATATCCTTGATGATGATTGTTGATCCATAGTGAGGTAAGAAATTTCTTATTTTATTATTAAACTAGAGATCGCACCTTGGTGTGCAATGGGTACGGCGAAGAGCTGTGGAAAGTCAATTAGGAAATAAACTGATTTTTTTTTGGCATACATTTGTGTAGTACAGGAGGTCAATTGGTAGGTCATTTAGAAAATGATTTTGTTTATATATTATATTATTATTTTTATTATTATTAGTATTATTAATATTACTATTACTATTATGATTATCCGTATTATATTTTTATTATATAATTATATTATTATAGTAATATTTTAATTTTCATGTATTTATTATTATACTATTATTTTTTATTAATATATCAAGTTTGGATTAAGTTAATTATTATTATTATATTTTTATTAATATATTATTATTATTTTTTTTAGCAAAAGTGGCAAGCCACTGTAATTTATTTTTATATATATATATATATATATATAGATAAAGATTACAAAACATAAAATTTTATCTAACCTCAAGGAGGTTAGGGGCAAAGTCCATTCCTATACCCTAGGTCAGCAGAGCAGGAACTGGCACACAATATAACTGACCCTTGCCTTTGCCCGCTACGAAGCAGAGTTGAACCTGTGACCTCGAGGAATGCAAACCCCAAGCCCCATCTATTATAAATATTTAAATTATAATAGTATTGATAATATTATACTATTATATTAGAATATTCTTATAATTAAATTATTCCCACTAATATATTATTATTATTTTTTAAATATTATAAAAAAAATTATCAGTGGAAAAGCAGCTAAGGAGTTGCACCCATATATTAAAATTTAAGTATTAATAGTACAATCAAAAGCTGGGGATCATCAACGGACCACCCAGAACCCAAACCAGACCACCAGAACAAACCACTACCAAGCACTAGGGCACAAAATGGTACCCCAAACCGTGTGCCTTTTGGCCATATACAATGCCATTACATCCAAGCACCCTGACCCAAAATGGTGCCGCATATTAAAACCTACACCCAAGCAACCCCACACCCAGACCCACAATAGCAACATGACAGCAAAATTTATCTTTTAAGGACACCCAACCAAGCACCCCACCCGCCGAGCCACAAAGATTATGATCACCCCACCAAACCACAAAGCCACAGTGCACCAATCCATCCCACCTTACCTCAGGTGATTTTGCATTCTGGGGTTTCCCAAATGGCTGTGCCGCCCTCGTCCACCAATCCCTTTGTGGTAATGTACGCCTGCAACCAGCCCGCCCCCTCGTTAGGAACCATCTCCAAAATCTGTTTCAGGAACTTAGTACTCTTCAACATTGTCGCACGGAATCTGGGAAGGGAAGCCGGATCATTGGTGAAAATCAGAGGATACCACCTTGGTGGCAACCCACGACAACTCAGTAGATAATAATCTTCAGGCAATGGAACCCCCCATCCCACCTCATAGTTCTCTAATAAATCCTCCAAACCAACCAGATACTTACCCCAGATCAGCTTCTTACACAATTGGCACGCAGTATCTTTCATCTCCCCCACATCTAGGATCGAGGCCAAGAACATGGCCGAGATATCAGTATTAACCCTGTCGGTGGAATGAACGGAGAAATTCCCCACCAAGCACCATCTTCAACGTGTGGAGGATTAAGTCATGCTTGGATTTGAAGACATTACCCAATCGCTTCTCAGTCACCTCCCCCATGTACACCAACTGACTCCTCGTGCTCTCCAATTTTATTGGTGTATCCATGCTGCACAACCCAGACTCTCCACACCTGCTCTGTGAAATGTTATTGTGGCATAAAATCTGGCTATCACAAAGATTTATGATCGCCCGCCAGCCATCAACCTGACACCACATGAGCCCCACAGTACAAAGACATTATTAAGCCATCACCTCCACCCGCGAGCAAGCACCAAACACCGCCAAATCTAGAAATGGCATATGCCAATTAAACCGGCCCCGCCATTGAGGCCCTTTTTGCCAAGTCATCCACCACCCCATTGCCTTCATAGTATATATGTGTCACCTTGTACTCATCCAACTCAACAAGTATCTAATTAATTGGAGAGAACCATCGCCTTAATTTCCTATTGGGTGTCCATCCCGTCCTAATGGCGATGATTGTAATTAAAGAGTCCCCCTCTAAATGGATTTTCCAAAAGTTTCCATTCTTAGCACATTAGAGCCCAATCAAGGCGACCCGAAATTCCGATTCATTGTTTGTGCCAATCCCCAGGTATGTTGATTTCTCAGCTAATATTTTCCCTTCATGATCCCTGGTCACAAACCCATCCCCGCACTCACCAGGATTGCCCTTCGCGGTACCATCGAAGTTGACCTTCACACACCCCTCCTCTGGTACCAACCCCCACACCCCATCCCTCTTGGCCCCCGCAAGACAAGCCCCTGGGACCCCATTAATGGGGGATTTTTAAATATTATAATTAGTAAAATATTAGTATCCTAAATATTATATTATTAATAATAAAATATTAGTAATATTAGTATAAAATTATTATATTATTTTACTACTGTTATTATATTATTAGTAGTATGCTTTTACTGATATATTATTCTATTATTATATTAATAACATTAAATTATTATATTATAGTATCATTATACTATTGTTTTGTTATTATTATACTAATGTTATTATGTTATATTATAATAATATTATTATATTATTTTTTTATTATTATATTATTGTTATTATATTATTAATAATATATTATATTATATTACTTTTTTATTATATTATTATAATATTTAATATTATATTATATTAATTTTAATATTTATTATATGATTTTATATTATATTATATTATATTATATTATATTATATTAGTATTTGAGTAGTATACTATTATTTTTATATTATACTATATTATAATAATATTTATTATATTATTATATATTATATTTCATTTTGTTTATATTATTATATTATATTATATCATATATGTAATTGAATCCTATTAGCCATATACATATAATATATACAAGTTTAATTAAAAATTAAATAACTAACTTCCGTTTAGGGTCTTCCTACGATTATGATGAATTTAATGAAAAAAAAAACATCCACTGCATTCCAGTGAGTAAAGCTCACTTCAAATATCTTTACTTTGATAATTTGATTTAAAAAATAATTCGAGAAGGATATCTCTAGACGTTTTTTATATATATTATTAAAAATATATATACTAATATAACACTCCATAATATATAACTATAAAAAATATGTAATATATAACTATAATTATATTATTATTAATATGTATAATATTAATATTATAACTATTAACAATTAAAAATAGTATTAATAATTATTTTATTATAATTATTAATATATTAATTATATAATAAATATATTATATAAAATATTATTTAATAATATAATTATCAATAATATAAAACTTAAATATATATAATATTTATAATTAATAACAATAAAACTATATAATTTAATATTATAATTATTAATGATAAAATTAAAATATAATATAATTAATTTTAACATATTAAATATTATAATGATTTATAATAAATATATTAATAATATATAATTTTAATTTAAAATTGTCCCTTCTCCATAATTATTAAACAACTACTTAGTGTGACTGTTCCTTCTCATAGTACATTAAATTAATGCTATTCTCGGTATTTTGATGCTGGCGTGTCCATGAGGGATTTTCATTAAGTTTTCAACCGGCCTTTTTAACGAGCAAAAAATTTTCACGCGAAATAAAACGAGCAAGTGCTATAAGGACGAGATAATTAAGACGTATGAAAACGGCATGCGGGAAAAACGATAAAAAGGGATAAACGGCGACGATTAATTTAATCGTCTTGCATTTGTTTTCAAGTAGATCCAGCCGTCCATAGAGAAAAGAAACTCCGTGAACTTCAAATAAGGTAATGCCTTCAACATAATTATGAATTCATTAATGTTTGTAACTTGTAAATTATTTTCATTTTTTTGTAAAAACATTCACTCTGTCATTTGACTCTTATACTTTTTTTAAACTTTTATTTGCAAATATGTTTGCTCCTTTATCTCGCATGTTGTGCAGGTCATTAGATATGTTGATACAAACTCTCATAGTCTTGGAGAGAGTTACAAAACATTTGACAACATATTTCAGAAAATAAAGCAAGCAATTCATAGTAGGGATCTTGATTTGGGATCATATGAAGAGCATATTAGGCCCATTGTGACATGGCAATGGAACACTATGAACACCCCTCTTAATATGGCAATTTATACTTTGAATCCCAAATGGTATGGAGAAAGACTTGAGAGAATTCCTCCTTCTAATGAGGGAGTGATGAAAGAAGAGCTATTTGAAGGCCCTTCAAAAGATGTATAGCAAAGAGAAGTCACTTTACTTTGAATGCAATGGCTTGCCTTTGTCAACCTTTGTGGTCCAACATTTAGCAAACCAAAGGTGAGGTCAAATAGGTCTACATTAGCTCAAACCAACCCTATTGGATGGTGGACATAACAAGGAAAGAATGCACCAAATGCTTGCCACTCACCTCCTTTTACCAGTCATCAATTCCTTTGTTGTAGAGAGAATTTCAATCAATAAAGAGGAATACACTTACTTCTTGGTAAATTGGGAAATTGGTGGTTGTCCACGGCTCCTTGTGACTTTATGATCAACAAACTACTAAGCATCTACAAACACCATCTGCATGATGGGATGTTGATCCCAAAGATGCTACACAAATTGATGATGAGGGCAAGAGGGATTGGTTGAGGTTCCATCGGATAAGACAGTCCTCATATAAATAGTGACTCAGATTAGAATCTAATTTTGATTTAGCCTTAGGTGAAGATAAAGCAGAGGCATAGCAACAGCAAATCTAGTTGTCTACAGTTTGTCATTTTGTAATTGTAGTCTTTCGGCCTCTTAATTTTGTTGTATGTGCACATTAATAATGAAAAATTAAACTATTAGACATTGAAATGTTGCTTATTCATTTGTTGAGTCGTGAATTCTCAATTTAGCTCTAATGTTCCATAATATGGTTATATAATGAATATGGTGAATGCCTTGTTATATGAATATTTGAAACTTTTTATATTTTTTTATTTTCCCTATTTATTAATAGTTGCCCCCTAAAAAATGGACTCCCAAAAAAGCTGTCCCGGTAATGAGTTGCCTGCCATCCCTGTCTCAAAAACTTGGTGGAACATAGATCTAACAATTATTAACAATTGGGAACATAACTAAAATGGTAAGGTAGATCCTAGAATAATAGGTCATGGACTAAGCATGGGTTCACTTTAGCTAGTTTCAACTATGTTTTTTCCTAGTACATATTTACAATAGAAATAAACCATACAAAGTAAAATCCAAGAAACTAACAAATGCCTAATATGAGAAGAATGTTATGCACATCCAGTGCCTCATTTCAGGGCCAAATACAACCTCAGTGCTCACACCATTTATGTTTCAGCTTCATGTATTAAGAGTTCCTAAAATTCCTAGTGACACTCTCAAATAGGCTATTGATACTGCACGCACATATGTAAAGCAATACTGCTGGAAAAGCGGAGTATAAAAAAATGAACACAAGCTATGAGACTAATACTATATGATCCAAGTATTGAATTTGGTAGAATATTTGAGAAGAATTAAATAAATAATTGTTTCATTAGTGCCAGGTACAAATATGATATACAAGCAACGTTTGAAAGCTTTACATTGAAAGAAAATTCTTGTTTAAGTTTCAACTACAGCTTCAGAGAAGAATTAAGATATAAGAATATAGTTGTAGCATACCTTTTCCTGAATGGAATGAATAACAGAATTATACTGTCGCTGCCCTTCTAGCAGATCAGTCTTTTTTGACACATGATCCCCATTAATATCAGCAAGCACTTCCTCATCTTCCTCTTCAATATGTTCAATGATGCCTTGTTTTATCATCTTGCTGTTATCAGCATGCTCTGCATCCTTTTGTCTTTGGACAGCAGCACCAAGCCCCACAAGAAGTTCGTTGGTTTTCGCAAGCAAAGTTGTCAACCGTTCATTCTTGCTCTCCTCCACCATTCGCATGTAAGCTTCTTGGTCATCAGCTTTCAGTGCTTGAATCCTCAGCTTTTCTGCACGAGTAGCTCGCTGTCTTTGTCTGCCATGCCATGCCTACAACACATTAACATGTTAGATAAGAATTGTGTTTTCAATCATAGCTCTTCCATATGTAAAGGTGTTTAAATCAAGGATGAACTATAATCTTTTCTTTTACAGAGAAGCAAAACTTCTGGTATATAGACATGTAGCAATTAGATTGAGATCCTACTTAATTCACCACCAACTATGTACTTGCACACATAAGTTCATAACTGTGAAACTTTAAATTGGAAATAATACAGCATGCATTATCAATGCAATTAAAATGAAAATAATTGAAGAGTAGTGATGAAAACCTGGATTCCATCATTGCGTTGTTTCCTACGTTTTAAAGTGGCTTGTCCTTGCAACTGAAATTCACGAGCTGCATTTAGCAGTTCATTAAAGAATTTTCTCTTTTTTGTCTCAACACGATTTCTTTCTTCCTCCTCTAGCCTTGTTTGCCTCTGATGAAACACAAAACAAAATGGTTTTACTAGCAAGAAGCTTTTGCTGTACATTTTAGCTGCACGGTTGAATCAAATGAAACTATATGATTGTCCAAGCTTCAGTTTAGAAAATACAAAAAGAAACCTCTGCATCTCTCCTCCTGCGCAGCCGTTCATCAGCTTCAGTTGTTGGTGCATCTCCCATGCCAAAAAGAGGAAGTGTACGACGTAGGCGCATGTGTCCCCAGTCAAAAAGTTGTTTTTCAGGATTGGCACATTCTTCACGTAAATGATACTCAGCACTAACATCAGAGCGTACCTTTTTCTGTAAATCTGCCAACTGTTTAAAAATGACAGTTGCCCAAAGGACAAGTATAATCAACATTAGATACCTTTACTGTAATCTCAGGAGCCAGAACATGGCAGGGGCAGATAAATGCAACATTAATGTAATATAAATAAAAAACACAGAAACAAACCTTCTAAAGCCTTTTGGCATGACAAGCAATACAAATTACTTCTTGATAAAATACGATTTCCTAATTTCCTTTAATTACTACATTCAAAAACTAAATGCAATTAATCAGTAGGCAAACCTAGCTTTGTATTCATAGATCATCTTCTTTGTGCTTTGCTACTTTTTGCATTTGCAGGGCTATTAGGTGCCTTGTCATCCTAGAATTCCAATGTGAGGAGACCGAAGTCTTCTTGCAGCAGCAGAGAAAACATCTCTAAGGAAATATTCTTCACATTATTGTGGACAGTTTAGAGTGCAGAAAGCCAAAAAAGGCCCAAAAAAAATGGATATGTAGCCTTTCCAATTATTCACAATCCATAAAATCTACTTCTAAACAGTGGCTAGTTTCTTGTTCACATAAGTGAAAATTTATTTCTAGTTATTGTTAAATTCACAAAGAATTGTTTTCCAGCTACAAATAAGAAATCTATTGACACTTGTAAGAGGGTATACACTTTCTAACATATTTTTCATGTGTAAACTCTAAATGCCTTCGGAAAACAGATAAAAATATACACTCTGTCCTAAATGTTTTCTATTATATTTATTATTTACTGCTATTTGTGCAAGATGCCTGGTACCAATGTGAAAATCAACAAATCTAATCATCATCAAAATGATGAACAGATTACCATGCTCAATTAGAAGTCGACCCTACCAATGAAATCCTCAAAGCTAAGACAGTAATTTCAATTTCCAATCATTATGCCTAGTATACATAAAGGATGAGCAAGGGGTGAGGGGAGTCATTCCCCGGCCTAATACTTAGAGAGGGAGGAGGATGAGGGAGGAGCAATAGTGAATCACTCTATTTTGGGCCAAGATCGAGTCCCTCTAACTCCATCAGGAGAGTGCCTATAGGCCCTTGAATTTGCCATGCCATGCTATTGCTTTGCAAAAATTGAGAGGTTTGCTGTTGCTCACCCCTCATCCTCCTCTCCTTCCAAGTATTAGTTGGTGGAGTGCCCCTATATATATATATATATAAACACACACACACACATATACATATGTATATATATATACATATACATACATATACATATGTATATGTATATGTATATGTATAAATATGTATACGTATACATACATACATACATATATATATATATATAATAAAGCACAGCATCATCTTCATTCTATTGACTCTCCCCTCTGGTCCAAGATGTTCTGAAGCAGGATGCTCTTCTGACAACTGCAAGTGGCGGGAAAAAGAGAAGTCCAGTACTAAGCCAGGCCAAACCCAAGCACAAAAAGGGGATGTAGTACAAGGAAAGCTCCTGTTATTTATTGATCACTGAAGAGATGATAGGAAAGTTGGGGAAAGACTGACAAGATCTATTGATTGGTAGAAGAGTTTTTCATCTTTGCTGAAAACATCTATGTCATCCAACCAATGTTTCACTGCTCGAATTCCATATCATGTGTAATGTTGTTGAACACTGCTACAGAAAAATTTCCTTCATGATACACTACAAAATCCAAGCTGAATAAACACCAATCCTAGGACATAATATGGTCATCCACTTCTCTCTCAACATCTCAAAAGTACTCAATTCCGTCACTCACAGTGTACAACTCTTCTGTTTTACTACAGAATGCAGTCTCCAGAACCTTTGCAAGCTGAATCTTACTCTATCCCATCAACAAGGCATTTAAAGGTGTCATGATGTAAGAATAGACCAGGTCTTTAGAGTGTGCATTTTTGTAGAAAAGTCTGCAACAAACCAAGTCTTTAAAGTGACAGTTGCATGAATTCATAATTGTTGAAATTCACTTGTGGTTGCTTCTGAGGCAGTATCTTCTGACTACAACACTTGCTCAAATGCATTAAATATTCCTCACTCAGCTCACTGAATACAAGTATATCATTTGAGATCTATGTACAGCCCACATCATTCGTAAGCCTCATTTTACATTATTGTTGAATTATAATATTATATAATGTAACTGTTGTCGGTAACAACTCGTACAAACCTTGCTTGGTTTTAAATGCAATCATTCAGGTATTTGTAACAACCACACCACACATTTGTAACAAGTTGTACATATAATATATTATTGCATAGGCTGATACACCTAGAAGGATGGCATCTCTCATGAGTATGCCTGCACAAATATGGCCCAACATAAATAGCAGATGCATCTATACAATGACATATCTGGATACAGCCCTGATATGGCACCATATTTGGATGCGTCACAGCATACCCGTATCCAGGATGTATCCACTGTCGTTCCCAGATATGTCATGGCATATTCAGGTTGTACCCAGATACGGATAGCATATCCGAGTCCTATCCAAATATTCTTTTACATGTTTAGATATAATATTTTTTTGTATAATCCATTAGGAGTCAGGACATATCAGCATCATATTTTGTCCATGCGGTCCCTGAAAATTCCAGCATCCCATATCTCCATGCCCTTATCCATATCTTTATCCCCATAACTTGGTAAATTAGCAATGACAAACTTCTATAATGGTGAAATAAACAAAATCATTAGTAAATTAGCAGTCACAACCTTTTATTATGATGAAATTAACAAGTATCACAACCTACTAAACGATGAGATGGGTAGCAAGTCACTTGCCTGTACACATTTGAGAGGAAACTATGCTAGCTGTGAATATTTGTACTCTCTTATGAAGAGATGAATGATTCAATTTATAAACTTATGGCAAAATTTGAAGATGGAAATCTAATGTTATGTCAATTGTTGCTGTTAGACTCTCCCTAGTGTCTTCCTTAGTTAATCCTATTCAATTAATAGGAAATCCTTTAAGTTGATTAATACTTAGTTGCTTCACTTGAAAGCACATATTCTTGTAGTCTCTAAGGTTGTTTTATCCTCCTTGTCTGTGAGCATTAAATTATTTGTAAAGCTACATCTTTCTCAACGTAATTCATGTGTCTTTCCTTTATAACTTGAAGGTCCAAAGTTCAAACCACATGCTACTTCCACCACTTCAGCTCCAATATGTTAAATACCATGTAATTATCATTGAAACTTTACCTTTTGTATTGTTTTCATGTGGCTTTTTTATGTGCTTCGAATCATACAAATACTAAATTGCCAATTTTAAAGCTTTTTTTCATGTATCCAAACCCTCCTTACTCCTTTGTCTGCTTTATGTCCATGGTTTTATATCCTATGTATCTCTAGTGTTGTGGCTTTCACCTTTAACACTTATGTTCATCACAATACAAATGTTCTATGAAATCATCTCATTTGGTATCAAACTCACATACAATACACTCACAGGGTCAAAGAGGAAAAAGATGAGAAGCCATAGCAATGAAAAACACACAATAATAAATCAATACACAGAATCCATTAATTCTATTGTTTCCTCAATACATCAATGTACAATCAAGAAGGTACATATAAAACACATGGGGCACTTTAACCACCAACAACCACCCAAGGAACCACCCCTTAATTAATGTTATTATGGTGTCATTAACTAGGACTAGGGAGTAGACTTAGGATTAGATATGAGATACGCAAACATGCAAACAATCCTTTCTATAATTCAAACTCTCAAATCAAGCTGCAAAAGGATAGATCTATCCAATGGATCATCTCACCACCATCATGTTGCCAAATTGTGCAAATAATATGGATAACTCAAGTACATAACCAACTAAGTAACCCCAAAAGCAAGAAACAGATGTTGCATACAACATCCAACCAACAACCTCAATCAACTTTTGCACAAATGCAGTCACAAAATTACAAACATAGGTGCAACCAAATCAAATAGATGCACACTCAAGAGGATCAGGTACACATCAACTGTCCACAAACCAATCAAAATATATGAGCATCATCACAAGCTGTTACAAGGAACCCAAAGCTAACTCTGAAAGGCACAAACTTTGACAATCCCTATCATACTCTGCAAAGAAGCCAATCCCAGAACAATGACAACACATCTTCTCGACATGCAACAAAGCATCAAGTGCAACTTTAGCACTCACATCAAAATCTGCAACAAGTGTAACACAATCAATCTGCATCTCTGAAGAGAACTACACAATTCCTCAAGATTGCAAAGAAGCCAATCCCAGAACAATGACAACACATCTTCTCAACATACAACAAACCATCATCAAATGCAACAAAGCATCAAGTGCAACTTGAGCGCTCACATCAAAATCTGCAACAAGTGTAACACAATCAATCTGCATCTCTGAAGAGAACTACACAATTCCACGACAACATCACTACTCTGAAGTACTTAGTAGCAACACAACGTATCAACTCTGCTTGCATCTATGAAATCTCCACTTGAATCTAGCACACATACAATATTTCTCCCTGGCAGATGAGAGGAGAATGCCAACAATAGCCCCCTTGGGGGAGGAAATAGTAAAGCATATACACCCTGAATGGGAAGTATCAAGACACACATGTCAAAAATAAAGTGATCACAAGTGCACTAACAAAGTGGACGCATTTAAAAAAATTAGGAACATAAGACCCCACAAGACTACATTATTTTCTATTTGTTTTATGAGACTCCCAAACCCTCAAAATGGGTTTCGACTAAGAAGCAACAAAATGAGACACGATATTAGGACTAGACTTAAGAATTTGACATATGTATCTTTTTCTAGGACATGGGTTTCTTGTGCGACACAGATTTTGACACAACACACTTTTTCTGTGATACAGTTTTTGACACATGTCTGGACAGAGGGGACACAACTTGTTTTGCGTTGTTTTTTTCCTTTTGTGTCAAAAAGTTTGATGTCTGTGTGCCAGAAAAGGAGGCACCAAAAATTTCACCAATGCCCAACTTATCATACAATTGATTTTGCAACTTAGTTATTTGTGTATATAACATTTGGTGATTACAAAATTGTAAAAATAGAGATTTATACTGTTGCCAGTACTCTGATTAATTTCACCTCCTGTTCCATGCTTACATTAAGTTGTAAAGATAAAAATATTATTTGAATACAAAGTTGACATGTTAGTCAGTAATAAAAAATCACATACAAGAATGAGCAAATAAGACAAAATCACACACAGTTGAGCTGGGTTCCACCAAAAATGCTCAGGAAAAAGTGTTTGTGATGTCTTGGCCTTCAAGCTCAAGCAAACAAAGAATGAAAGTGTAAAATTTTGTTGTAAAAACAAGGACTCCATATAACTCCAATTACACCTTATCGCTCCAAAACCCTTATCTCTCTGCTTATATATAAAAAATACAAATCCTGTACCACACAAAACACAACCAAATACTCTTTAAGCAAAAAGACACTTATCCACCCATCAAATTAATCTAGTGGCTTTTCAAACAAAAATTATACTCTAGTTTTGAACCCTTGACCTCCCATGTAACAAATATTATAACAAAATAACCATGCCAATTCATCCAAACACTCTATTGAATCTTTTTATTTATCTCATTTCTTTTGAATCACTTTGGACAGGAGAAATCAAATTAAAAGAGGAAAGAGAATATCTCTAAGATGGACCCTCTCTTCAAGTGTCTCCATGGTTTCCTTATTTCATATGTACAGGAACCTCAGACAAATCCGATGCAAGCAATATGAGGGAAAACACTAATATTTCTTAAAAAGAAGATAATTTAGCAAAAAGAATTGCATATGCTTGCCTTGTCATTGCTCTTCTTGTTGTGTTTTTTATTGCTTAAAAATTGGTTTCAAAGTGTCTATATTGGCTTTATTATTTATAGCAAACAAAAAAGACAATAACCCTTGAGTTGAAAGCAACAATACCATCAACAATGTGTTGTACCAATACAATAAAAATTTGTGTAAATGTTGCTTTCCAATCTGATATAAGCCTTTCAAAAGTCATTATGGAATATTTGTCTCCCATGTCCTTGGATGTTGTGCTTGTAGGTTTTAATCAGTGTCATTGAAAAGCTAACAAAAGGAGTTTCCCAACACATCAGATGAGGTGTAAATTGGACTCAGATGCAAGAGATATTAAGTGGCTAAGAGGCTCCAAAAGGGGGCTTGGAATGAGTTTGCAAGCATTTTAAGTGGCTGAGGGACCCCATGAGTGCTCCTCATCAGTTATAACCAAGTTTCCAAGTAGCAAAGATGGCAAATGAGTCCCCAAGCAGTGGCTTGCCAGTTTAGGTGGCAAAGGGCCTCTTGGAGCACTCCTAGCCCTAAACCCTAAACCCCTCTGCCAAGTTAAGTGGATAAGAAGCTCCACAAGGGCACCTAGGACATCTTTGCCAAGGTTTTTGAGTGCCAAAATGGACAAAGGAACACTACAGAATTTTTTCTTCCAATTTTTCAATGGCAGAGGACCCCTCTAGAAGCGCACCTAGGCCGCTTCAACCAACTTGAGTGGTAGTGTTGCTAAAAAATGTGCCCAAGATGATTGATCATCATTCTTCTACTTTCTCCAAGATGCCATCGGGATTTGAGGTTGCTTTTTACCCATTTCTGGGAGCTATTGGATTTTTCAAAAAGGTTATACTTTCAAGAGCCACATGTTTTAGAGCAAAAGATCAATATTTAGAAACTGTTATTTTTAGCAATATGCTTTTTTAAACAATCACAGGGAGGATGTTCATGGATGCAACTGCTATTTTAAGAAAGTTGTTTTTTCAAAGGCAAATGCTTTTTTGGAGGTCCTCTTTTCAGACAAATGGCAAATGGCCTATTTTTAGGTTTCTTTAGTTAACCTTTATTTATTCTTTGTATAAAATAGTTTTTATGCTTTAAAGTTCCTTCTTACGTGCTTTTCATAGCTTTAAGTGAATTGCTTTAAAGACAATAATTTTAGGAATAAATTAATTTCTATTGTAAATTACAAAAATTGGGTATTTTGGGTATTTTAGAACAGATAATTTATAAATGATAGTTGAAGGCGAAGCCATGCTTATGGTGCTAAAATTATTGTTCAATCTGCTTTTCTTGTGTTCTCATTTACTGCATTTGTGGTTTAGTCAATTATGTTGGAAATGGATAATAGGATCAAGCTTTGTACTGAATTTATTTGTTCATCTAGGTTGTAGCTTTATATACGACTTAGCTATTCAGTTATTGGAATCATGTGTTTCCTTGTGTTGTAATAGTTACTCCTTTTCAAATCTTGTGTGCATCAACTTTCCAGTCTCTACTTTAGCCAGTTGGAAGGAATTGTGATTGCTTTTAGAGTTAGTCACTTTCATTCTTATAGTCTATAAAATCTCCCTTATGAGACAAACTGTTGGTACCAGTCTTGTGCTCATACCCAAGGCAAAAAGACAAGCAAGAAGTTACTTCATTATTGCAAAAACTCACCAGAAAATATTGTAAAGTGGACCATTCATGCTCATGAGAAATGGTTTCTTGTTAACCACTGCTCATGAAATATGGGTCAATGAGATTGACTCCAAAACTACACAATTGAATCCTAATAAAAAAATCACATAATTTGACACACTACAAGAAATAACGCCTACTTGATAATCAATGAGCTAAGGAGCTCTATAATGAATCGTTCACTTGCCAAAGGTTTTGCAAATGGAGTAGTAGCAAGCTAAATTGGTTTGATCTTGGGGAAAACCCCATGGTTAAGCATGCTTACGTCAAAGTAGAACTAGGATATTGACCCCCCAAAAAGTCCCGATGCTTCAGTTCTGTGAGCATTACCTTCATGCAATGACTGTTAAGTGGACTATACATGCTCATGAGAGATGGATTCTTGTGAGACACTAATCATGACATATAGGTCAACGAGATTGAGTCAAAAACTATGATGTTTCACCTCACACTATTCCATTTTGCGCTGTCTCGAAAGATACAAATTAAAGCACTAACACAATGTCAAGACAAAAATCCAAGATAAAGAAGAGATACCGCCTGACTAACTGCAATTTGACTTTTACTGGGAAGCAATTGGAAGCTGGTATCACACTCACTGATTTCAATAACAGAGATAAATATCAAAACATTCTAAAATGCTGCATGAAGTTTGGTCGTGAAGCTAGATGAGTATTGGCAAGAAAAAAACAATTATGATAATCTATTAAATAATAAACGGCAGAATGGTATGGTGGATTTTTGTTAGTTGGAGGCAATATTCACGCACCATAGACTGTTAGTTGCCTCGAATTTCACTGTCATGACATATTTATTATCATTCTTACACAGAACAATGACTATACCAACAAGAGCAGCAGCCACTTTATTTATTGTTTTTTCAAGAGCAAAAGAATACACTTTAAAAAAAGGTGTGCAGAGATCTCAAAGTGGGTTTAAGAGCAGTGAACACATAGGCATCCCTCTCCTGTACAAGAGCAGCAACAACAATGGATTTTTGTTTACCACTTTTTCTTCAATATATTGCTGATTTAAAACAACTGTATAGCAGTTCTACATTTACCATCAATTACCATATGCTGCCATGATTTTATCCAACATTACTTGGTTGGTTAGTCTCAGCCTCGATCACCTCTTGACGCATAGCAGCCACAAAATCTGCACGGGCCTCATAATTCAAGATAATCATTCAAACTAGCATCTTCAACTTCTCATTTTCCTCTGCAAACTGGCTCTGAAACCACTATTTGGTGATCAAATTGGCATACATTCCACTCACAGGATCAGAAAGGAAAAGTAAAGGAGCCATGGCAATGAAAAAACACAATAGAAAATCAATACATAGCAGTTCATTCATTCTATCGTTCCTGCAGAACATCAATGTACAATCAAGAAGTTACATATAAAACACAGGATGGTTAACCCGCCACCAACCACCCAAGTAAACACCCCTTAATAAATATTATTCAGGTGTGATTAACTAGTTCTAAGGAGAAGCATGGGGAAAACATTATGTCTACTGAGAGCATATCCAACATCTTGGTTCATCCCTACAAAGGCTCAGGGTATAAGCATGGTAGTAGGGATCTAACACAGGAAACATTCAGTTGCTCTTATTTTTGTAGGTTTTTTTGCTCCAAACTAATCATCACAACATGTCTATATGTTTTACAACTTAAAGTTTCTAAACAGGAAAACACATTGAAACTAGCAATGGTAAGACTCAACCCACCATAAGAGGCTAAATCCATAATTATCTAAGTGCAATACAATTCCAAGAACAAGACTTTTCTGGCCAAAATTGAATTCAAATGCTTAATTACATCAAGACATTGTTTGGTGTGGATCATGTAACATAAAACTACATTCTGAACACACCTTATGCATATTTAAGTTGAAGTGCAATCCTATGTGTTCACTATTAAGTTGAAGTGTAATCCTAAGTTTTCAGTTGTCCCAGAAATCATGTTATAATCTATTTTTTTAGGCACCTCTGATACTCAATTTGTTCTAGTACTACTCACTTTGCCTCCTGTTGTATCCATTAAAGATATTATTATTTTATTTTTCATTTAAGATAAGAGAGTGCATACTGGTTGATTGGTCATAATCAACTTGTAGTTTTTAGTCTTGTGAGTACAATTATTAATAATGTTCACAATGAAGTTTTGGATGGTATTTGCAGATTCTGTAATTATTGATCAAAATATTGTGTATACCTTCAAGGAGACATGCATACTTGCAATCTACTTTAGGATATTTTATCCTCTATTTAACATTTCTCAACTGTCAATTAAAATGTCTGTCACACCTTATCTTCTGCCCTTAAAAAACCTGATCAACATGCTAAGTTGAGCTAATTAAGCTACAAAAAATTGTGCTAGATAATAGTGAAACTTATGCATTTATAAACCAGTGTGTGCCCATGGATGCATAAATCTCATCATACAAAAATGACCTCTCGTGCACAATAAAAATCAATTTACAAGGCCCTTATATTTATATGAATGTACCTTAATACCATATAGTTCAAGCAAACACCTCATTTGCAAGTTGTCTCCCATCTTTAATGGCAATTCTGCATTTGGAAAAAGAAAAAGCAATTCAGGAGAAACATAAAAAAATAGTCCAAAATCATAGATAAATGTGGTAGCTATGGTACAGCATTTTGATAGAAAATTACCATGGCAATAGAGAATTCAAACAGTTTGTTATATTGATTTACGAATTGATACTCATTTCCTCCCATAAAAAATGTCCTATAAGCTAAAATTTTGGCTACAGTTATGTAAATCTAGGCATCAGCTTTACATGCTAAAGTCCATTGACATGTACAGAAACTCAGACTAACAAGACAAAAAGCATAAATACATTAGGAAATTCCAATTAACAGAACAAAGAAATTCAATATATACATATAATAGTTTTTATAGGTTGATTAACTTTCAGGGCAGTTTGGTTGTTTCATAGAAAGGAAGAAATAATGAAACTATATTTATGTCCACAAATTCCTATTATAGTATCATAGACAAAAAAAGTTACTAGATCAACTATAAAAAAGTGATTAAGAAAACAATATCCATGAGCTAAAACAAAGTGAAACTCCTTGTGTTCCAAGAAGAGGATGGAACTACCCTTACAGCTAACAGCATGCAACAGATACTCTTAACATTGAACATTCTTGAGCTCCTAGAAGATGTCCTAAGGCTGGTGTTGAAGACCTGGCCACCAGACCTGAACTGGGAGAGGGAAGGAGAAGCTGTCACCAAAGCTATTTAAGAGACCTTATCAATTCAGGCCAGCCTCAAAATAGTGCATGAGATGCACTTGGTAACATCAAACTCAAGATGATTGTATAAAGGATCGCCTTAAAAGTGAAATCGACAAGGTAAACAGTCAAATCCTCAAATCACCTGAAACAATCTAACACAGTGCATGAGTGCACTTGATAACATCCATGTCAAGATTATTGTATAAAGGATCGCCTTAAAAGTCAATCGGTGAGGTGAACAGTCAAGTCCTCACATCGCCTGAAATAATCTAACACAGATGGGACAAGTACCCCTTCCCCTAGTCCTCTAAGAATCCACTAAAGGCAGACAGGGAGACGCAAGAAGGCATACCTTATAGAAACCCAAAAGAGAACATATAATGGCAAGACAAAATGATAAGATTACTTAAGGATGGCTGGTACATATGATGTTGATTATGATCTTGTCCAAATTGAATTTCAGATCTTTTCCTCTTACTAAAGACATAACATGATTGAGACCTTTAGCATTGGCACCTGGCCATTCATGGTAAAGAAACATGGTTAACGCAACTCTCCAAAAGAATACAATCATTGCCTACTATTAGAATAAATGGAAGCAGCATGCTGTAATACCCCTATTCATGTCACTGCAGACTGCTTAAAAACCACTCTTATTTCTTTTGAAACTATTAATTACATCTGTTTGACAACTAGTGTTCATTTTCAACTTATTTTTAAATTCCCTAAGCATATTTGTTTTAGGATCTAACTTTCAGATTTATCCATGGTTCTGTTTTTCCATATTGAACCAGACTACAATTGTTTTGAAACTCAAAGGCTAGTGAACTGGGCCTGAAAGCATGGTTCCCCACATTGGTTGTTGCTCCAAATACTTGACATGTTATCTAAAATGTTCATAGCACAAAGATTTTAACCCAGACTGCACTCCTGATCTGATAGTCCCTGGCTTTATCCTTTAGATAATGCATCAAAAACCAGGCTCAAGCTTTTATCCAGAAATCTGACTTTATTTACCCAATTTATGGCTTATTTAGATATTAGTTTCCACTCAATCCTTCCAAGTGCCTGATCAATCAATAGATTTGAGTTACTGATTCAACTAGGCATAAGAATCCAGTAACTTAGGTTTATTCTTTAGCTGGAGCAACTTAACTCCTATTAAACATGACATAAGTCTTGTTGGTTATCATTCCACCTTCGAAACCAAATCTGGTTGTGTAACACTACTTTTTCCCAAGTACAAAATTGGATAAGTTTAACATATATTTGGCAGCTGATTTATTAGCATTATTAATTCAATTTAATGATTATAAATTATCTCTATAAATTAGATGCAAATGCACAAAAATGCTAATTAATTAGTGTTATCTAGTTTAATATTTAAGTAAATGAAAACATCATCGATGTTACACAAATTGGTATTCAACAATATAGATATTATTAAAAGAGAATAAATAACATCATTAAAGAATTCAATTAAATTGAATCCATCTCATTTATAATTAAAAATATCTTGGAATTGAGTTTAGTACTTATCTGAATCATAGGTCTTGGAAAGGTCATTCTCATCCCAAGAAGATGTCAGTGGTATTGGCTCTTGCTATGGAACAATCTAGGAGGAACAGTTCCTTTCGGAACACAGCACACTATTGCGCTCCACACAAGTGCTGGTTCAACAAAACAATGCTCAACACAAGTGCACACCATGCTCCAAAGTAATTACTCCTCATGTATACAGCATGCTCCAAAGAAATTACTCAACATGCATACAACATGCTCCAAAGTAATTGCTCAACATGTATACAACATGCCTCATAGTAGCTACTCAACATGCATAACAGCCCTGGCCAAGATAATCCCGGGTGCACTCTGTACCCCAAGTTGGACACACTCTGTGTGCCCCCTTCTCCAATGCCCCTAGCTCACCAAACCACTTTGTTCTTCCTTGAATGTTCTCCATGCTTGAATGTTTTCCCCCCTTTCCAAGTTTCACATGAATGATTTATATATCCTTTTAAGGGGTGGATTCCAAACCATCACACCCTTTCACAAAGCACGCCTTTAATTATTATTTAATAAATATAATTATTTCTTTTATTTTAAAAGGGAGAAATAATTATATCCTTTATATTAAAAGGAAGAAATCTTTTAACCAAAGGATCATCATATCCTTTATTTTTCTATCTCCCTTTTAATTCTAAAGGGTTATTTCATAGTTTTCTCTTCTCTTGGGAAAAAGTCACATAATATGTTGCCACAATTATCATGAGGGTTCCTATTCCATCCAATTTAAATTATGTTTAGCAACCAGGTTACCCTTATTTAAATTTCAATGGACATGACTGTCTAGCTTTGAACCCGAAGCAAGTCTTATTATTGATTTTGGCTAAAACACAAGCTTAGACCTAAAAGGTGTTTAAATCCATGAACCAAGGTTCCCTTTAAACCTGAATTACCTAACTTAGGTTATTCGAGTCATTGCACTCATTTGTTTAGTTTTACCACAATTTAGTTTTGATAGCCAATAGGGTGATAAACTATAGTAAAAGTTTTGTCCAAATTTCCTAAACCCTAGTTAATCAACTATTAACACTTCAAGGAGTCAATACAATAGAATCTAATCACAAGAGGCATAAAAACACAACAACAATTCAAACTAGATTTAAATCCACTATTGACTCCACAAACCTTAGTACAGGCAAAAGTACTTCCTATAAAAACAAAATCATGCAATGGAAATCCAAGCATAATCAATTTCCTCAATCTTAATTCAATCAAGTTGGAAATATGGTGATTAAACAAAGTTTATGGGTCCCATTGTGTCTATCAAATGCAATAATAATCTTATCCAACTGGATTCTATTGATTCAACTCCTTTATCGGCAATAAAACTTCACTTTTTGAGAAAAAAAAGTGTGACATTCATTCCAAACCCAATAGAGAATTTTATGGGTTTGAATTCCTCGGTTGGCTTCATATCGAGGGCCAATGTAAGTTGGAAAGCAAAAGTCTAGCAATATGGTCTTTGGACACAACCAACTTTTAGAAAATTGTTGAATATCTAGGACTAAGAAATCTTCCAAGCTCCTAATCAAGATTAATTGTTGGGATGAAAACCAACCCAAGTTAATTGCAAGGGTAAAGTTTATTCAATCTTCATTCAAATTTGAAACCAGTTCACCATCTAATAAAGCTTTGGATGCAATGGGACCTTAAAATCCAATTTCATTCAAACTACAACTCTTAAATTAAAAAAATTTAGGCTCGAGTTTAACCAAGATTTATCAATGGTGGTTATAGCTTAATCCCAACTAATTAATTACTGAAGGCTTCACAACCTAAAATTACATTTTTTTATTTTTGTTTTTTGATTGTTCGAGCGAGATTATTTACACTAGGCTTGCACCAATGGAGGTCACAAGGGGGACCTCTTCCCCTAGCATTAACACTTGAAATTCAAACCTAGGAGCTCAATAGCCTAGCCAAGGCACACAAGACCCACAAGTGGAATGGTCCAACAGCAGTTTGTGTTGGTGAATAGGGATATTACCTATCTAGTTCCACTATTAGGTCCCTTTCACATCCTATCACTTAAGTTTACTTAGGTTTCACATAGGATAATTTCACTTTATGTCTCATATCATAAGATTAAGACACTTGTCATAATCTTATGTTGACTTTTATCATTATGTCCTAGGTGATTCATTATTAGTTGTCTCATGTCATAGGATTAAGACACTTGTCATCATCTTGTCTAATCCTATGTCTCACCTTGGCTATATAACCAAGGGTCTCTCACACATTGTACAACCCAATCGATTCTATTTGCATTCATTGATAGGAATACAGTTTATTCTTGTCATATTGATCTTCTAAGTATTTTGTGCTTTCCATAGGCCTTTAGATCTTGGGTGGCTATCTCCATAGCCAAATCTTACAATTTGAACCCAAGCAGCAACAACCACTCAAGTTTCAAACCAACGAGCACAATAGCCTAGCGCAAGTCCAAATCCTATGAGCTCAATGATTTAACCAACACACCATACCATTAATAGCAATCTACAATAACAATTTTATCTTCTAATGGTTTTGATAATGCAAGTCTTCAAGTTGTGACACTAGTCACAATCTCACCTAACCAAATTTAGCCCACATGGTGCAATATCACGTGCTTGGATTTGACACATGGCAACTTATGTGACCCACCATTTTATTGGAGATAAGATAAATCACCAACAAAAACTTTATTGCAAGGGTAACTAATGCAATATTTGTTACAAACCCAATCAACAATTAAACCAATTTGAAATCAAACTTCGGCTCTATAAACCTTATTGGAGCCAAAGGCATTTCAAAAGCCCAAGGCTATATGATGGGAATCTAAACGCAACAATACTTTAGAGTCCAATTTAATATCAAACACTAAGTCATTATTTTCAAATGCACCTCATAATGCTTGATTCTTGATCTAACCCTCTCATAGCGTCATGTTTCTTAACTCAAGTTTATCGCTTGTCAAGGGATTTTCATTTGAAACTAGTAACTTCTCTTCCCAACAGCTCCAATAGCCCAATACCTTGAAATTTTAACACTTGTCATGATCTCACATATTTGGTAAGGACATTTGACACATTCTCATACGCTCTACGATGGCATTTTGGCAAATTCAAAGGGTGACCGACCATGACTCACTTGGAAGTTCAAAAAC
Source organism: Sequoia sempervirens (assembly GCA_007258455.2). Taxonomy (NCBI): domain Eukaryota; kingdom Viridiplantae; phylum Streptophyta; class Pinopsida; order Cupressales; family Cupressaceae; genus Sequoia; species Sequoia sempervirens. Next base: position 545,770,021 of record VDFB02271358.1, on the reverse strand, counting down.
ATGAATCCAAAAGTGGATATGCAAGACTACGACATCAACAACACAGTGACTTAACTTCGACAACCATAAACATGTCTCCAGAAACAAGAAAATTTGTCTAAGGAAAAAGAACATTTCAAATCCAGCTATGGATGCCAATTCCTCATACAAAAACAAGGTGACTCAAACGCTTAGAGCATAAATCTTGTCTTCAAGACTTAGCTGATTTTCAAATGATGCTAAATTGTACCAACTTACCAAGTAGTTGTTAACATAGGGGTTCTAACTTGGTGATGCAAGGTATCAAACCTTATGCACATTGCATAGATTATCATGGAATTATCACAAAGTTGACTTCAAAAGTCTAGGTCCAATGGGAGGGAACAAATGAATTGGCAACCATGACTCCATGGACCAAGGAAAATGAGTGCAATTAGCATTTGGGACCTACTAAGGAAAGAACTGATTTGAACTCCCTTTTATCAGCTTCATAGTCCATCAAAATAAAATGAAATTTCAGGAGAGGAAAGCGATGCAGTTAGAACCCAAAACCAAGATGCTTTTCAGTTGGAACCCAACCAATTTGAAAACTAGTTTAGAGGGATTTGATCCTCGAATAAAACTAAGTCTTAGATTAACCCATGGATCACTCTCCTCTAAGAGTCCAACCTCCTCTAGGAGTGTCAAAATCCCTCCTCTAGTGCTGCATAGGAACCAAATTCATCCAATGCACAACAAGAACAAAAAAATATAATAAGTAGATATACTAATCACACCTCTTTCAGTGATAGATTATTGACAAAATTGGTAAATATAGACACACTAACCACATCTCTTTTAATGATTAACACCCATTCACAAATACTACAAAGAACTGTCAAGCGCCCCTTGCTCCAAGAAGAGACACAAATGCAGAACTAAATGGGTGCCTCTCATGCCATATACCATCTCTAAGCAAGAAGCTAGTTTGAGATGGTAAGATTCCTCCAACCTCCAATGTCCTCCAGCCTCCTCTTTGACCTCTTTACACTCTAGTGATCAAATGCAGAATTAGAATCTCTAGAAGTACCATCCATGAAAGTATTACATACATAAAGTACCCAGAATCAAAAATATGAGTGTTGGATTCAGCCAATAATGCACCCATTATTACAATAATATCCTTACTACAAATCTCTTATATCTCTTTACAAAAATTTTGCAATGTATATCATACTTAGAGAGATTCAAACTTCTAATCTCATTATCCCAACTTGATGTACTCTACCAATCCACCACAGTTACAAATACTACAAACTTTCTGTGGCTGTATATCACACACAACAACAAAGTTAAATCATTCCTGGAAACTTTATAATAGTAACCAATATTTAAGGCAAGATCTAACGTAACCGATAGCTGCCCAGTTGAGAGAAAAACTTGATCAAATAATTGTAAGGAATCCACAAACTGCCCAGCCAACTACAATGCTGTCTATTTTCCAACAAATTAAAAGAGAGCAAACACTCTGTGTCCTCTTTTGCTACATTCTGAAGTCCATAACATTTTTTCATTAAATACAAGAAGCGCTAAATCTGCAGGCTAGAATTCACAGAGATCATTTACAAAAAGTAAAACAATTAAAAGGCTGCCACAGAAATTGTTGATGGTGCGGCTAGTCTGGCTCCTACCATGGCTCCAAATGACAGTTTGTTGAAGCCACAAATCCCATCAAAGAATTGAGGCACACTTCCATAAGATCAGCCCAAAAACCTGCAATGACAATGGGCATTGAATCTCCTTCTAACTCTATAGGGACAGAATTATTGCTTGCTCTGTTACCAATTTGAAATCATGAGCATAAAACTGAGATTATTGAACCACGAATACACAGAGAATATATGCATTGACTTATAAAGCCATTTAATCCCATACAGAACTACCCAAGGTCCCAAACTATCTTATAGGAAAGTAAATCTTGAATAACTACTAACATTATTATATACTAACAAAAGCTAACACTCCAATGTTTATTTATTATACTCTAACCTAAACTATACATATATGTAATTTTAAAATTCCAACACAAATATCACCAGGTTCAACCTAACTCTGGCTAATCACCTACTGGAGGCTTCGCACCCTAAACTAGTAACTATTATCATCTCCAATGGCTCTGATAGTGCAATTCCCTCAAGATTGTGACAATTGTCACAATCTCGCATAAATGTCTCAGACACATGGTCAAATATTGTGTGTTGAAATGCAACACAAAGCAAAGCTTATGAGATTCACCACCAAAATCTGGAAGCAAAAATCTGATAAAGGTCATCCAAGATGAGGCACAAGTGGCCAATCTCTCTCTCATAAAACCTAAGGGTGAAATTGGAGGTCCTTAACCCATCTTGGGGAAAAAAAATCTCTTCTAAGAAATTCAACTGAACAATCCATTCTACTTTCAAGCCAAAATTGATTTACTCAGTGTACCAAAGGAATTTGGACTCAATTCCCACAAAGCCTAGTTGTCAACCTCAAACTTAAACCCAGCCATATCTTAACTCAACTCAGCCTAGTTCTAGTGACGAAGGAATGTTCAGGAGTCGCTAAAGCAACTGGAAGATTTTCTCAACACACAGAAACAAGGCTATCACACCATCGATAATCCAATTAACCTGGAATTGGTGCAGAGCCTTACAAAAAATAGGCTACTCAGATTCTTCGTAAGGCTCTGAAATCAACCAACACATGGGACTTAAAACCAATTCCCTGTTCTTATTGTAAAATAAAACCAAAGCTTCATGTCATTGTATAGGCCGTTTCTTCTTTAGATCATTAAGCATAAATGACTGTTTGGGTTTCAATACAAACTTTTGATAATCAGGTAAATTTAAGTATCCAGACCACTCTAAGATATGCAACAAGTCTGATTCCTGGAAATAATGCAATTAATCTACCAAGTCTTAACGCAAACTTAATGAAAATCGTCAGACTAATAAATCAATAAATTACTCAAATAAATTAGTCTATTTGCAAACAAAGCATGACTTCACATTCTTTGTCCTTACAAAATCAACACATCCAATCTGCATAGTCTATGTCCAGTCTACAATATTACAATTGATTAAAATATTGTCCTTAGAGGACATAATAAAAGTCTCTATCCTCTTTCTATAACTCTTGACCAGGTCTTCATTTCTTGATTAGACCAAGGCATACTCAGGCTATTTACCTACACCTCACTCAATCAAAGAAAAGCACAACAAAACCGATTTCCCACAAAGAGTAGCTTCAGAAGAATCGGTGCAAATGCCAAATAATCTTAATATATATTCCTACCAAATCATATTCTTGTTTTTAGTTCAGCCTAGTAAAAGTGAGTGAGTAATAGAAGGATTTCATAGGCAATAACAAGGAAAGCTCTACGACTTGCAGATTCCTTGATTAGTCTAAACCATAACAGCAATTCATTCTACTTCCTTCCTTCCACATATTCCCTTCCACTCACCTAGGAAGTGAAATTATGTTCAACAGACTGTCAACAGTATAGACCCATGCCTACATAGGTCTCAACCACTTCCAATCAGGGAGTAAATTTCCATGAAAGAGCATTGCTTCAGCAATCTCACAACCTAAGTACCTAAATGAGATCTCACTGGACCAGTCAAAGAAACATCATTGAACCGATCTTTCAGTACTAAAAATTCAAGAATGTAGCAAGGCCACTGGGTAGACTTTTCCCAATGGGTCACCAAACTTGGTTGACTAGGGCTGGTTTATCCACCTCCGACCAACACAACATATAATTCACAAACCACATTTTACAGAGGACCTTGGGATGAAAATAGACATCCACACACACGTATACGATATCTCAGAAGCTAGAAGAGGAAACTAAAACAGGTTGAGATATTGTGACAGGAAAATTGAGGACAAGTCAACATTTTTTCTCAGATACAATTATTCCTAAACACAAATGCCTGGGCATTAGAATCTAGCTCTGGTGGTTACATAGTTCTTCTCATATTCGGACCAGTCAAAGAAACATCATTGAACTGATCTTTCAGTACTAAAAATTCAAGAATGTAGCAAGGCCACCGGGTAGACTTTTCCCAACGGGTCACCAAACTTGGTTGACTAAGGCTGGTTTATCCACCTCCGACCAACACAACATATAATTCACAAACCACATTTTACAGAGGACCTTGGAACGAAAATAGACATCCACACACACGTATATGATATCTCAGAAGCTAGAAGAGGAAACTAAAACAGGTTGAGATATTGTGACAGGAAAATTGTGGACAAGTCAACATTTTTTCTCAGATACAATTATTCCTAAACACAATGCCCGGGCATTAGAATCTAGCTCTGGTGGTTACACAGTTCTTCTCATATTCGGACCATAATTCCTCGGTCACCCTATCAATTTTTCCCTGCACATTCCTTCATGTATCAACAACCTTTCATCTTGTTTCACTCAGTTTCTCTTTCCCAAGTAAATCTCACACATTAAATCTCTACATGGGCTATCTGTCATCTTCTCTATCAGTTTCTTCTTCTAGAGATTTTGACAATAAGTTTCTCCTTTCCCTTGGAATTGGTGGGATTAAATTCCTCAATTAATTCTAGTATGGTTCTCTCATCTGCCCATGTTCATTTTGTCAATTTATTTTTTTGATTTTTTCTTAAGTTCAAGAATCTACTCCATGTCTTATGATGCCCGATTTCCTTCGCCATGAATGGCTTTGCCTATTTCCTCCTCTTTAGAATTTTCTAGTGAACAACCAACCTTCACAGTTCTGTAATCCATTAATTCCATTCGACCTGTCTTAGGGCTAAGACTTCAGCTCTCATTTGTTTGGTCACTGGTCGTTCTGTCAAATCAAGTGACTTGTAGCTTCTCTAGTGTTACAATGATTTGGGCACTGACATGGAAGGCTCCTCTAGTTTCCACTTTCCAGTTGTTTCTTTGGTTGTTGCACAAACCACCCCTGTTGTGATGACTTAATTACCACCCATGGAACCAGACATACCCCCTACAGCTTAACTCTGTTTTTGGCAATTACCTATACCTATGACCTACACACATGAACTTGCATGGGATCATAGCACCTTGTGTAACATAATTGCCATCATTAGAAAAATATCATCATCAGATAAATGCCATGCTTCCTTAATGATAAATGCTGCATTTATATTAAACCATCTTAACCAAGGTTTATACATAAATATTACATGAACATCCAATTGTATCCAGATATATCCAAAAGTACACTGCCCAACTTAATTAGATTACATGCTGCCAACCCAAACAGATCAAATCATTGACATTCTCCATTGATTGTCTTAACCAGGTGCGCTAAGAGAGGTATCCTTGGGAGGGACACTACACGTGCCTCCTTGCCAAACTGGCCTGAAAAATATTGATAGTGATCCTGAACCTGAGATGAGTCCCTCTCTGTCTGCAGTTGAGTCAGACAAATGCCTAACTAATTAAAAAAGAATAGAAAAGGAATATCTAGAATATCTATAGATTAGAAGCTCTAAATCATCAAGACTAAGACATATGAAAGATAAGTATAGGAGTGTGATTGGCCTTCAAGTAGTTCTCCTTTATGCTCGCCAGTTCTCAAAAGAAATAATATGGGTTTGGGGAAACTGCATGCATTCTACCACTATGAGTGCCAATGTTTAAAAAGTTTAGGAACCATCTGAATAAATTCAGAGTGACAAGAGGGCAGGAAGGCAAGATTTCTTGTTAAGTTTTTAAATATAATCTCAATTTTATGAATCTCATGGAACCCAGGTTAAGTTTGGACACTGACTTGATGGAAATCTATCACCTCCATTATGAAGATTAAACTTCCTTGTTGGTCTAAGCGTCGTTTGTTCCCCAAAGCAATAAGTGTACAGTCATCCTTTTGCATGTGCATAACCTTTTTTAAAATTTTGGATGCAGAGGAACATGGGTGATCCCTTTTTCAGAGTGTGTGCCTTTCAGTCTCAATCATAGGATAATGCAATTTTATCTTTGTCTCTTTCCGTGGAATTCTCTAGACTCTATTGTGAATCCTACAACTGTTCTTGCTGATTTAATGTTTCAGTACTCTCTCCTTGGCAAGTCTCTTCTATTCTACAAATTGTCATTGCTGGAGGCAAGTAAAGGTGGATCAAGCTTTCTCCTTCATAGAATTTTGGGCCTGTAAGTGCATCATCGAGAGACTTAATCCAGCTGATAGTGACATCTAGCTGAGTTCAGTTCTTGCCCTCCCAAGCAGCTTTTCTATTTTCTGTCTTACAATTTATGACTGTAATATAATGACGAATAAGAGGTCTTGAAATGAAATAATTATCCTATGGTAAGAATAATCATTTTAATGCTTCTTTGAAGAAGCACTACTAGAAAGCTTCCAATTGCTTAGCTCTTAGAGAGCCTTACTAGAAAGTACAAACAATGCTAGCAAAGAAAGGAGACTCCTAACCCTAGGGGAAGGATAAAGTTATAGAAATAAATGGTGGACTAAAAGGTGGAAAAGTATTTGAATTATGTTTGTGCCCACCATATGCAACAATGGTCTGGATCCAGCAGAGAGACCCAAAACATCAGACAATAAGAAAACTACATTGTTGAATTCAAAAGAGTTGCTCATTGACACACTGTTAACAGTCACTCAAAAAAAATGTTTTAGGAGCCCATGATCTGGCTTACCAACTAGAGGCATTCGTAAACACTGACAAGGTGACCACTGCAGTAGTCAATGGGTGGAGAAAGGAAATATTCCCGCATTCAACTCCTATCTGCTGCTACTGCTCTGTTTGAAAGTGCAGTCTGAGTTAAGCAGTAATTCAACAGGGGAGATGAAAGATGAGGCTAGTCGCCACATTATGAATACTTTGAATATAACTGTTAAGAAGAGCAGGGGATTAGACATGGTGTTAGCAAAATGAAGATGAACCATTCAAAAACGCAGAACTACAGATGGGTGCCCATCCCCACCTGAAAGCTAAGGATGAAACTATCAACAAAATGTCAAAAAGTAACCTGGTTATCTGAGGGAAAACCCCTTCCTTGGTGCACATTGATTATTTTACCATACCTATGAAATTATATGCTTGGTGGATGCTTCTGATGAAACAGTAGACAATCTTTATGCATGCTTGCTTCAGAACCTGATAATGCAAAATTATAAGAATGACACAAGGCACAACCCCTTTTGTTGTCATATCTTATAATATAAATTAGCTATTCTGTTATAAAGGTCATATTTTATCACCCAATATTATTTATGTAGGTGATTGTGAGTGGTGATTGTCAGGTAGATCATCCACAAGAGTAGGTGGCTTGTGTGAGAAGCTGCTTGTTGATTCATTGTATATAGCCATGGTGGTTATGTATTAAGTATTAACTTGTGTTAGAGGCTACTCCTTTTGTTATTAATAAGGACTTTACCCTCTCTGTTCAATCAATCAACTTTTATATCAATATAATTATGTGATATTTTCACATTATTTGGTTAAGTATTTCCTGCATTATTTACTTAAAATTGCGGGTGCAATCAATCTTTTTGGAAGTATAGGTGGCCCCATTAGTTGTATCTTTTGTATAGTCATGCCTCTTGTGTTGCATGTATACTAAAAACGCAAGTAATTTAAAAAACTTCTTGCATGGGATATTTAATAAAATGCATGTGAAAATGACGATTAGCATGGCTACCTATATGTTTATTGCATTTTAAGGGAAAAATATTGCAAGTATAAAATCTCAGCTTTTATTGCTGGAGTTCCAGTATATTGCTGTGTTAAGGTAAACACCCTTGACACAATCAACAGCAAACAAAAAATTAAGAAGCCATGAAAACAACTATGTTCTTTCAAAACTGCAATATAAGATCACAGTAACAACAACTGTGGGAATTGCGAATAGTATAAAAGGTAGTTCACAATGAAAATAAAATTATTTCGACATAACTAGAAAACTACTAATGAAGAAATTAAAATCCCTCTTGTATATGCCAAGAACAGTCATAAGCACTACAGAATTGGAATCAGAGCAACTTAAAGCTTTTTTAGCATCACAATGAAGCCCATATTGACCTTGAAGCTCGGTCAGACGATGTCTCAAATAACTTTTCATGCGGTCTTCTTTTGCTTTCCTCAATGCAATTCCCGACACAAAATTCATCCGCTGCCTTGCTATTGCATCCTCAAAGTTTCTAAACAAACCTCCTGCAGTGGATGCTTCAATTCCAATCTGTAGAGACAAAGAGATTGAACCCAATAAAAAATCAATCATATAGAGAAAAGCAAAATTATTAAGCCTGCAGCTAAATAAAATATTGAACTTAAGTACCCTCAAAAAATTTCCAACCAGAGCACATTTACTTGAGATACAAAACAACGGAAATTTTTACAAAATCATATCTTGTGTGCATATTTTGTGCCACATGTTTACACTTGCTTTGAACATACAAACACACTTTAAATTTTAAAAAACAATGCTAATGACTAGCAATATCCAGCATCCTCACATGACAAAAGAAACAATAAGTGCAAAACACCATTGTACCAACGTCCTTTTCAAAAACAAACTAACAGCAGCAATGCACAATGATTCCTGCCAGATTAGTTAAATCGGTAGTTGTACTTCTGCAGAGCATATGCCCAATTAACAGTGTTAATCAATCAAGATCTATTTAAGTAACAATGGCAACCATAGCTGATATGGTGAAATGTGATGCAGCTTTTTGATACATGTACCATTCACATCAAAGTTGCCCATGATATTAGTTCTTTTTTGCACCTTTATACTTTCTCCCTGATCAATCTATGGGTTAACAACTAAAAAGAAACGTCTCAAACACTTCCCATGCATTGGCTACCTTTTGAACTCAGCAAAAAATCCTTCAGATGACCTTGTGCTTTAACTGTTATGACAAAGCCTGTGACAGCACAAATACCTACAAATTTTGGGCAGACTTGACTTGTATCAATCTTTTTTATTATTTTGGTCCTTAAGTTTGTTCTTTCTAAAGAATTCATAAAGATGTGTTGCTCATCCAGTAGTTTCTGTCTTTTGAGAACATGTCACTTGATATCTTTACATTCTGAATCACATTATAATTTTTTTGAAGCAATTATAGGATATCTTAGGTCAACTAACAGTTGTTTAGTTAAATCCTAAACTAGGAGGGTTGTTGAAAGTTATAAACCAAGTTCATATTCCTATTTGTCATTTTGTGTAGTTTGTTACACTGATAGTGGATACGTTATTCTATCGCCAGCTTATTGAAAGAAGGAAAAAGTAATGAAGAATAATTACTTGCGCATCAATCTAATATGGGATTGGAGCCTGAAAATTTTCTGAAGGATGATGGTGGTGAAAGAGGCTACCACAGCGCCTGTTTGTGGTGACTGCCTCATAGAAGGTGTTAGTGTTGAAAGCTCTGGCAGAGGCAACAAAATTATTTCTATTAACACAAATATTGTCATATGAAACATAAGTGGCAGGAAACTGCCCTTCCCGTCAAACATAAAGACATTTATAGTATAGGCCCTCCAGCAGAAAAGGCAAGTTAAAAGATTGCTTTGCAATTTGCATTACCCTGCATGAATGAGCAAACCAGTGTGGTAGATAATGTATAACAGCAGATTAAGGTCTCTTTAGCAGGTTGGCTGCCATTGAAGTAGTGTGAAGTGTGAAGAGAGAGGCAGGTAGATCATGAGGCAATAGGAGATAAATGCATTAGTGATTCAGATTTTAATAATCCAGATGAAGGCATATCGGTGAGGTGCAAGACAAACGAAAGTGGACAGTGGACCTTCTATCACTTTTTTATGATGGCATGTGAAGATGCAGTGCATTGGACCTGGGTGGACAGAGAGACCTCAATCCTCCTTCCCTAATGATCACTTTGCTATTAGTGACTTAAAATCAATTGCTTTGTTGTTAGTTATATAAATCATCTCACTAAATTAAAAATGATAATAGCACGGACATTTGTCTTTAGTGTATTAAAAAAGCTCACTTTTTGGGTCAGAAAAAACCAATTCCCTTTGAGATATATGCCTTAGCATGTGTTGATGTGTCTAGCTGCCTGATTACTTCTATTTGTGCCTCATGGTTAGTCCCAACAGTTGGGAAGCAGATTTGGGCCAGCTTCTCCTACCTTTACATTAAATTTGTAAACTATGAAGAGAAAATAGTAAGAAAATGCAGAAAAGGAAAGACGGAATACAAGATGCCACGATACTTACAATCAAATGACTGCTCATTAAGACAACTTACAGACATTAATTTCGAAGCATAAACAACACATTTTAAGGTACTAAACAGAGGTACTACATGAAATGAGTTTCCAGGACGGGGATGGCAGGGGACAGTGGGATGTGTTTCCAGGACAGTTGGGATGGGAGACCCTTTTTTAGGAGATGACAAAGAGAAAAATATTTAAATATGGGAGATTTCAATTATTTATATATAAGGTGTTGTACCCATGATAAATTTCTGCTTCAATAAGGCATTTTGCTTAAAATGAGCTAAATCATGTAAAATTGTTGTCAAAAGTCTGTTTTAGGTCAAACAAAATATAGGCTTTTTGTGGGTTTACATCAAGGAAGATACTTGCAAAATTCTGAAATTTTGAAAATTAGGGTTTCGCACCCCTATTTTTAGGAAAACTCCAGAAAATAGGACCTTTCCAGAATTAGTTGAAAATGATTTTGATAGGATAAATTGACTTCACAATCACACTAGTCAAATCAAAATCACCAAAAAGTTTGTTTTACTCTGGTGGGTCTATTTTCATTTTTCAAGAAGAAAGATAGGACCTCCGCAACCATTAATGGCAGAATGGCCAGTACCAAGTGGTGAAATCTAAGCCTCAAGAGCTTCAACGAAGAATCCATGACGAAAGATGCTCGAAAAGATGCTCTACAACGGAGGGGATTTTCAAAAGTGAAAAATGTTGAAAATTGACTAAGTCTGGAGGATGCACGCCTTGCTACAAGGAAGAGGCTACGCAGTCCATGCCTTAGCCATTTGTCCAACACCCATACATGCAGCATGGTGAAGGTGATTGCTAGACACACGCGTTCGTGTCGTCGACAACAATGCTCAAACCAATCAAGCTACACGGCGAACGCGAAGCACAAAGAGATGAGGATTTTCAAAGAAAATGATGAAACTGCAGCTAAAAACGCCCTTGCTGGCTAGGGGTGCCCATGAAGTTAAAAGGTCAAAGGCAGTCATCAAGTTTTACCAAGACGGTCACCTCCTTTGTGTTTCTGCTAGCTTTTCAGCGCATCGTCAAGCAAGATCACCTGATTCATCGATCACCAACAAACGGAAGCAGAGACGAGGTGTTGAAAGCATGTATCATCAAAGAACTACAGTCACATCAAGGAAAAAGCACCCCTGCTTGATAGGGGCGCCCTTCATTATGGGTCACCTGATGAACTTTTCAACAACTACTTTCTACAAGGCATCTGCTCAACATCCTCTTAGCTTTGAGATCAATCCGATTGCATGTTCAGAAGACCTGTCAAGCGTTCACAAATGAAGATCAAGCGTAAAACACTGGAAACAAAGGCAGAATGAAGAACATGGAGAATTGGCTAAGTGTTAAGGAAATTGCACCTTCCTAGAAATAGGTGCCCATCTTTTTGAGCAATCAGATGCAGTCTTCAAGCTCCGTCACCTCCAGGAAGTCCTCCGTCTTGATGAATCTCAACAATGACACCGTCATTAGGTTCAATAGATAAATCAAACATCTGACGACAGAGATCCGGATGTTCGTGAAAAGTTGCAAACTAAAAATGACAAGTCAAAAGGTCAAAGGCGCCTAAACTGTTGAGACCCCTAAATCAACTTTCACAACTTGCGAAGCCAGTCATCCTTTCCGACACTGAATTGGTTATCCATCCCATGTTTCAGCAAGATCACTGGACTCATCAGTCATCGGTGATCTCAAATCAGAGCACTGAGGATCAAACTGGAGGAATTGAAGAACACCAAAGAAATTGACTAAGTCCGGTGAAAAATGCGCCTTCTTGGGAAAAGGCGCCCAAGAAATTGGGGCATCAGATTCAGGTTTTGAGCTTTGCGGCTCCTAAGAAAACTTCTTCAGAGTCAATTCAACTTTGCAATGGATCTGTCAATAGCACCTCAAGATCAATCGAACAACCAGAATCAAAGATCAAACGGAGGTACTTCGTCACAGAAAGAATGATAAAAATTGCTCAAATTCTCAAATTGGACGCCTAAAGTCAAACTAGGCTCAATTGACTGAAGTTGTCAATTCAGAAAGCCTTTTCATGTCTAAAATGTCCCATAATTGGTGGAAATCAATTCTGTGAACTCCATATCAGGCTAATTGACTCCTCAATCATGTGTTGGCACCCAAGCTTGATGCATTCAACATCAATCACTATTTATCAAGTCTATGCGTCATAATTCAACATCTTTCTTTGCAGGTTGAACCTCAAGAACAAGCATTTTTCTTCTCCAACGATTTTTGAAGATCTGGCAGAGGATTTTCTCAGTGTTCTTCATATTTTCAAGGATAATTTCCACAGAGGGACAGTTCATCAAGGTCTACATTTTGGTATGATTTTCTTTAAAGGCAATTGATAACTTCCAAACGTCTTCTTGTCTTTTTCCTCTATTCTTGTCTTAGATCTTCTTGCATGTCCAAGAAAACAGTAGTTATTCACAGATCTAACCTTCTGAGTATGATCAGCATAGCTTTTTCAACAAAACCCATGTGTTAGATTTTTCCAAAAAAAGTAACCCTGCTGCCCCTATTTTTTAGGGTTTCCGAAAAAAGTCACAATTTTGAAAAACGGACAAACTGGGCTTGTTCAGCTTTGAAGCGCCTACAATACCCATGTGTTAGATTTTTTCAAGAAAAATAGTGCTTCGCTACTTTTGCTGCTTCTAAAGCTTCTGCCTCGAGCAATTCTTGCATGCACAAGTAAAAGTGACTTTTTGAAATTTCTGACATTTTGGGTCCATTTAGAAAATTATTCCCAAGAAAACCCATGTCTCAAAAAATTTCTTAAAAAGTGCTTCTCAGCAAGGCTATTTTTAGCAGTTGCAAAAAAAGTTGTTTGAATAGCATCGTGTGCACAGTCAATCTTCAAAGTTTTCAGAATGCAGTTCTCCCAAGTCGAATACAAGACCAAAACGGTCTTGGTTCATGACTTTTTGAAAACGATAGACACCGATTTGCATTAGACACGCCCAGAGGTCAGCTCAAAAAAGTTGGAAGGCATAGACCAATGCACCTTACAGAACATCGAGAAATCCGGATTGCTTGAGGCAGCGTCAATCCCCATCACAGCACAGAGCGTGGAATTTGTAATAGCTTGCATTAAGCATTACAACCCTACCACATGAGAGATTCGATCAGTGGATGGACGAGTGACATGCAGCCTCAAGCTCAGGGATATCAAAAGGTGCTTCGCCATTCCACCATGTGCAGCAAACGTGGTCATATCTATGAGAGAGTGCGAAAAGGCATTTGATGCGTCAAAGGACAAGTGTCAGTAGAGGATGGCAAGAAAATGGCTTAAAGAGAAAAGAGCCAACTTGTCGAAGAATGTAGGACATGGAGAGTTCAAGGACGAGTATGCAGTGATGATCACGCTACTCAACCACATCATTGGTCAAGAAGAGGCAAACAAATTTCAGTCATGGATGTACTATCATTGCCAAAATTGTGAGCAACAAAGAACATTATGACTGGCCTACCCTGATCAGTAATATGCTCCACAAGCATATGACCAGTTTCTAAGAGGCTCACGGGTTTCACATGTGTTCATATCTCGTATATCTGATAGCCTTCCAAGGCCAGTTTAAAGGGTTGAACAATGTGGGAACTTTAGGTGTGCAAAAGGTTCATGAGTATTTCTCGCAGCTGGAGTTCACACAATCAAAAAGGCATTTCAAGCAAGTAAATGATCTCTTCCTAATGCACACCGTGAGAGACCTCGATCATGAGTTGCATATGCGCATATCACTAGCAGCCAAGGAGGCAATGGTAGATTGGGCGGATTGGTTCATCTAGTTCCCCACTTTCACCTACATACGTGTGTATGGGTACTCCGGTCATCCCGCCATGTTACCTCGCTATCCATCAGATAGGGTGGTCTTCATGGAATTCTTGCGACAGTTGTCTGAGGTACATTCTCATTTGCGTAACAAATGCAAGACGGCTGCAAACTTTCCTTTCCAGATGGGACTTTACAGGTGCAGGACAGCAGTTGATGCCAAGGCCATGGGCCAGAAGATGGTGAGACTTAATCTTAAGTATCTCATCGAAAGACAGTCATGCAATTGTAGGGGCCACTATGCAGAACTCCCTGGTCAAATACTCTTCACATAAGCCTTCCATGGAGCACTATTGGGTCAACTGTGAAGACGAGCTTGAAGTGAGAAGACGCAACTACAGCCATTTCAGACTTCCACAAATTGTTGATTTCATGTCAAAGGACGTGGAAGGTATCCGATGATGATGGGGAAGTCATTCTTCCCTCATTCTTTGTAGATCAAGTTGACGTGCAACCACTTCGAGCTATGGACTGGTATGCCAAGGATAATACATCTATTGAGGAAAGAACCAACAGAGTTGTCAGAAACAGCCAGCTCTACTTGGACAGTAAAAGAACAAGTAAGGTAGTTATTCCTTGCACAGAGCCGCCACTAGTTCATTCTTCACTACCTTCCACGTCGAGAGCTAAGCCCAGACAGAAGAAATGGAGTAACCTTCCTAGAGGAGCCAGAATGTCAGGACACACAAGGGGAAGAATACCAATTGCTGATACAAATCAACAAGAGGAACATGTGGAAACAGCCATAGACATAGTTGAGCCAATGATTGAAACAATTACAGCTGATGCAGTACCAGAAATGGAAGCAGAGCCTCCCATTTCGCCACCACTGCAGCAGTCACCGATTCATATTGACTTGGATTCGCCACCACGCAATGTCATAACACAATCCCATTCGTTAGGAATTCATGGGCCTAACATTCATCCTTCTAGCGAGGTTAGTCAAGATTCATCTTGGCTTGAGAATCTCCTAGGAAGGAAGAGGGAAAGGCCATCCTACCAACTGGACTTCACAGAATTCAATCATGTTCCTCAGAACATGCCAAAGAAGAAGCTGAAGAAGCAGGTCCATGTTGGAAAGAATGCTAACAATGAGATTGTCATAGAGACAGATGCGCCACCTGAAGACAGGAATGCACATGAGTAGAGGTTGATGACTTCACCTTGTTGAAGGTCAACCTCGGTAAGACCACTCGTCAAGTGGAAGCAGATCTCCTTGAAGTTGCATCAGTGAGTGTCAAAGAAGGAATGGCAAAGGACGGCAAAGACAAAGCAGCCCTAAAAGCTGAAAACCAGCAGCTGAGATTGTATATATCCAACTTGATGCACGGTACACCAAACATCTCTGCCTTGCCTCGAGAGGTGCTAGACCTCCCAGCGGAACAAAATCACCATCAACTGATCCTATATGGAAAACTCTTGAGAAATCAAGTGGAAGAATTCATCATCAAGGGCTGATATATACTTGCAGAGTTGTACCAGCCCATGACCTTCGAGCAGAGATTCAGCAATCAGAGCAAGACATAGCAGAGAAGAGGCCTGTGGACGAGATCACTCTCTCAGACTTGCACATGGCATACAATTCAATTACCACAGAGGAGAACAAGCAACATCTTTTCTCTTGGAAAGAACAACTTGCGTACAAAGTGAAAGCCTACGATACCAACTCTGTGGAATTGATTGACTACCAACAGATTGTGGCAGGTGTTATCAAGTTCGTGAGAACATTGGTAACATCCATACCCTACCTTTACCACCATGAAAGAGGTGAATACATCGAGCTAGTTGAGGTGCAAACACAGTTCCAAGATCTCATCCGTGGCAGTTTTTGCGGTGACCCTTTTGGTTGTGAGTTGAATAACATTGCAATCATGTCAACAAGGCTAGATGACGCAGCTGCCAAGACTATTGAATATCAGGCGCAGATTGTGGGTGGAGAGATGTTGCGGTGACACGTCATCATCCTACGAAGCATTAATTGTCCAAAGGCAGAGGAAGTCAACGACTGGTTAGAGGAATTGTTGACTAGAGGTGATGAGGTGTAAACACCCAGTTAGGACGTCCTACCCCTTCAAAATAGTATTTATGACAACAGAAGTTAACTTGATGCCTCTTTCCAAGTTAACTCACTGTCCCACTGATCATGGATGTCTATTCCCACTAATTATGGATGTCTATTTTGGAGGCACTTTGTATATTGGAGTTCTCTTTTAGTTTAGAATCAGTTAACTGAAGTAGACTTCCCAATTAACTGTTAGGTTACCTACTTTTAGACAGGAATAAATCTTGCAGATTAGCAAGAACTCATTGTTAACTTAAGGAGATTTTAAGGTTGCCTATTCCTTTGAGCTTCTATAAATAAGAGTCTTTGCTCATTATTTTGTAACTTTTATTACTACACAAAATTGATGCGTCATTGTGCCATCAAGCTTGCAAGTCAATATCTGTTCACTCTTGGATGAGAGTTATTTGGTTTTATCGCAATTGTGTATGATTTTGTACCTTTGCTGTCCAATCTTTGTAAATCATTGAGCAAGTTTGAAGAAATAAATCAAAAGGCGAATGTGCAATTTGATCCAAAGTTTCAAGTTCTATCAACATTTGTTTTTATAATCTATTGTTTCAATCTACACCTTGGACAGGTGTCGGCACGGACGCCTCCTTAGGAATTTGGAGATTAATGGTTATCGTTTGATGTTTTTTTATGATCTAGATTTCAGCCTACACCTCGGACAGGTGTCGTCACCTCCTCGGGAATCCTGTCATCCAGTTCATCGTTCTTTGTTGTTTCTAGTAATCTAAATCTCAGCCTACACCTTGAACAGGTGTCGTCACCTCCTTGGGAATCCTGAGATTCAGCTTACCATATCAGTGTTTGCTTGCATAAGACCTTATTCCAACATAGATCTGAATGTTCAAAGCCTTTGGATGCATTTTGAGAGACAGTCGGCCCAAGTGATCCAACCATCCCATTCCCGCTCCTATATCCTCTTGCTCTGTTTTTCTAAAGGAAATAGGATAGATTAAAAATTAGCCTAGTTGTAGTTAAGATCTGCAGAAACCAGAGAAAACCTTAGCTGCAACGCATTGTGCTTTATGCACCCTTGTGCCCTGCCGCTATGTAAAAAGATAGGAACATTAGTTTACTTTACTTTTTATGCAAACATCAGCAAAAAGAGGGAGCTTACCCTCCTAATTTGAAGAGCAATTACTACACACTGTGCATAGCTGTCCATTTCCAATAAGCACTCCAGAGGTGCTTATTGAAACGCCAACATAAGGCATTTGTCATATACATTATAGAACCATATTACATAACATTATACCTGAATTGAGAATTCACATATGAGTTAACACACAAATTAACAAAATTTCATTTGAATCCTAATAGCAATATCAAAATTTCATTTGTTTAGCCTAGAATAACACCTAAGGGTCCACTGTTTTATCATTCAATATGTAATAATAACATTATTTATTTTCTGTCAAGGCTGAAAACAACATAAAAAAAACTAATAGTGTTTGACGATAACTAATATAAGATACATTTCATTTAGCAATCAAATTTTTCTTAACTAAGATATTTGTGAGTGCCTATATAATATTGAAGCTCTTCTTTGTTACAGCTACGAGGAAGAACTTTACCCCACAATATTGGTAGGAGAGGTTTCTTTGGTCCTCTAAAGTTCCTCCTACAATAACACCTAAGGGTCCACTGTTTTACCATTTCAATATGTAATAATAACATTATTTCCTTTCTGTCAAGGCTGAAAACAACATAATAGAAACTAATGTATGACGATAACTACCATAAAATAGATTTCATTTAGCAATCAAAATTTTCTTAACTAAAATATTTGTGAGTGCCTATTTAATATTTAAGCTCTTCTTTGTTACAGCCAAGGAAAAGAAATTTACCCCACAATATTGGTAGGGGAGGTTTCTTTGGTCTATAAATTTCCTCCTAGCATTGTAGTTCTCACCAAATAATTGCATGGAATTAACTCAAAATGAAAGGAAGAAAAGAGAGATGGAGGTGTGGGAGAAAGAGATATCTTGTGATGATTAATAAGGGACCAGCTTTGTCAATAAATATTTTAAAGTTTTCCAATTGACATGATTGAATAAACATAAGCATTGACAAATGTAATGAGATACATATAGAATCTGGCATGCAAATTCACTAATTCTATATATAACATGCTAACTTTAAATCTCTCTGATTTCCCCATTAGGAATAGGGATGGAGGAAACTAGTTGTTTCATGCCAAAATGAGCTTTGGATTTATAGGGTTGGAGTTTCGCGGGGGGCGGGGGGCGCAGCTAATGCCTTTCCCTCCCCATGCATCACAGCTTTGGGTGGGTGGGAGGACTGTGAGTATAGATCGTGTTCGATGTTTGGCCCAACAGAGCTTTAACTGGGGCAAACTTGTTTTCTACTCACAATTAGAAAAGTTAATAAACAATTGATTTCATTAACATACCATAACAAGAAATTGCATTGAGAGATTGGCAGTGGATGATTTATGGGCATAAAATTTCTTTTTCAGCTTCTTTAATTGGCAAAGTCAACGTGAGGCTTGTTCGAGCATCAAGAAAATTGCAATTTACAGAAGCCATATGTAATACTAGTGTTGGGCTGTAGGGGACGACTTACCCAAGCCATCCCCTGCACCTTTTTGCTGTCCCAGAAGCGTTTCTGATTTTTTCTTCACATAGGGGACAGCCCTGGGGACGTTCCCAAGCTGTCTCTGCATCCCCAAAACGTCCAGTGGGCAGGAATGACAGGATTTTCCCAGGGTACACATCCCTGTGGAACATAGACCAAGAGACTGTGTCAACAATATACGTATGGAGGACAGAAATATATAGTCACAATGAACTATATTCATTTAGCAAGATGTAAACTAAGTTTGTAGATTTCCAGGGATTTACAATGCTTAGAAGACAGACTAACACAAAGAAATTGATTACTGCAAGGTTGAATAGCTCAAAATTCAACAAGGAGACAAAATTTTTTACAAATGAACTCAAGGCTGGTATTCATAGCTAAAAAATTCATTCCTAGACTATTAATGCTACCAAAGGTCCAAAAATATCTTAGCAGATGATCTGCTGCTGTCTTTACTGCTAGTATGTGCCCAGATGATCCGGTCTGCAACCACTTTCGTGAGTTCTTTAGATCATTATTGTGCTCACAGAATACTGTTGCAACAGCTTTGATGCATGACATCCATGCCCTGATTATCCAATTCAATTCTGGTTCGAGATATCTGCTTACAGTCCAATAATGAGTTGTGTGTTCAATTTCTTGCAGTGGCAAATTTTGTCCTGTGCTGTTGACAGCTTTACCCATGTCCTGCAATGATTTTTTTTACTTTATTTTTCATCATGCTTTAAAATGGGACAGAGATACTCATGATTTCCTTCTTGGTTGATTTTGGAAGCAATTTCTGGGGTTTTGTTGCTGAATATCACCATAGATCTCAATTTGAAACTTGAACATTGGATGTCACCCAATCAACAGCTCTCTGAATGTCGAGACCTTCCAGATGGATTGCTAGGCTAAAAACTATGACTCCTTGCCATATGAATTCTAGTGGGAACTTTGTCTTCATGTTTTCCTTCTTTCCTTAGTTATTATTTTTCACTCCAAATCAAATTTCATGAGGTTGTGACCACCATTAAATCAAACAAAATATATGGATCTCAGATCTTTTCCATGTTGTCAGGCTTGTGTCAGGGGAAACCTTCCAAGCGACTACCAACTAGGCATCCTCATCAATTGTATTAAAATAATATTTATTATTTATTATTTAATGCTCAATATTGTATTTTATTGTAATTTTTAGATAAGAGTGTTTCTTAATGTTCTTCTTCAGTTTCTTTTAGAAACTTTCTATCTTTGTAAATCTCTGTAAATTATTTATTGAGCTTTCGCTCCAATTGTAAATACATCGAATTTTTTACCATTATGTGTCTTTACATGGTATCAAAGCAAAGTTCGAATCTGGGCGCCTTTGTTTTTTGAAAAAACAAATTGTGGGGTTTTTGAATAAAATCACACTACCTTGAGAAGAAAAAGATTGTGATTTTTGGGCACAGATTTTTTACTCACAATTTCTGGAACCCTCGGTTTTTTTCTGGCACGACTTTCTTTCTAGCTGCGCGACTTTCTTCTCACATTTTTTTGGTGCTTTTTTTTAACTACATCTGGCTGCGATTTTTCTCCTTACCTAGGCGTGTTTCGTGCATTCTTGGATGTGTTTGTTTTCTACCTGAAAATTGCCTACTGCTGGAAACCTTCTTTTGCACGCATTTTTTTTAGAACGCGGTTTTCAGTCTGCATTCTACTCACGCAACGTGTTTTTGGATGCATTCTTTTCCTACCGACTCATGTTCTTCTGCCGCAGTTTTGTGGCATTTCTAAGGCGTAAAAAAAAACATCTCTTTACAAAAATCTTGTGATCTTCCTCAGTTCCTGTGACGCTTTTTTTTCTATGTGAAGATTTTTTCTACAAATCGTGCCTTAGTTGAAAATCGTGGGCAAATTTTGGTTTTTCTCAAAAACACATTTTTGCAACTAGGGCTTTTGAAAAACCCTCTATTTTGAAGTCAAAAAAAAATTTTGATCACAGATTCTTTCTGGGATTTTCGAGAATTCTTTTGGGTAGTCGTCAAAATTTTTTAGGTGTCTCATAATCTATGCATTGGGATTTGTGCCAACAGGTTTACCTTGATTTTTGTGCCTAAAACTGCCTTAGTTCATTGGAATTCGCATCTTGGGTTTTGTGCAATCAGTTTTATCATCTCTTCTATTTGTCTTGTTTTTCGTGCCTTGAAAAGCATGCAAGATGGCGAGTTTGACCAACATAATGTTGGAAGGCAGTCAGCGATTTAATGGCAGAAATTATAATACCTGGAAGCAGCGAATGATGACTATCTTCGAATATCGCTGCCTTGATCAGATTGTTCTTAGCAATACTACTCGTCCCACAACGGCAGATAAAGCCCAAGAAAAGTTTGATGAGCAAAATCATTAAGTGGTGATGCTCATTAAGCTTTCAGTCACCAATGATCAACTTCCACAGGTTCCATCCGGCAAATCAACTGCTGAGATTTGGGAGCACTTGAAAACCTTGCATGAGACCTCTGATAAGAGCCGTGCATGAAGAACCAGTTCTCCATCATGATGGATGAGAGAATGTCCTTATAGGAGCATCTAACAAAGATTCAGGACATTCGCGATCAGTTGGAGGCGATTGGTCGGAACATGCAGGAAGAAGACATGATAGTTATCACCTTGAAAAGTCTATCAAAGTCTTATGAGCACTTTGTTGAAACCCTCAACATTACATCGACTAATGTTGATCTAAAGTTTTCGGAGCTTTATACCATCCTCTTGCAGCTGAAACATTGTAAACAACAATTTGGTAGTAGTGCCTCTTTGTCCTCTCCTAGAACAAGCTTTTGCAGCTAAGTCTCAACCTAAGAACAAAGGGAAAGGTCAACCTTCGCAACAGAAAGGCTCAGGACAATCTCCAAGCAGCCCTAAGAGAAAGAACATTCAGTGTAATTACTACCCCAAATATGGTCATATGAAGAAGGATTGTCGTCAACGTTTGGCTTCTGAATAGAAGAAGCAGGGAGGGTCTCAGCAGAAAGCAAATGTTGCTGAGCACACTGAGCAAAAGACTTGCAGATCATGTGAAGTCCTTTGCCTGGTACATTGATTCAGCTTCTTCGAGACACTTCACCCATCGGCGTGATTGGTTCACAGACTTCTCTCCCTTTAGTGACTCAGTTATTTTTGGAGGAGGTGAAGAGTATATAGTTGTCGGTAAGGGCACTATTCAGATTCAGTCTGGTGGGAGGAATCTCATATTCCTCAATGTATACTACGTTCCTGGCATGGAACTGAACCTTCTCTCTGTTAGTCAGATTATGCGGCATTCTCCTCAATTGGATGTGGTATTCAGTGCACATAAATGTTCGATTGTTGATCAGGAGACTCACACCTCTGTGGCTGTTGGTATTGAGGATCATGGTCTATATAGACTTGTGGATAAAGGTGATTCTCCAGAGTTAGCCATGGCAGCCAAGAATTCTGCTATTACCAATCTTTGGCATCAGCGGTATGGGCACTTAAATGTGCACTATCTCTCTCAGCTAGCTCAGGAGGGACTTGTAGCTGGTTAGTCAGATTATGCGGCATTCTCCTCAATTGGATGTGGTATTCAGTGCACATAAATGTTCGATTGTTGATCAGGAGACTCACACCTCTATGGTTGTTGGTATTGAGGATCATGATCTATACAGACTTGTGGATACAGGCAATTCTCCAGAGTTAGCCATGGCAACCAGGAATTCTGCTATTACCAGTCTTTGGCATCAGCGATATGGGCACTTAAATATGCACTATCTCTCTCAGCTAGCTCAGGAGGGACTTGTAGCTGGTTTACCTGAGATCCAGACTCAGCATCATGGCATTTGTGGAGCTTGTCAGGCTAGGAAGCAGCATAGGACACCGTTCATGGATGGTGACTCATGGCGAGCATCTAAGGTACTGCAATTGGTTCACGCTGATGTACGTGGGCCTCTGTTACTGGGTGCAAGTATTTCTTGCTTTTTGTTGATGATTTCAGTCGTAAAATGTGGATGTATTTTCTTAGACAAAAATCATATGTGTTTACTGTATTTTAGAAGTTTAAGGCCTTAGTAGAAAAAGAGTCTGGTTGTTGCATAATCACTCTTAGGTCAGATAATGGGGGGGAATTTTGTTCTACTGCTTTCTCCAACTTTTGTGATACACATGGCATCAAACATCAGTTAACCACACCCTACACTACTCAACAAAATGTGTTGAAGAGCGGCGCAATCGTACAATCACTGAGATGGCCCGCTCCATGTTACAACACAGGAGTGTTCCTAATAAATTTTGGGTAGAAGCAGTCTACACTGCAGTCTATCTCCTTAATTGGTCTCCTACCCACGCTGTTAAGGGGAAGACTCCTAAGGAAGCTTGGATTGGTTGCAAACCTAGGATCAATCATCTGAAAAAAATTGGCTCTTTAGCATATGTATGGATTCCAGATGCCAAGCACTCAAAGTTGGATTCCAGGAGTCAAAAGCTAATGTTCACAAGGTACAGTGACAACCATAAGTCTTACGGTTGATTGATGTAGACACTGATCGCCTCATCTTTAGTCAGGATGTTGTCTTTGATGAAGAACGAGGACCTTTTCACCTTTCCTCGTCTGTGCAACATTCTGAGGATCATCCTTTGAAGGCTTCAAATTTGGGTGTCAATATTCCGTTAGGCCCACCTAATTGGAGGGATGATAAAATTATGTTTTTGATGATGCTCAACCTAAATTTCCTCCGGATGATATTGATCTTCCACCTGATGAACCTGTTCCAGATCCACAACCAGTTCCAGCTCCTCCTATTACATCTGATGTTGGCACTTCTACTCTCCGACCTAAATGGTGGAGAAACAAGAGCAAACAACAGCATACCGTTAATTTTGCTCTCATGGCCAACATTCACAGTGTTTATGAGCCTCAGACATATTCAGAGGCTAAGGGAATTCCTAAGTGGGAACAAGCTATGGAGGTTGAATACCAGAGTCTTTAGAAGAATCACGCTTGGGTCCTTTCTGATCTTCCTCCACAGAAGAAGCCCATTAACTGCAAATGGGTGTATAAGGTTAAGTACAAAGCTGACGAAACCCTTGACAAGTACAAAGCTCGTCTCATTGCTAGGGGGTTCTCACAGAAGGAAGGCATTGACTACAAGGAGACTTTTGCTCCTACAGCCAAGATGAGTACCATTCGGCTCATCCTTGCCTTAGCAGCCCAGTTTGGCTGGAAAGTCCATCAGATGGACGTTAAGAGCGCTTTTCTCAATGGTGAGTTGAAGGAAAAAGTCTACATGACGCAGCCTCCAGGGTTCAAGGTTGCCAGTAAAGAACACAAGGTGTGCAAACTGGTGAAAGCACTCTATGGCCTGAAACAGGCTCCTCGGGCCTGGTACATCAAGATTGACAAGTACCTCACAGATCATGGCTTTCAGAGGAGTCCATCTGACTCTTATCTATATGTCAAAAACACTGGTAGCGATATTCTTATTCTTGTTGTCTATGTGGATGACTTGATCATTACTGGCAGCTTGGCACATTTGATCACTGAGATCAAACAAGATCTGTGCAACACATTTGACATGACAAATTTGGGACTTTCGCATTACTGTTTAGGTGTTGAGATTTGGTAGATCGAGAGCAGCATCTTCATCTCCCAGTCCAAATATGCTTGAAGTCTAATGGATAAGTTCCAAATGTAGGATTGCAAACCTGCCTCCACACCCATGGAAAAAGGGCTCAAGTTATCAGCTAAATCAGACTCACCTGTAGTAGATGAATCCTTGTTCAAGCAACTAGTGGGCAGCCTTATCTATCTCGCTGCCACTAGACCTGACCTCAGTTTTGCAATGGGCTACATTTCACGCCTCATGACAGCCCCCCAAGGCTAATCATTGGGTAGCAGCGAAGCATGTGCTGCATTATGTGAAGGGCACTTCTGATCATGGACTTCTTTACACTAGGAGTCACGATCCTAAACTCTCTGGTTTCACAGACTTAGATTGAGCAGGTTTAGTTGATGACTGAAAATCAACATCTGGGTATGTTTTTAGTTTGGGATCTAGTGTCATCACTTGGACTAGTAAGAAGCAACAGGCAGTAGCTCTCTCCTCGACAGAAGTAGAGTATCGGGGAGCAATTAAA
Source organism: Sequoia sempervirens (assembly GCA_007258455.2). Taxonomy (NCBI): domain Eukaryota; kingdom Viridiplantae; phylum Streptophyta; class Pinopsida; order Cupressales; family Cupressaceae; genus Sequoia; species Sequoia sempervirens. Next base: position 545,745,171 of record VDFB02271358.1, on the reverse strand, counting down.
GCAACTTGTGACGCAGTTTAGCTTCGTCGAATGCTTGCGGATATGCAAATATCTCAAGCAGGTCTGACTCCCTTGTTCTGTGACAATCAAGGAGTTCTCAAACTTGTCAAATATCCAGTCTTCCATGAAAGAACCAAGCATGTGAAAACTCATTGTCACTTCATTCGGAAGCTTGTTGAAGACGGATCAATTCAATTGTTGTATGTTCCGACAAAGGATCAGATAGCATACATTCTCACCAAGTCACTCAGTCCAGATAGGTTCCTAAAATTCAGAGGGCATCTTGGTGTAGTTGACAGATTGAGCATTAAGGGAGGGTATTAAAATAATATTTATTACTTATTATTTAATGCTCAATATTGTATTTTATTGTAATTTTTAGATAAGAGTGTTTCTTAACGTTCTTCTTCAGTTTCTTTTAGAAACTTGCTATCTTTGTAAATCTCTGTAAATTATTTATTGAGCTTTCACTCCAATTGTAAATACATCGAATTTTTTATCATTTTGTGTCTTTACAAATTGCTCTTTTGGAACATCTTTATACTTAGCCAATTTTTCATTCAGCCCTTCTTTGCCTTTCAGCCACTTAACCACTTCCAAATAGATCAGATCAATGGTTCTCTAATGTTCTCGATCTGTTAAGGATCCATTAGGCTCTGGGGCTTCCAACTGATTGCCTCACGGCAAGGAGAAGCCCACTCTCTTATCAAGCCTTCCCTTTTTGTAGTTAACTTTTAGAGCTGTCACTACAAAACAGATCTATATTGATCGATGATTTTCTAATGCTTGCTTTCCTGTCAGAATAGTGTCAGATTCAATCCTTCTAAATGTCAGCCATCTGTTTACTTCTGTTGGCATTGGCTTCCCCTTCTATTATTAAATATTTGAGCATGACTTGGTGAATTTTGGCTACGCATGGAAGAAGGCCGAAGGACTAGCAGAGTGTGATGGATTTTCTTCTAGCTTAATCTTTTTGCAAGTTGTACTTTAATCTTCTCAATGTGTGTCCTTCATCCCTCTTCACATTCAAAGGCTTTTTAATTTCATTGGACCTGATATCTGACAGAATCGCACTCTAAAGTATCGCCAATACTCTCATCCTGCACCTTTTTCCTTAAACAATTTTTAACCATAATCACTTCATGCCAGTATTAAACCTATTGTACCTGAATTCTGACATAATCACAATTAAAGTATGCTGAATACTCTAATCCTGCACATTATGCCTTAAGCGATTTTTCCTATACCTTTTGCCTTAAGCGATTTTCCTACACCTTTTGCCTTAAGCAATTTTTAACTATAATCACTTAATTCCCGTATTAAACCTTTCAAAACTTCAGCTATGGCTCCACCAAGTTCTCTTTTCATTTGAACTATGCGAATTCCCACCCTTTTATTCCTCTTCTAAGACTCTTCTGCATTCTATAGTAGTGTAGAGGCTTATTCTTCTACATGTAAAGGGTCTCTTGGGAGTATTCTTCATGAAAAGAAAAAAAAACTGCAGATTTACCTATCTATTGGCCCAATGAGATAGATAAAGTTTAAAGGATAAAGAATGAGAAATTTGCAGAAGAATTTGTTTTAGGGGTCAATATGCCTATGTGCAGTGAGCGGAATAGAGTCTAGGACAATCTTGATAATTTCCCACTCTTCCTTCTAAGGCAAGTTGACTTCTTGTAGGATCCAAAAACTTGAAGCCAGTTCTATAATTTCTTTTAACAAAGAAATCCAAATCTCTCGACTTACTTCCCTAGTATAATATTTAACTCAACTAATGGTTGAATCATGTTGATTGCACCTTGGGCCATTGGAGTTGTAGGCCAGTTAATGAAGCTCAAATCATCATATTTCTTATCCTCCAGGAGCCTCTTGAATGCATCCTCTGGAATCAACTTCTGGTGAGGGCCAAACAGGGAAGGTAAGCATCCAAGGACAAGCACATTCAGTTGTCAACCCATATTGTCCAGAAGTCCATCCAATTTGATCATGTCTTGTCTACAACATTGGGTAACATATTTCTTCTTTTCGACTGTTGGTACCTTCATGGCCATGTCCACTATATCCTCAACTCCTGGAGAAGCCAACTGTTCTTCTGAGAGAACATATAACCATGCTGATCCTCAGGGGTTCCATGTATGGCTAGGTCCAATTCCTTCACCTTATGCATTTGAGCCATGGCCTGATCCATGAAAACAAAGTCTCATTTCAGGCTTGCTATCTCTGCACAAATTTGGTCCCAATAGACCTTTGTTTCTAACTCAGCAACTATATGTGCAAAAGCTTGCTTTTCTTTCTTCAAAAAATTATTTTCTACAGTGAGGGTAGAGTTGGAATTCATTCCCTGTAAGTACAAGTTGCTCTCCTCATTAATCTCATAACTCTACTCATTTAGCTGTATTTCTACCCCAGTTACTTTGATCTGTGTATTATTCAGCTTGTTCTTGACTAATTTCAATTGTTCTTATGTCTTCCTCAGCTCTCTAGCTGTTTGCAAGAATCAATCTATAACATCTTATTGCTTTGTTTAGTAAACTAAACCTTATCTTAAGCTTGGGCTCCCTTGAAATCTAATAAGACTGATACTGAATTGTAGTCTGCTTGGATCATCTCAACCAAATTCTTTGAGACCCATTGGTCGCCAATGCCCCAATGTTAAATTTCTGGTGTTCTAGGTCAAATTGGCTCAATAGCCTGTGCTCAGCTGGTTAAAATGCATATTCAGCTTCTCCCCATATTCTCTCACTTTGCTTAAATCGTTTGGCCCTATTATGGGTGAGCTTAAAACTTTATGCCAAGTCAACTGACCTATAGGCAATTTTCCCTTGTTTGCTTGGTAGTGATAAGGCCAAAATAGTTGAAAGAAGGGTTGCAGGGAAGCAGTAGGAAATTGAAAAGAAGTTCCCGGAATACGGCAAATGGATTATATGGACTGACCTAAGGAATGGAAGCAACAAAAGAAGTAACAACCAGGGCTTGAGCTTGAGGACTGGGAATGTTCACTAGGGAGTTGGGAGTATACTACAGGAAAATTTGTTTTTGCAAGGGATTATTTATAGAGAAACTAAGGCAACCATAGAAGTTTAAATGGAGAAGTTATGCATAAGGATGCAGATGTGGATAAGGGGGATTGTAGATGGATTAATGGGGATGTTGTTAGATTTTCGGACCATGACAAGCAGATTTTGCACTCAGAAAACTAACCCTAACTGAAAAGTAGCATAAAATGAAAACTCCAATCGGAACAGCAGCTCTAAGTATGCCAGTGTTCCACGGGCGTTGGCGACGCCGGGGGGGGATGCGGGACGCGTTTCAGGGACGGGGGGACAAAGGGCCTAAGTTTGGGGTCGGCGGGGGGACGGCGGTGGGGGGCGATAGGGTGGTGGTGCTGATATAGTTATACATATACTTATAGTACTTCAAAAACTAGTTTTGAAAAAATGTATAACAGTATAAGAATTACATTTCAAATGAAACTATAGGAAATTAGTAAAATTATAACATAGCAAAATTTGAAACACTAAATCTAAATACAAAGATATCTTCTTGCTCCTTCTCACTCCTATCACACTTGCAATCACTTTTTTCACTCCTTCAATCAGACTTCTACAAGTTTTTCCTCCTCTTCAGCTGGCTGCAAAAAAATCAGTCTTTCAAAATGTGACTGAAATCACCAAATGAAATGGTTTTGTGTTGTTTTGGGGGAAGGGGTGGGGCCCACGTCATATTAGGGTTACCCCAAAACATAAAAAAATCGAAATTTATTTTTAAATTTTAATTTTAAATCCTCCATTGATGTGGGGCTAGACGGGAGATGGCTAGACATCTCCCAGCCTCCCGAGAAACGCCTAGGCATCTCCCAAGGAGGCGTGGAGACGTGGAGACGTCTCTCAAGGAGACTTGGAGACATCTCCACATCTCCTTGGGAGACGTGGAGACGTTTCCCCATCTCCGGCGAAGCACCGGTAGCGGTGGCAGGACGGCGAGAAACGTCAAGTACCCATTTCCCTGTCCCAGAAACGTCCCAGTCTCCGAAACGCGGCCAAAAAGGGGGGGAAATGCATTTCCCTAGAACACTGGAGTATGCTAATCTACAAACAAATGCTGCTGAAAATATGAACAGTAAATACTTACAAAACTTAACACTCAAAACTGCATCATCTTTTATCAAAACTGAAAAAAATCACACTGCACTAGAAAACACTCAAATATGCACTCACTATCTCTCTTATTTCAGTGGTGTGCTCCAGGTCTTTTTGATAGAACAAGATAACTCTAGGGTTTGCAATGAAAATACAAATCTCATTGGAATGCCTATGCAGAGGAAAAAACTAAAGCAAAAAAGCAATTTGTTCTAAAATAAGAACAGCTGCATGTCTCAATATTTAGAATCCAATCCAAACATAGAAAAGCAAACAGCATGCTCCTAAAAATAGATGAGCTCTGCACCCAGCTAGAGATAGGAAAAGCTATATAAATACTGAGTGTGCTCTTCTGAAGGAGAACAGCTACCAGGCAAAACCAATAGAAAAACTCACAGATGTGAGGAGAAATGATAAGGAGCAGGAGAAAGATCAGTTGTTTCTTTTTGATGTTCTTCTTGTGTTGCTTCTTCTTGGCTCTTTGGTGGTTGGGTGGTTGGTATACATGGTGGATTGTGTCTTTGGGAGCTCTTTGCCCTTTGTTCCAATCATACCCACCCTCATCAGCATCATCAACCCCCCATGGGGAACCATGAATTTTCCCTATTGGTGGTAGAGGAGCAGGTGATGTGGTAACTTTGGATGTATCGTGCCTTGAACAGCCTTGCTTTGGGCCTCCCCATCTAGATGAAATTTGAATGGCCAGCATCTCAGGTTTGACCTCCAAGGGGTGCTCTTCTACTTCGACATCTTGTTTTGGGGCCTTAGCTAATATGTTAAATAGTTTTTCCTTATCAAAGTGTTGAATGCCCATTGTCTCAGCTACTCCAGCACCAATCCCACCACTTTCCCTATAGCTCTATGCTTCACAAGTATCTGCTGGGCTATGACATACATCCATCCCAAAGGTCATATCATCAGCACTTATTGCAAACTGAAAACAAGTCCATAGTCTTGATTCTGTCCTAAATTTCCACTAGACATTAGTTTGATTTTATATCCTGAGTTTCTCACAACTTATGCCACAGCACATTCCCCCTCAGCATCATGGTTCTGCTTCTTCCCAGCAGCACAGTTTCTACTCCTCTCCACCAACCCCAAGCTACACAGACAAACACATATAACAAGCTACATCACTACTACGGGAGTTACAATTGCCTTGCTTCCTCTTAGAATCCCCCAACTTGGCCCTCTTGGCTTAGGCACTCCTCATTGTGCACTATCAAACATTGTATTGGTCTTTTCACAGTGATTGACAATGACACCAATGACTCCTCCATTTCAAGCCTAAACAGAGATACTCAATGAGACTTGTCTCCTATCTCTCCAGTACTCTTCAGCTTATCCTCTTTAGGATTCTTGTTCCCCCTGCTTGGATATTTGATTTGGTTTCTTGACCACATGTGTTGGTGGTTGACAGCTATATTGTATTTTTGTTTTTGTTCTTCCTCTTTGTGAGCCTCTCTAGGATTTTCTCTTCCTAGAACTTTCTATTGTAAACTGGTGTACTCTAGAGTCCCATTGACCTACTTTTGGTCATACATGGACATTACTATAATTTATTTTTTCTTTCTTTCTTTCCGACCATTTCAACTAGCAAAGTTTATTTCTCTTGTCTTCCTTGAGCTTATTGTTAACCTTTTAAGTTTCGTAGTCATAAATCTTCCTATAAAATGACTCCCAGGCAGGTAGCAGTTGTTGTTCCACACTCATTGATGGTGGTGACTCCTCAAGTTCCCTTGAATTCAATTCATCATTTCAGGTGGATTCCTCCTTACCTCCAAAATGATGTTTAAATTGAAAGGGGATTTTATATTTCTTCAAAGTGGCAGCAAAGATCTACGAGAGATCATATGCCCAATTGCTCTCATCATGCTTGAGTTCAATCAGTAGATTTTTCATTAATTTTGCTCATTTTCACCTCTTCAATGTAATGGGCGTCATAGGGAAAGGGGATCTCATATAATTACTTTTTTCCCTTAACAACCCCATAAGACTAATCAACTAGGTTTAACAGCCTTAGATGTTCAATTGCAAATTGAAAGGAAATAGAAAAGAGCAATGGAAAGAACTAATAAATGAGCAATTGTTTGAAGGAAAGATATTACCAAATAGATTATACTTTTGAATGGGGAGGGCTCATCTCATAATGGGTATCCTCGTGTCACGAAAGTGAATGGATGCCTTAAGAGGAGCCAAGCTCATCCGATTTAGTAATACAACCGGATTCGGTAGCGGAGGATGTCAACTATCTAGATAATCATGCCTTAATCTGCAAGTTTATGGGGATTTGGGTCTCTCTCCCCTTCTTGGAATCGTGGGCTTGTCAGACTTGGAATCCTAAGGGTGATACGAAGGTGATGCTGGCAGCTAATAATTATTTCACGGAGGTGTTTCCTTGCCTGGCGGATCATAATAAGGCCTATGAGGGGGGTCCCTATTTTTACAACTAGGTGGGTTTGTTTATCAAGCCTTGGCATGTTGGCTTTAATCTTGCAGAGGAGCTTCCGACAAGGGTTCCTATGTGGGTGCGGCTCCCTTGGCTCCCACTGGAGTTCTGGAGAAATGATATTCTACATATGATTGTCTTGTTATTGGGCAAGTCGGTGAGTTCGTAACAACAAATTCTAGGTAAGAAGTTAATTTCTTATGCTCGTATTTGTAAAGAAATTGATTCAAATAACCCTTTGCTGGATTCTTTGGAAATCTGTTTTGGCTCCACATTGTGGATTTCAACAGCTAGACTATGAAGCTTTCCTGTTCTGATGCCGTATCTGCCATGAGTACGGCACTTGTAGAGGAAATGTCCTAAATTTAACCCTATAGGGACTTTGGCCAATGGGGTCACAGCCAATGTGCCTTCTCGCTCAGTGCTGATGAAGGACAAAGGGCAAGCCCCTATGACAAAGGGAATGCAAATAAGGAGAGCTTTGTTCCTATAAAGCCTTGTAACAAGGGATGAGGATAGAAGAGAACTCTCAAGGAAAGACAAGGTGATGGGATTTATAACCGGTTTAAGGAACTGGAAGACTTTGATCAGCAAGAGGTGGTTCTAGATGGGTTGCTCTCGAGAGGAAGTTGGTTGGGGGTGGAGCAGTTGGCTTCTAAGGAGGATTCTAGTCAGAACTGTTTACAAGTTGAGCTTATAGCTTCGCAGATGGACACAGATTAGATTCATGGGGCTCCTTATGAGTTGATAGAGGGATCAACCCTGGCTATTCTAGCTTTGCAGTCGGAGTTGGAGGTTCTAGATCCAAGAAAAGGCAATAAAGCCCTGCCCGCTTTATGGTTGTAGCAAAAGAACATCAAAAAGGGTGGGCCTAGAGAAGCCTCCCAAAGTGGGGCAAAAGAAAGACCGGGATAAAATAGAATTAATGGGGTGAAACATTGGTGGAGTCAAAGTTGTTCATGAGTTGATTAGAGTGCATGAGTTGATTAGAGTGCATTATCCAAATCTTGTGTTTATTCAAGAGTCAAAGTTGTCAATGGAAGGAATGTTCAACACTACTTCCAAATTATAGTGGAGGGGTCAATGTCAATGTATTGGAGCTCAAGGAAGTGTCAAAGGGGTTGTCTGTTTATGGGACCCACATAAGCTTCTAGTTTTGAGTCTGAAGAAGTTTTCTTGATCACCAATGTCTATGCTCCAACTAATTTTCCTAGTAAATCATGACTCTAGGCTTACATTCGGTATGTGCGGTCCTTAGCTACCTTATTTCCATGGATCTTGCCTGGGGATTTTAATGCTATTACCAGTTTGGAGGAAAAGAGAGGGAGAGTGGATAGGCTTGATTGAGCCCTCTTCTTTGTTATTTAAAGATAATATTCTTTTCTTGAACTTAGTAGACATAAAGCCAAGCAATGGAGTGTATACCTAAAGCAACAGGAGATATGGGCAAGATTCTATCTCTAAGAGATTGGATAGGTTTTTAATTTCTAGCTTTTGGGTTGGCAACAAATGGGTTTACAGTTCTGAGATTTTGGAGTGGAGGGGTTCTAATCATTTGCCTATCAAATTCTCAACGACAGTGTTTGGTGCCCACTAAGAACCCTTCTTTTAAGTTTCAACTTATGTGGTTGTGTGAGCCTTCGTTGCAAGATCTTATGGTGGATTGGTGGAGTAAAGGTATGCCTACTCATGGCACACCTATGTATTCTTTTGTCAAGAGGTTACAATTTGTGAAGTATCAGCTTAAGAAATGGAATAGGCAATGTTTTGGGAATATTTTTATGGCTAAATCGGATGCCCAAAACCATTTGGATGTCATGACCAAGCAAAATCAAGATCATTGGCTTAAAAAGGGGTCCCTTAGAGAAGAAGCTGGAGCAATGAAGGAGTTAGCGGAATGGGAATTGAGAGAATAGATTTATTGGAAATAGAAATTTCGGGTTTACTGGCTTCAAGAAGGAGACAGGAATACGGCATGCTTCTTTAACTTTGTTAAGGCCAAAGACATGGGAATTTGATATCCTCAATTATGTCTTCCCAAGGAGATCAGTTACCTTCTTTTTGAGATATTTCGAACGACACTATTTAGTATTACTATTCTCTGTTCACGAAGGACTCTCCCCTTGTAGTAGATGAAGAGAATCCTATTTTGGATTGTATTCCCATAGTAGTATCTAATGAGATGAATGAGATGCTTATCAGCCCCATCTTTATAGACAAGTCAGAGGGGATAGTTTTTCAAATGAAGAAAGGGAAAGCCCCTAGTCTAGATGTTTTTCCAATAGAATTCTAGGAAATTACTAAATTTGACTTATTGGAGGTAGTGCAAGAACCAAAAAGAAGCAAATAGATGTTGAGTGCAATGAATTCTACGTTCTTGTGCTCATTCCCAAGAGAGAAGCGAATAATTCGTTGAATCTATTCAAGCCAATCGCCTTATGCAATGCGGTTTATAAGATCGTCTCTAAGTCAATTGCAGAGAGACTTTAGCCATGGCTTAACAGAGTTATTTCGGAAGTGTAGGGTGATTTTGTGACAAGGAGGTAAATTTTGGATGGGGTGGTTATTGTAGTTGAGGCCATTCATTCCATGGAGAACTCCAAGGAGAAGGCTATGTTCATTATATTGGACATGGCAAAGCTTACAAACGGGTCAAATGGTCATTTCTTCAAAGGTGCTCTTGGCTTTTGGGTTTGAATACGATTGGGTTAATTGGGTGATGAGTTGAGTTACATCTACTTCATACTCTATGCTAATTAATAGTGAGCCTTCTACCTTGTTTGGATCATCAAGAGCCTTCGGCTAGGGGACCCTCTATCACCCTATTTATCCATTGTAATGACTGAGGGTTTGGGAAGAATCTTAAAATCCCATGTCAGACAAGGGTTTATTCAAGGGTGGAGTTGGGGTGACAGCCTACCTTCTCATTCTCACTTACAGTTTGTGGATGACACTGCTTTGATAGGAGTTGGCAAAATCAGAAAGGAAACTAACTTCAGACTAGCTTTCGATATCTATCTTGCAGCTCTAGGGAAAAGGATTAATGAAGCAAAGTCCTCCATCTTTTTCTTCAACACCCTCCACATATTCAGTTTAGAATGGTGCTCTTCCTTTTGTGTACCTGGGTATTCCCCTCTTTGCAAGTGTAATGTCCCCATTTTCGATGTCCTCTTTTGGATTAGTCTGGTTCTGACACACTTACTATTTTTAGTAAGTGCTATATTCAGTAACTGGTCCCGCAGGCAGAGCAGTGTAGGGTTTCTTGTTTGGGCAATGTGTGGAAGTTGTCCTATGAGCTTTATTGCTTGTGCCAATCCTTTTTGTGGGGTTTTTTTGGTGTTTCAATGGGACTTTCTATTTATAGCTGTGGCCAGCTTATAGTGCTTACTATTCTTAGTAAGCCACAAGGCATCTCAGTGATCTTCAATTTTGTACTAGTTGATGTTTGGTGAGTACTTACTATTTTTAGCAGTTGTTATTTATAGTAAGTCTATCTTGGAAACTGGTCTCAAGCCAATTGTGTCCTCAACAGCGTTATTTCTAAGGTGGCTTTGGAGAGCCTAAGGTTGAATTATTTAATAGTTGTTTTTAATCAGTCACTTAAGTTATTTTATAAAATAACTTTATAACTTAAGTGAGGGGGTAAGTGCTCATCAAAAAAGTACCTTGGTGCCTAAGTGATAACTTTAAGTCGTTTTAAAAGGCTACAAAAGTGCAAATAGTTTCTTTATGAGCAGGACGCCCCTTTGAGGATTATTTGATAATGTTTTAAAGTATAAAACAAAAATATTAAAAGGTTTTTGGAGGGAAAATGATTCAAAACCTAAAGTTTCCCTAATTTCCCTCTCACCTTCTATAAAGTGACTTCTTGGCTCTCATTTGCTCAGGGATGTTTTGGCTGCTTATTCAGATGTTGCTGGTTTTTCGCCAGGAGGTCAGATAAACGGAGTCGAGGACGAAAAACCCTCGATATCTAAGGCCGATTTCGGCAGTGCAAGACCTGCCCTAACTGGTGGAAGGGTGATTTCATCCAAAAATCACATCTGGACTTCGAGTTGCAAATCACAGTCTTGAAAGATGATGATATTACAGTTCTTTTGAGGTGATTCATTTGGTTTTTGGCTTGCAATGGTATCATCTCTTTTTGGCTTGGCTTTAGGGATTTTGGAGTGATTTTCGATCATTTTCTGGGCACTTGAAAACTGGACCTGAACCTAGTTTTTAACAAATAACTCTTTAATGGCTTAATGGATTCATGTGGGTATTGCTTCTATGAATGGCTCTCTCCAAGGGGTTTCCAGCAAGCACAAGATTGTAATTTTTGAAGAAGATTTAGAATTTATTTTGCTAGGTCGACCCCCAGCTGCTAGTGCCCCTTTCTAAGTATCTCCATGACTGCTGATCGTCCACAGGGTGCTGCAAGTCATTATTTATGTAGCTATTGACGAGGAGTTTAAGGCGTTTTTGGCTTGGAGTTTGATAGCTCTCATCTTTGGTAAAGGCGTGCGTGAAGGGTTTCCAATAGCTGCTGCTAGAAGCTTTAAAATCAGTCATTACAGTCATTTCCAGTTTCAATCTGCTCGCCCAGTTTGCTGCTTTTCAGTCATGAGGAGTTGATGGAGTGAAGTTTGGCATTGGCTATTGGTAGGGTTTGATGGTTCTTACTCTTGGAGTCAAACATAGCAGATTGGAGACATATGCTTGTTGTTTGTGCTTCATTATATCAGGTCTGGAAGTGTTTCTTAAGTCTGAAAATTGTATTTTGAAAGGACTGGAAATTTCTGTCGTTATTTCTGAGAAATACAATCTTAAAGTAATCCTTTGCATCAAGTCTTTCAATGTTATTTTCTGTTTATATGCATCTATTCCTTAGAATGTTAAATCATTGAATGGCATATGAATAAACAAGCAAACAACATCACATCAAAACCAATTAGCAAACAGGGAGCAAACAGAAAAAAAAAATATTTGGGGTCTTATATTACAGTGGTATCAGAGCACTAATCATCCTACCAACCAGTGGATGATACAAAACTATGAGCAATAGTGACCGACAAAGAAGGAACCAAGAAAAAAACATGGGTGAAAGAAGAGAAGAAGCTGAAAGAAATATTGGTAAGTAAGATCGTATGATGCAACTCTTGGATGCAGTGGTTAGGGGTCAAGAAAGAGCAGCCCAATGTGCTCAAGAGACCAATCAACACCTCGCACAGTTGGTACAAAGATTAGACCGTTTGGGCAAAGAAATGATGCAGGTCAGTGTGGGGGAGCCATTCAAAACAACAAGGTGGCGATGGCTAGGCCTCTTATGCCTATATTTCCACCAAGAGTAGAAGCACAACCCAATCAAGAGCTTACCTTAGTTGAGTTGCAGGATCAATTTAGATAGGATTGGTTGGATGCAAGCCCTAGTTTCCAACATGACATATCACTTCGGAATTATATAGATCTTAGGATGAGTCATATGCCCAACAAGGGCAATAGAGAACATCATAATGACTTACGAGGGAAAGATGGAAAACCTAGCATTCCTTATTTTGAAGGGTCCAATGAGATTTCAGCGAGAGCATGGGTTCATAGGGTGGATACATACTTCAATCAAAACCCCATGCCTGAAGAAAAATCCATAAAATATGCTACTATGCACCTTGATGGAGTTGCACATAAGTGGTGGCATTATGAGATGATCATAATGGGGCATGCTCAAATTACATCTTATACCGAGTTTACTAAGAGACTCGTAGAGAGGTTTGACAAGAAGGAACCAGAACTTCATTTTAAGGAGGTGGCAAAGTTGGAACCATACTTATTCAATGAAGAGCAGGTGGTTGAAAAGTTCATAGCAAAAAAATCAAATGAAGTGATTGATTTGAAACATGATGAATGTGAGACAGAGCCTTGGGATAACTCTTTGGACATGCATGCAACTATTGTGGTTGAGTTTGTGCATGAAGGAATTGTCAAAACAGCAGCCTTATATACACACTTAAAGCTATCCAATGAAGTTGAGACACCTTTAGATGATGGGCATTTTGAAAACAAAAGGGATAATGTCTTCAAATCAGCTAATAATGATGACTCTTTACCTCATGTTGGTAATGATGACTCTTTACCTCATGTTGGTAATGATGACACATGTGGCATTTGGTTTGACTTCGAAACGAAGCCTATGGAGAGAGATGATTTCAATCCTAATGAATTGGGGAGTGACTTATTCAGAAAGACAACTATTCATGAAGGGCACAATGAGCACTTATTCTCTGATCAAAGCGATCAGCCTTTCTACATATGGGATCCACGTGTGTTGGCACGAAAGTATGATAAAGATCCACTTCGAGATGAATTTCCTTTGGTTTGTAATGATGTCCTTACTACATTTTGGGAGCCATGCATAGAGGGTGGCATCGCTAGTGATGTTTTCAATCTTGAAAAGGAATCTGATTTCACATTGCAGGAAGCTGATTTTGAGCAGAGACCTTGTAGCTTGGTTGATTTGGATTCACAGTCCACTATTGGGAAAGATAAGGGAGAGTCTCAAGTGATTTGGGAGGCAACCACTCAGGGGATATACATTGAGCATACTCATTCAATAAGAAAGCATCAGCTTAATGGGCCATGGGATCCAGGTGTTTGGGGACCAAAGTATGATGAAGAATTAGTTTGGGAGGAATCTTCTTTTGACCAAGATGTTGTTCCAACCTTAAAGTATCAAAAATGTAAAGAGGAAGCCTTAGAGGGAATTGATTTTCAGGGGCATAATCTCAAAGACAAATCTGAAATGTTTTTGCTTGGGGCTAATTTTGATCGGAGGCCTAGTGATGAAGAAGAGGCACATGAAATTTGGGACAGTCATGGAAACTTTGATGACAAGGGTGAATTGATTTTTGATTTTTACATGCCACATAACAGTAGTTCATCATTTTTGCTTGATCATGATTGGAAAAGACAACTCTTGGTATCCGCTGAAAATGAAGTGCACATTTTATCTAGTTTGGACAGCAAACATATGCATGTGGAAAACTTAATTCGAAATGCATCAATGGGATAAAGTGAGCTTAATATCTCATTTTCTGATTTACATACAATGAAGAGCTCCATGGAAGAATTTAAAACAGCTTACTTACACATGATGTATGATAGAGATATAGCCACCAAGTTTGCAGAAGAAATTCTGTCTATGTCTAAGCAGTTAAGGGAAGAGGTTAGCGAGCTCACCATCAAGCTTAATTCCACAAGGCTTGATTTAAAAAGTGTCCAAGAGGCACTTCGTGAAGCGAACGATCAGCTCTATGAGACTCAACAATTTAAGGAGAAGGAAAGTAGAGAAAGGGCAAAGGAGATCAAACAAGTAATGATGGAGCTTGATTTCATCCAAGAGTATGATCTTGCACATTGTCCAAAAAAATCAGAAAATAGGAGAGTTTGGATCAGCAAAAGGATTGATTTGATTCGGGAGTTGAGGATAACCTTCAATTTATTGATAATCCTTTGTTTAAGGTAGATGCCGACATGTCATATGACAATCCGCTTTTTGAGTTGGATGATGGGATTACTCCTAGTTGTAGTATTGCTTTGGGCGAAATTAGTAAGGTTTGGGACCCAGGTGTAGTTTCCAGTCATGAAGAGTTGTCTCAGGATTAGAGTAGCGCATCAAGTTCCTATATTAGTACCGCTGCCCACTTTTTGATCAGTTGGTACATGACTTCGGCTTTGGATCCGTAGATGAGTTGGATGGTTTCTTCGGTTCAACAGCTGAGTAGCCCATGGTTGAGCTTGGATGGCAGTGATGATTTGATCCTTGGTGATGATTTTGTTGCTACCTCCATACTCATCTCTCCTATGTTTTCAGTGGGATTTTAGTTTGAGTACCATTGCCCTCACTTTCTTTTGTTGGTTATGATGACATCTTTTGATGAGCAGACTGATTTTGAGTTTGGGCAGGCTTTGGGGCACCTGGCTGTGGTTATCTTTCCGAACACAGTTTACCCATTTGTTGTTTCCACTTTGGTGAGTGACGCTCACTGCAGTTACTTTATGGAGATGATATGCATTATTCCAGATGATGTCTTAATGATTGCAGTGCTTTGGGTGTGTTGGTGTGTTTGGGACCATTCTTTTGACATTTGGAGGTTGAGTGTTGATGTTATGATTTTGGTTTGCGTCAACATAGGCTTTTCCTGGTTGGTAGATTTCAGAGATATGGCAGTGATTGACTTGCTCCATACTTGGGGTATCTTGAAGTGTCATGTCGGGGTTTATTTCTTATGGTTGAGCAGGGTTTTTCTCATGTTGTCTAGGATCGTGATTGACTATGAGTTTGTTGACACAATCTTCTCTGAGTTGTTTTGGCAAGATATTTTTCATGGCATTGACTTTAGACCTATCACGTTTTTCAGTATGGGCTTTGATGATTTTTATTCCTTGGGGGTCCAAGATAGGGGAGCGCAATATGGGCATGTTTGTTCATTTATGATTAGTTTGGCATGGCATCAGTATGGTGGTTCCTATCTAAGGCTAACTTGGAACCCGGGAATCGCACTGTGTTGTAGTTCAACTACCGTTTGGGATGAGAGAGCCAGTGCTGATTTTCTTGAGTTTACTCCTGTGGCATATCAGTTTGGTACTCTCGAGGGGCATTCTTTTGAGGAGTTGGTTGAGTCTATGCAGTATCTGATTACACTTAATACAGGAGGTTTTCAGGAGGACTCATGTGTTGGTACCTCGCAGGACAGAGATTTGAGCAGTTGGTGCTACAGACCCCCTAGATTTACTTGGGACCCTAGGATCATTTTTGGTTTCAGTGTGAATCAAATTGTTGGTTGCAGGGCTTTACTGGAATTGCTTGAGGACAAGCAATCTTTGGGAAGGGCGGACTGTAGTGTCCCCATTTTCGATGTCCTCTTTCGGATTAGCTTGGTTTTGACACATTATTTTTAGTAAGTGTTACATTTAGTAACTGGTCCGACAGGCAAACAATGTAGGGTTTCCTGTTTGGGCAATGTGTGGAAGTTATCTGATGAGCTTTTTTGCTTGTGGCAGTCCTTTCTATGCAGTTTTTTCGGTGTTTCAATGGGACTTTCTATTTATAGCAGTGGTCTGTTTACAGTGCTTACTATTCTTAGTAAGACACAAGGCATCTCAGTGATCTCCAGTTTTGTACCAGTTGATGTTTGGTGAGTACTTACTATTTTTAACAGTTGCTATTTATAGTAAGTCTATTTCGGGAAGCTGGTCTCAAGCCCATTGTGTCCTCAGCAAAGTTATTTCTAAGGTGGCATTGGAGAGCCTAAGGTTGAATTATTTAATAGTTTTTTTAATTAGTCACTTAAGTTATTTTATAAAATAACTTTATAACTTAAGTGAGGGGGTAAGTGGTCATCAAAAAAGTACCTTGGTGCCTAAGTGATAACTTTAAGTCGTTTTAGAAGGCTACAAAAGTGCAAATAGTTTCCTTATGAGCAGGACGCCCCTTCAAAGATTATTTGATAATGTTTTAAAATATAAAACAAAAATATCAAAAGGTTTTTGCAGGGGAAATTATTCAAAACCTAAAGTTGCCCTAATTTCCCTCTCACCTATAAAGTGACTTTTTGGCTCTCATTTGCTCAGGGATGTTTTGGCTACTTATTGAGATGTTGCTGGTTTTTCGCTAGGAGGTCAGATCAACGGAGTCGAGGATAAAAACCCTCGATATCTAAGGCTGATTTCGGCAGTGCAAGACCTGCCCTAGCTGGTGGAAGGGTGATTTCATCCAGAAATCACATTTGTGCTTCAG
This sequence comes from Sequoia sempervirens, assembly GCA_007258455.2. Classification (NCBI taxonomy): domain Eukaryota; kingdom Viridiplantae; phylum Streptophyta; class Pinopsida; order Cupressales; family Cupressaceae; genus Sequoia; species Sequoia sempervirens. Next base: position 545,728,808 of record VDFB02271358.1, on the reverse strand, counting down.
GTTGCATATCACAGTCTTGAAAGATGAAGATATTACAGTTCTTTTGAGGTGATTCATTTGGCTTTTGGCTTGCAATGGTATCATCTCTTTTTGGCTTGGCTTTAGGGAGTTTTGGAGTGATTTTCTATCATTTTCTGGGCACTCAAAAACTGGACCTGAACCTGGTTTTTTACTCATAACTCTTTAATGGCTTAATGGATTCATGTGGGTATTGCTTCTATGAATGGCTCTCTCCAAGGCATTTCTAGCAAGCACAAGATTGTAATTTTTGAAGAAGATTTAGAATTTATTTTGCTGGGTCGACCCCCAGCTGCTAGCGCCCCTTCCTGAGTATCTCCATGACTGCTGGTCATCCACAGGGTGCTGCAAGTCGTTATTTCTGTAGCTATTGAAGAGGAGTTTAAGGCGTTTTTGGCTTGGAGTTTGATAGCTCTCATCTTTGGTGAAGGCGTGCTTGAAGGGTTTCCAATAGCTGCTGCTAGGAGCTTTAAAATCAGTCATTACAGTCATTTCCAGTTTCAATCTGCTTGCCCAGTTTGCTGCTTTTCAGTCACGAGGAGCTGACGGAGTGAAGTTTGGCATTGGTTATTGGTAGGGTTTGATGGTTCTTACTCTTGGAGTCAAACGTAGCAGACTGGAGACATATGCTTGCTGTTTGTGCTTCATTATATCAGGTCTGGAGGTGTTTCTTAAGTCTGAAAATTGTATTTTGAAAGGACTGGAAATTTCTGTCATTATTTCTGAGAAATACAATCTGAAAGTAACCCTTTGCATCAATTCTTTCAATGTTATTTTCTGTTTATATGCATCTATTCCTTAGAATGTTAAATCATTGAATGGCATATGAAAAACCAAGCAAACAACATCACATCAAAACCAATTAGCAAACAGGGAGCAAACAGGAAAAAAAATATTTGGGGTCTTATATTACAGCTAGCCCCTTGCCTAGGGGGACCTAGCAAAATGTCTTGAACGAGTTCCTTGGTAAAGTCAGCCATTGAACTTTCAGGTGGCTTTCCTTTGCTAGTAGAGTGATGTTATTGAAATCAGTTTTTCAAGCTCTTCCTATTTATAGGTGCTTGGTGCAAGTTGCTCCTTTGAGTATAAATTAAGGAAATAGATGCACTCTCTAGACAACTCTTATGGGCCAGTAATCTAACTTCATCGAAGTAGAGTTTGGTTAAGCGGGAGACTATTTGTAGACAAAAACAATAGGGTGGCCTTGGTTGCTAAGCTTTAGTGGTGATGGTGCACTAATTAGGATCAAGCTTGGGCCAAGATCCTTTCTTCTAAGTATCTGAGGGGAGTGTCGAGAGAATATGTACCTAAGATCAGCCTGTCAAGTAAGGCGTCTATGATTTGAGACACTCTTAAAAGGGGTGCTAACTTAATTAAGCAAGGCTTGCTTTAGATTTTGTTGTACCCCAAATTAAAAATTTTGCTACACTTAGGCATTTTATAGAAATGGTCAAAAGTCTTGTTAAAATTGTCAAAAAAGGTCAAAATTGGGAATTTGTGTCTTAAATGAGGGTCAAAAACTCGAAATTTTCAAAATCTGACGATTTGGATCTACTCAAAGCGACCTAGTCTACAAAACCTACATCTCAGTTTTTCAGGCCTAAATTTTAGGAAAAAAATTATTTTTAGAAACTTTCTAAAAATAGAACATTTTTTGGGGTTTTTCTAGGTTTCTTCTCAAATGGATGCTGGCAAAATTTCCTAAAAATATAAAGTTTGGCTTCCAGGGTTCAAACTGATTTTGATTGGCTTAAAATACTTCCTCATTAGGCCGGTCCAATCAAAATCGTCAAAAGATCAATTTTTCCCTGGTGGGTCTATTCTGCTTTTTCAAAAGCTGTTTTAGGAGCTCCAAGGTCATTAATGGAGGTTGCTCAACTACCGGGTGTCAAATTCAGAGTCTCAAGCATTGCACAGATCAAGAAACTGCAACAGATGATCGAGGAATGAAGAACGAAGGAAGGAGGTTGGAGAATCTTGAAAATTGCAAAATTTTGGCTAACATTGGAGAGTTTAGGCACCCCAACTCAGTCTAGGCGCCTAGGATTCTGCACCTTAGCCCTTTTTCCATCCTGACAGTCAAAGCATGAAGTGGTGAATGAGGAACGAGGGAGAAAATGAAAATTGCAAATAAAAAACTATCTCTGGCAAGCTTAGGCGCCCCAAGTAGCCAGGGGTGCCCAACCTTTTGGAGGACCTAATGCAGAGATTAGGGTTTGCAGGTATATTCATTGTCTTCGGAATTCTGCCAACTATCCAGTGGATGTCTTCGTCAGATCATCAGATCCTTCAATCACCCGCAATTTCAAATCAAACGGAGGGCATAACATGAGGTTTCAAGTCTGAAGGTTGAAAATCAAGAAAAAAAAATATAACTCTGGTGATCAAGGGCGCCCCTAGCTAGCTGGGGCACCCAAGCTTTTGAGTGCCTAAATGATTAAATTAGGGTTTGACACCTTCAACAGATTATCTTCAAATTTGAAGCAGCTCTTCAACAGAATCATCGGCAAATCCATTAGAGTTGTCAATCACCAGATATCGAAGACGGAACGAAGGGATGAAATTGTGCAAATTGAAAAAAGTCAAAGAGCAAAGTTGAAAACATCAAAAATAATCTAAACTCTAGCAAGCATGGGCGCCCCAATTAGCCAGGGGCGCCCATGATTTTGGAGGTCCAAATAAATTTTTTTGCAGACGCTGCCTCCAAGATGATCTTGTCAAAATTCAATCAAGCTTCACGATGGATCATTCAGCCAATTCACGGGATCAATCAGGCGTCAAGAAATCAAAGATCAAACCGAGGTCAAAATCAAGCTAAAACTTGAAAATGTCAAGAAAATGGCTAAGTCTGCCAAGAAGGGTATCCAAGTTTTCATGCCTTAGAGAAATTTCCAAATTTTCATCATTCAACTCTCAAATAGCGTCCACATTCGATGAACCTGCTCAAGATTGGCTTCAAAAGATTTAAAGCTGGAGAATAAAGTGTTTTTCCTCAAAACTTATTTAAGATGGCTTTGTGCATTCATTCTTCACAATTTTTGCAAGTGGTGTCCAAGGCAAGAGAAGAAGAAACATAAAATTTTATTCATTTCAAGATTCGAAGGCCAAAACTTGGAGATTTTTCTGAGTTCTTCATATTTTACTGATCAACTCACACAAAGGCTTCCTTTTTCGTACTTTATTTTTCTAGAGCATCGATTTTTAGGAGGTAATCTTTTTCAATTTTCAGCAATTTGGGTCAGCTTGGTTCATGATTCTCAACAACTTTGGAAAAAATTTCAATTTTCAAGAACCTACTTTTTTCATGCATGTCCAAGAAATCTTCAGTATTTTCAAAATCTGATCAATTGGGTCCATACAAAACGTGATTTTGCACAAAACCCAGCTCTCAGCTTTTTTCAGAAAAAAAAAAAATCAAAAATTAGGGTTTCTGCTTTTTCAACCAGCCATCAACAATTTTCAAAAACGAGCGATCTGGGTCTTCTTGCAACGAGATTCTCTACAAAACCCATTTCTCATATTATTTTTGAAAAACTCTGCCCGTTTGAAGAAGAAAAATCAGCAAGCTAAATTTAGTGTTTGTGCAAAAATTGTCCGAGCATAGTCAAGTTTACAGTCAATCTTCAAGTTTTTCAATATGGAGTACTCTCCCATCGAATTCAAAGCCAAGACAATGTTGTATCATGATTTCATCAAAACTGCTAAAACCAACTCGCATCATATAAAACCAGAGTTCAATTTGCATGCTTTGGAAGACGCAAGAAATGATGCAATCAGACATCTTGGTCATTATGGGTTGTTTGCAGCCTCAGGCCGGACAATGTTGAGAAATGCTTTTCAATATCACCATGGACAGAAAACATCATCATCTCAGTCGAAGAACATGAAAAGGTGTGGTATAAGCAAAAGGACAAGTATTCGACAATAGTTGTATGATACTCTTCCATTGAAAAATCAGAAGAAGTGTCAGAAGCATAAAAGTTGCGAAAGATATGCTGAAGCAAAAGGATATATTTATAAAAGGTCATCACTCCAGTTGCAAATCCGCCGAAATTAGCAAGATTTGATCAAAGCGGCTGAAGATGTGAAAGATTTTCTAAATTCAATTGTAGAAGGTGAAGAGATCCTGGAAAAGCGAAATTTTGCTATAGATAGTATTGATGCTCCTAATAGAGATACAATTTCCAACTTTTTGGTGGATGTGGTTGAGATTTAAAGCAACAGCGAACTTGAAGCTTTCTCTGAGCTTTCTTTCTATTCTTGCCTCATCCTTATCCATTCTTTGAGAGAGAAAACAATCAAGATATAATAGTTGGCACTTTCCCTATTTTTTGCTTTCAGTAAGTTGTTAGTTGGTTGTCTTGTTTTAGTTTTAGAAATAAAGCTTGCATAGTGGCAAGTCTTGTTGTAAAAGCAAGGAGATTTAAGGAGATTTTAGGGTTCCCTACTCCTGTGCTTGTGTATAAATAAGGGCAGCCTTGCCCATTTTTATTTAACCGTGCTTGTGATAACAAAACGTTGAGCCTACTAGTGCCTTCTAATTGTTATTTAGTGTTGTTCACTTAGTGTAAGAGTAAGCTTGCATGCCTCTTTTAGCTACAAGATATTGTTCAGTTCATGTGCTTGCATGCCTCTTTTAGCTGCAAGATATCGATCAGTTCATGTGTTCTTTGTGTCAATGTATTCTGGTTTGATCGCTAAACTATAAGCCTATTTTGCTACAATCTTGCTATCCAAGAAGTGTAATCTTTGTTACCTGAAATTTGAGAAAAGGAAATCTTATGCCTCATTTGCTTTGATCTACTATCTCAGGTTTCCGTTTTATGTGTTGTGCTTATATGATCTCTATTTCAACTTGCATTGAAAGTACAATAGATGTGCGTTGGAAGAAAGTTTGTTTAAGTATTTGTGTCAAAGAATCATTCCTTGTTCATTTCTAACTCTCAAGCTCTGTGTTTACTTGAGTAGTTAGAAACGTCATTAGAGTAGGCTTAGTCGTAGTTGAAGTTCAAAAGAGAAAATCTCAACTATGGCGCTTGAGTTCTATAACTTTGTGCTCTTAGCTGAACAAAAAGATTGGCAAATTAGTTTTAGTTTACTTTCTTTAAGCAACATCAGCAAAGAGGGAGCTTCCCCTCCTAATTCGAAGAGCAGTTTATCTGTGCATAGCTGTCCCTTTCTAATCCGCATTCCAGAGGTGCGAATTGAAATGCCAACAAATTTGTAACGGGGGTTTTGAGGCCCTTTTCTGGTTTGACTCTTGGGATGGCTTTCCCCCAATCATGTCCATGTATCCTCACTTACAGTCACTCTGTCTTAGCTTCTTGGAAGCTAGTTGGCCTAGGGTTGAGAACTTCAAAGTTGTTAAGAGCTTGGGGTAAGTGGAGGTGTTTTAAGAGGAAGGATTCTCTGGAATGGACATTGGGGAGGTTTTGTGGAGGATTGAGAAGAGTTATCTCATATTTTAGCAAAAAAGAGCTTGTAGTTCTTTGATGAAGAATGATATCCCAACTTGGAGTCTTGATCCTACGGGGGTGTACTCGGTGGCCTTTGGATATCAAGAATTGGATAAGTTTGCTTGGCCTAAATGCAACTTCTTCCTTTGGTTAGTTGCCTGTAATAAGTGTCTCACCTAGGATAATCTACAAAGGAGGGGTTTTCAGGGGTTGTCTATTTGTATCCTTTGTGGCAATAGTAAGAAATCTTCTTTGCATTAGTTTTTTTAGTGCTTCTTTTCTAGGATCATTTGGCACTTATATATATTTGGAAGTAGGCCTATGTGCATGTTTCTTCTCTATTTTAATTCCGGAGGAGTTTAGGGAGGCCACCTGCTAAGGCTTTCTTTCTTCAAGTGGCTTGGAATATCAAGCCTTCTTGCATCCTTTGGAAAATCTGATTGGAAAGGAACCATAGGATCTTTCACGGAAGGAAGATGTGGGTTCAACAGGTATGGCAAAGGATTATTGGTATGATTCAAGAGACTATCCATGCTAAGTGTGAGGTGGATATCCCCTTGGAGCCCGAAGAGGTGGAGGTGATGCAGGGACTGGCTTTATTTGGGAATGGTTTGAGAACTATTTTGTCAAGGGGGAAGCGTCTCCTCAAAAGGAAGACCCAAAGAGAGGGTCGATGGTCTCTGCCTCCCACTGGTGTTTTTAAGATTAATACAAATGGGTCCTCCAGGGGAAATCCTAGGCATGTTGGGGTTTAAGGTGTTGGGAGGGATAGCTTTAGTGTTTTCTTTCTTCTCCATCTAGAAGGGTCAATAGACTAATAATCTTATGGAAGCTCTTGCTTTTCCTTATTGCTTTGGAAGGGGGTTGTGCTCTTGGCTAGTACAAGGTTATGTGTGAGTTGGACTCTCATATCCTGGTTAATATGTTGAATAAGCAAAATCTTAATGACATGAATTGGCAGTTGGCTTTGGTGGTTTGGAAGATTCACCGGCTGAGTAATTCGTTGGAGTTTGTAACCTTTGTCCACATCCCGAGGGAATAAAATAGTGTCGCTGATTGCTTGGCTAAATGGTATTCAAAGCATATGGGTGATTGGAATGTTGATTGCTAGGAGCATCTTTCCCCAGATTGTTCCCAAGGAATGGAGAAGTTGATTCTCAAGGATATGCATGGCTAATGGGGTGTGTTGAATGGGATTCTTGTGAGTCTAGCTCTTTTTGCCTTTTGCTGTTGTTTTTCTGGTTAGTCTTCTCAGGCCTCCTGGTGGATGGGGACTAATTTTTTGTATGTCTTGCTGGCATTCTATTGATTAATAAATTTTTACCCCTCTTTCAAAACAAAACAGGCAACTGCCAATTCAGGGCTGGGGCACACTACAAATGGAAGAAATTGTACAAAGCCCAACTCACATGCAAGGCGTTGATAGAGAGATTCAATGAAACCTCCCCATTTAAAGAGCACATCTTCACACATCTATTCGGCCTTCTTTTTTGTGTGCAGGTCAAGTACGTCTCAGTATTCAATGATTACTATGGCCACATAAATGGGTGGTGAGGCACTGGTCACCTCCTCTTCTTGCTCTATTGATACCATAGAAAATGGAGGAGGTAGAATCACAGGGTGTACCAATTGTACAAGGTCCTGGCCTTCAAGGTCAGTCATGGACGATCTTGGTGTTGAGGGGTTGCATGATGTGAACCTCTTGCTTGGGGTGGAATTACAAGAATATACAATTTTAAAAAAAGATCACATTTCTTCAAGCCTTTCCAAACACAGAACCACGTCCTTTCTTAATTGGGAGACTTCTCCATTCTTGCTACTTCACACTTCTTAAGCATAGTGACCCCTTTCCTCCACAAAACTTGTCTCAAACTTGCTGCACAATTTAAAAATTCACTTTTTCAAACCTCAGACACTGTTCAAAGAATCACCAAGCTCAATATTATGCAGTAGCAGAATCAGAACCAGTACACTCCCTCTCCACTCTCACACTCTGCCTGCTCCTACTCTCACGTCTGCAGGGCAGAAAAAGAACACCCTTCCATTATCTCACCTGGAACATGCCAGGAGACAACACCTGAAACCACCAACATTAATCCCAATTTGACATGAAATTAAAAACAGCATTTTTTTCTAATTTTATGAATTTTACAGTGTTTTTTAATTTCCCAGGTTTTTCCCAATTAATTGGAAAGATTTTTGCTACGGTAGATAACTAACAGTTTTCTATAATAGACATTATATTACCAGAGTCCACGAAAATGAAATTTACAATGCTTCTGGTAAAAACTGTGTTGAGCACGTGGTGCAACAGTAAGCTTGTTGTTGATATGCACATGATCCCGTAGCAAGTCCCACGGTAGATGTTTGTTGTGTTGCCTATGCTGGTCCTTGTGGATGGAGTCAGTCCTTAGTGGACGATGTAATGTGATGTTTCAAAGATGACTGTGGTCTCACCAGCTAGGCCCAGCTATTGCCCAAAGTAATAATTGCAGGAAAAAAATAGTAGTTTAGTTAAAGACTGTGTTACTGGTCTCTGCCCTAGATGCACCCATATCTGTACCAAGGCTATTCTGGTACTGTTATGACCCTGGGCACCTCATGGATTCTTCTATTTCTGGGTTCTCGACTGTCATAAGAAAAACATAATTAAAAAGCAGTGCAGGTTCGGGTAGGACATTTATAATATAAACAACAAAGATGAAAATTTTAAAATACAAAAATAATTTAAAAACAAAAGAACTAACTGCTGATAGTCCAACTGTATTTGGTTCTAACCATGTTTCTGGGTATGCCCATATGCCTGGCTGTACCCAAACCTCATTCGGTATGTAAATTTCTCCTGGTTTTTAATGTTTTATTATAAATCAAGTATACCATTTTCATTATCAGTATAATGCGCACACACACACACACACATAGTTGAATTGTTGAATCCATGGTAGTAAAAAATTGTTGTCAAGAATAAATTGCCAAACCAAAAGATAAAGGTTTTTTTCAAAAAATTGTGGCTTAATTAATTGGGAAAAAATTGGGTTAGAGTTTTCAGATAAATGGGAAAATGTAGGTTTTGGGTTGGGGTTCCAAAAAAAACACAAACAATTGACAAAAACCAGATGAAATCACAAGTAAACCCTAAACTGTGATATTTTGCTGATTTAAAAAACATGATTTAGGACTGAAAAAGCTGGCACCCGTGATTTATTTGAAAAATCGTGACTAATCCTTGCAAAAAAAAACACCAAACCGACCAATCCACTATTTATTACTATTAATCATGATTTATTGGCAAAATGCTACTGTGGTTGAAACTAAAATTCACATTTGTCATTTTCATTTTCTTCGGTTAGTTACAAGGAAAGTGGATGTGTTCTACTATTGCCACCCTATTTAAAGCAGCACAATGTAACGAAGAAACAATCTAATAAGTTTATCAAGCAACCAAAAGCTCCTAGAGAAACTCCAATTAATGGACAATTATTCAATCCATACAACTAGGATAACTAAACTTATCATGCATGCCTTATTCATACAAGATGTATATATGTGTGGTTTATAAATATCAAGGGTGCAAGTAAATAAAATTTTATCCAGAATATTTTCAGTGTTGAAGCAATTTAAGGTTACTAATGCATTTGCAAGTTGCATAAAATTCTTCATCCTTCCAAATCTTGTAATTTTGCCTCATTTCTATATTCCCTTGTGACATACATTTCCCAGCACACTCTTCATAATCTGTTTTGTAGATGTTAGTAATAATGCACTCAATTCAGCTGACAAGCAAGGTCATCCAAGCATTTGATCTCAGGTTTATATTTTGCAATATTAGTTGTGTCTCAATTCTCCATTATTTCTAAATATTTTAGATTTTAATCAGCCCTTCACTACAGGCAGGTTATAGTTATCTACAGTCTATAAAATTTTATTGTGGTTGTTTCTGCTGTCAGTATGTTTCAGAAGAGTATTCTGAAGGTCTTGAGAAATGTACAGAGACCAATATTAAGCCTGCCTGAGAAATATAGTATAAACATGAAGGGCATATCAGGATTTCTTACTATTTCCTTACTGCGAAATACTGTTTTGTTTGTGTTGTGCAGATAATGACTTAATATATAGTTTTTCTTTTAGCAAAAGAAGAGAAATAACTGCAAATAGAAAAAAGCCTAACATACATTGAAAAGCTTACTTGTAGAACTTGACTTAGACAAAATGAGCAGTACACTCCCAAGTAATAGAGCTGTAACCAGAATCTAATTATTCTGACACCACAACTATGTCATAGCAAAACTGATTACCTCTTGAATTCTTGTTTCATGGAAACCTTCTCTTGCTGCAGCTTTTCCGTCATACACATTGCCATCTGAAAATGGGATGAAGATGACAAAGAGAGCAAATCAATGCCCACTGAAGGTGCAATGTTTATAATTGTCACATGTTACATCACAAAAGTACAAAGCATATTCTTGTTCTTTGATGCCTCTAATCTTGTAAGAACAGGCATTCCAAACTACACTTATATTTTGAATCAATATTATATCATTCTCAACCCTCCAATAGGAAATATAAAGTGATTGGTAAAATGCATCAAAAATGAAACGTCAAAATCCTATACATAAAATATATCAAAGAATTCCACATGTTAAAGGGGTAAGAGACCAAAGGTTGGGAGACTGACTACCAAACAGCCTGCCCCTTCGAGGAATATATGGGAAGTCAATTTTGATTGGGCTTCAAAGTAGAGCCCAGTGGTTGAAGGAGCTAGATGCATTATCCAATGTTTGGAAGGCACTTCATTATGGATTCCACAAGTCGTATACTATCAGGTACCAGTAAGATAACAAAGTGGATGCCTTGGTCTTAATGTAGGCTCTCAAGTCGGCCATCTTCCTGAAACACTCGATGATTGAAGTGGAGGGGTACTCCCTCATAGTTATTAATGATATATTGAAAGGGAAGACACTTATAGAAGCTAGAGAATCTTCTTAAGGAGGAGAGAAGATTAATGGCCAATTCTGATTTCATTTGCTTCAAGCACTAATTCAAAGAAGAGGATAGGCTTGTAGGTTGTTGCTACGTATAAGAATGTTAGACTTGACATCTCTATCCAACTCTTCTATGGAAGATTGGCCTATATTACAGTTTTTCCTCTTAAATGATATCCCAGACAGTATTGAAAGACATCCCAATAATTATCAAATTTATTTAATTAAAATTGTCCTTAGTGGGGATTTTATTTGCAACCTATGTAGTCCTTTAGGAGACGGACTCCAAAACCGCTTTTACCTCCTGCTTTTTCTCCTCTCTCTTCAAGATTCCCCTTCCTCCATGTAAAGCAATAGCTCATTGCTGTATGGGATTTTGTAGTAATTTAGTGTTTATGTTCATGGGATTGACAAAGATGGTGTCTAGCAGGAGGCAAGGAAGAAACGGTGAAATTCCCTTCAGTGGGCCACTTTCCACTAAGCAGTTAAGAATTATTTTTGTTGCAATTGAAAAATCAGACCTGGTGTTTATCAAGGGCATTCTACCAAAGGAAATTTGAGAATCTGATCGTGTATCAAGCAAACTTCCTCCAGAGTTGCAAACACCTTCCTCTCTATTTTGGCTGGCTAGATTGTAGACAAAAATTTGTTTGTCTCAATTGCAGATATTTTGGTGCAGGGGAGGTACCTCCCCAACAAGGAAGACCTAATGGCTATCTAGGAGGCTATGCAAGGCCCAACTAGGCAATCAACTGCTGCATTGGAGGAGGCTGGCTCAGCAACAAATGCCATGGCTGAGACAGTGGATGTTAGCCTCAGGGATTTTTTGGAAAGCCTTAATAATTTTGAAAAACAATGAAATCCAAAAAGTCACCACTGGGCTTCATGACTTTTGATAAAGACAAGTAGGTGGAGGTGGACAAAGGTGGTGACCATAAGCAGATTAGCCTCCCTACTGTTTTCCCTCCCCAAAAGCCTAATCTAAGTGCAACTAGCTGCCCCCACTATGCAATAGGAAAAAGTGGATTCGTAAAAAGTTTCTTCAAGATTCGTAAAAAGTTTCTTCAAGGCCTTTCAAGCCCTTCTTAAGACCTAAGGTGTGTTTGATGAGGACCTTGCCTAGCATGTCCATCATGTTCTCTCCATTAGAAATGATATTTCATAGTAGAATTAAAGGTGTTGGGCCTTTCTCCTACCCCTGATTTTATCCTTGCATGTTTTCCTTGGGTCCTGTTGTGACCTAATTCACACCTCGCCCCATTGCAAATGGGGACCCTTGTTGTTTGCCTTTTGGGTTTTGCCTTCGCGTGCCTCTTTTTGTCTGCTCTCCGTTTGGGGGTTTTGAGTTTGAGTTTTGAACGGTCACCCAAGTCGAGCAATTGAGTTTTAGCCTGGATCACTGTATAAACGTCGCCATCATGCTTAGAAGGCCTGGTAGACGAAGATTGACTGTCATTTCGGTCAATTCCGACACCTCCAAGTTTTTAGGGTTTCTCACCCCGGGCCCCCTATTTTTTAGGACCTACTTTTTTGGCACTTTTGGGCAATTCTGGGATCCCTATTTTTTAGGGTCTATTTTTGGAAAGTTGCTATTTTTGGAAAATTTCTATTTTTAGAAATTTCTATATTTGGAAAGGGCTCGAGTTTCAAAAATCCACTCAGAAGTTCGAAAAGATCAACGAAACTCTCAGAAAATCGATTCGAAATTTTTTTGAAATTTTGGTAAAATTCTGGAAAATCGCAGAAAAAGTTAAAAAATCTGGAAAATTTGCTTGAAATGGTGAGAAATTCCTCCAAATTCTTCACGAGAACTAGGTGCAAATTTTGAAGAAGAGCTGGCTATGGCGAGGGAGGCTAAGGACTAGATGGCTGGAAGGAAAGAAGAGGCGTTGGCGTTTGCAGAAAAGTTAGCACAAGTAAATGAGCAAGCTTCCTTTATGCTATCGCGAGTTGCAGACCTTGCAGAATCATGGAGTAGTCTCGAAGATGTTCAAAGCAGGATCATCCCATGTATTCGGGAATTGAAGGGCATCTCAAAGCAAAGGTTGATTGAGGACAAGGTTATTGAAGCTGGAGCGGCATACGATTTTAATGGATGGTATTATGCTCTGATCTCAAGAAGAGGAGTCCTTAAAAAGGGGAAGCAGGATGGTGCCAGAGTTGAAGAACGAATAAAAGAAATTCAGAGTAAAGTTTACCAGATGGCTGCCGATATGCTTGATAAAGATGTTGTCCGGAAGAAACATTTGCGGCCAAAGAATTTAAGAGAACAAGTGCAGATAATTTTCTCCACCACCGGGCCAATCATGAAAGAAAGCTTCACCAAAGTATTCAACTTCATGGCCGTCAGGAATTCTTTCTTGCTGCAGGAACCAGCATGGGCGACTATTTTTGCAAAGTGTGCTGAGAGCTTGGATTTGCTGGAGTACAATGTCAGCGTGCTGCCCGACATTGCCATGGAAGAGGTCAGCTTGATCGTGTCCAGATTCGCCGAATGCAAGGCCGCACAAGTGGATAAGGATGCCACTCCAAATGTCTAAGGTTCTCTTCAGTTAACTGGTTGAGGTTTTAGAAACCCTAATTAGGGTTTAGTTCTGTTTAATCTGGGCCTTTGATCCTGAATCAATCTTGGCCGTTCATTGTAATTCTGAAAAACTATATAAACCCCCCCCCCCTCACTCTCTCATTTTAATTAGAAATTAGAGATTAGAAGATTAGAAGATCAGATAGAGGAGATTAAGAAGTTAGAGCAGATTTGAGATAGTTAGATTGTAGAAATAAAGAGAGAGTTTTATGAGATTGTTGTGAAAACACTACTTTGATAATAAAGTTCCTTGAATACTTGATTGTCGAATAGTTGCATGGACCCATATTTTCTTTCTCGTTTAGTAAATTTGAATTATAATGTATGTTAGAAGAATGATAGATTGATAACGGAGATTAGTGAAACCAAGCTCATACTTTCTTTGAGTGGATGATTTTCACTCAATGTGCAAAGTTAGACTGAGCTTTATCGTGGATGCTTAACTTCTGTTTGAATAATTATTGTTCGATTTGATGGTAATTATTCATTACGTGAAAATCACAAGCACACTCCTAGAAGATTGCACTTGCTCTGTGTAGTTGTCGTTTAACGTGGCGAAGCAGAGTATTGTTTATTTGGTTTCATTTAATCCTCGTCTTCTCTTGATTTCTTAGGAATAGCATAGGATCCCTAAAACCCTTACTCTTTTTCACTTTTTTTAAAAAATCATAAAATCCAAAATGATACTGCATTTATGTTTCCGCTTTTTGAATGACTTGCAAAAGTAAATCTCAATTGTGCCCACAGCAAATCACATCCATACCACAGAGCTTACCTGCATTCATCTTAAACATTGGAATTACCCTATGACCTTACTTGCAATCTTAGCATAGGAGGTAGTTTTTCAAGAGAGAATAGAGCGTCTGTGACACTTTGTTCTAAAATGTTTGTTGTGTCATAAAACACGCATCAACAGGTCCCTGGTTTCTTGTGTTATTTGAGTTTCATTCTCATGGAATCATATCCTTCTTATAGAAACCAAACCGTGCATTGCCCCCCCAAGTCAGCCTTTGCTTTGCATCCCTGAATTCAATCATGATGTTCATTTGCAATCGAGACAGTGGCCGTGTACTTGCCCTCCATTCGCTTACCTCTACATCGTAATTCTTTCCTCATCTTCATGGCAATGTTTTATCCTGTGATCATGTTTTCCCCACATTTCTTATTTCCATAGTTGCAGAGAGACGCAGGGTATTGGTACTAGTACGGGGACGGGGACGCCAATCAAATTAGCATACATGAATTAAATGAATAAGGAGACGGCTATTTTATATGTAAATGATTCACCGGAAATTTTGGGTAAGGGGACTGGTACGTTGTCTATGTTCCCATAATGGAGAATCCCAGCAACTATACTTATTTCATTCTTGCAATGTCTCCCTGATCTTCATCAATGTTTCAACTTACAGTCAGGTGAACACATTTTATTTTATTTTGCACCCAGATTTTAAGAGTTCAAACTAGTTATGACAGGTGCAACGCAAGATAAACCAGTGCCTTAGCCGTTTCCAACCTTTCACAAAGATATCACATGTGAAGATGATTCAACTCCAAATTATCCAAAGCTTTGCATTCAAATTTTTGAAGTGTTTGTGTTTGAAAGCTCCATCAACATGCAAACCCGAAATATTCATGATAACAGTTTTCATGTGTTTCACATCTGTGGAGTTCAGTCTCTGTTACAAATGTTTCTCCAAGATTGACCTAGGTGTTGCATCCGAGGGAGCTCCAAGCTCATTGCATGTCCGTTGTTAGCACCCCTTGCTACTTCACACCAAGACTTGCTAAGTTTCATCATCTTGTTGCTCCGAAGGATTATGAACCCAAAAGGACTTTATTGTGCAATTGATTCTAAGTTTTATTTTTCCCATCAAATCCAATTTGGGCTCACACCCTTCAAGGGTTCTTTTTGCTTTCCTTGTGCTCTGAGGCATCAACGAATAGGAAATTGCATTCAATCAAGTTTTATCGTTGGTTTGCATCTAATTCACAAACTTTCTCCCTAGAGTTACTTTCCAATTAGCACCATGGCGGATAGATGGGCGTAGTTTCAACTCATTCCTGCAAGCTTTGGTGGATGCCACACGCTTTTTAGATAGTGATGTGTCCCAGACCAACTAAGGTTGGTGATTCAAATAGCCCAAGTTTTGTTTGTTGTGACAAGCGTACCTCTCAAAGGTGTTGTGGGCCTACCATGTGACATTTTCAAGATTATCAAGATTCGTGTTTAATTTCCAAGCAAGAACTAAGAAATTTTCTAAGGGATGAAGCCTTCCCAAAGCAGTGCAAGATTCCACCACGTGGCACCATCTCGCACCCTAGTGATCATTGAAGGAAGTAACCAATCGAAAGTAACATGGCACCATCTCACACCCTCAAGGCCATCGGAGGAAGTAACTAGTAGAAAGTAAAGTCTAAGGGCTTCCAAACTTTAAGTTTGTTATAATCCAATTGCTCTTTGAGCTCAAGTCTAGATGTTATTGCTATGAAGACCAAGAATCCAATTGTAGGTCATGAACCCGAGATGGAAATAACCCCAATGTAACCAAGTTCATGTCTTGATTTAATTAAAGCCGGAATTTTTTGGTGCGAAAGGGGAACGAACCTAAAGAAATCCTTAAATCCAATCAAACCAAGGTTTAACATCCAATTTCCATGGTGTTTTAAGTCCAAAGAAGTGGGTGGATGTGAAAGCATTTTAAAATGGATTTACCTCAGGTTCACATTCAAATTTGGCTCGCACCCAAAATGAGAAACTTTGGCATTAGCTTTGATAATCTTTTGGGTTTGAAGATTATATGTTATCCTATTTATTCCCAAGGGGTTATCTATGAATAAAAAGGAACCTATGATGACATGGTTGGATATGTGGTGAAGTTGTCTCCTAGTTGATTTGTTTGTGTATACATCTAGATTATTCTAGATTGACTCTAGTCGGTTCTTGTTGACCAAACAAGACAAAGAGCAAACCCAAAATAATTTCAAATCTGATTTACCTAGGGATTTTGAATCTAGATTTCCTTTTCACACCAATTGGGTCCAAATTCTTCACCTTTTTACTCTAAGCAAGGGATTATACAAAATTCTTTGAAATACAATTAATTGCAAGTTTCAGATTAGGGTCTTTGCTATAATATCCAAGGTGCTTTGTGTCGGCCCATAGTTATCTTGAAAGGCGTGAGAATCATTGACTTCTAGGAAGCCTACACCCAATTTCTCCAAGTGGCAGCATCCAATCAATTTGTGAACATATGGGGGTCGAAGGAAGCACACTCACCATTTTATTTTAGGTCTTTTGCAAGCAATGGTTTGGCTCCAAATGAATACCTAGAATTTGTCATGCGGTGGAGGTTGGTGACTCATTGGCACTACAAGGTGGTGCAAAAGTGAATGTTTGCACCCTCATGTTGTTTCCAAGGCCATTGATTTCCTCCAAGACAATCTCATACATAATTGCAAAAGATTTCTGGATTTGATTGTGTGTTAATTGATGCAAAAATTAACACACAATCGAATCCAGAAATCTTTTGCAATTATCTATATGGATTGTGGAAACTTGTTATCTTTAATCTCATACATTGTTCTCCCAAGAAATTTGACCATGATATATCGAGTCTTGGGAACCCCAAATTTTGTCTAGATTCAATTACGATTCTTGTGTGTGAAAAAGAAATTGAAAGTGTTCTTGCTACGTAGGGCTTTAATGGAGCATGGTTGCCCCTACCATGAGGGGGTTGTGCATTTAAGTTGCACAAAAGGAAGTCAATGGATTGCAATCCAAGATAAGTTGGTCATGCCATTATTTCACAAGTCCCGAGAAGTCGTGGATAGTTTAAAAAGTTTATGCAAGATATTGTGAGTTTTATTTTGTGACATCCAAGTGATCTTTGGCCATTTCTCTAGGATTACAAGCAACAACAAGCCAATGCGATACTACGAGGTGTTCAAATCAAGTTGCCATTCCAAGAGATTGCAAGGATTCTATTGGTAGTCAACAATCAATTGCAATCATTGATGATGGTATGGGTTGGAAGCATTTATTGGATTCACCATTCTTTAGGCCATGCCAAAATTAATTGTAATTGAAGTTGCAAGCCAAAAACTTGGTACTTGGATGTAAATTAAGAGAAAATGTAATTCTCTAGTATTAATGGACTTTCGACTTTCCTCTAATAAATATTAGTCTTCTACCTAAATGTTGTGTCTTTCATATTTGGTCTTTCAGCCAATCCTTTGGTCCCTTTCTGTTTCTGAGAGTCACCTATGTAAGCTTTGGCGTCATCTACGACATTTTTTAGATTGAAGTTTGTAGATTTTTGCATGTAAATCTTAGTCAATAGTTTAAAAGCAAGGGCTTGTCACTCAAGGAATAGTTTGAAAAGACAATATCATGTTTCCATATGTGATTGTTTTAGCACTTCTAAGGACATAGTTGTTGATCTTGTGTTTGTCTTGTACGATTATTTGGTATCACAAGCATGTCCATTGCAAATGGATGCCTAGTAACCAAATGGAAAAAAATCATGCAAATATAAGGGATGTGATAAATGATTTATGGTCTCGAGTAAATTTCTCTTCAAGTTGATATTCCTTTATTTCATTGAGTGTTGTCAAGAGTGAAGATGTAGCTAGACTAATGGGATCTCTAAGCGCATTCAAGTTCACATGTGACAAAGGTTTGTGTCCAATCCTTGTAAATTATAGTAATTCTATAAAATGGCCCTAATGGATAAGGCACTAGTCATGATTAGGCCATTGGTACAGTTATAAATATTGCAAGCCTCTTCAATTGTTATTTCTCCTTGAGGATTCAAGTTGAGTGTCTCCTTGAAACTCAAGTTTAGAGTAGGTTTCGATGTTCTTAGAGTTCAAGTGTTCTTGGGAGACTATATGTAGCACTCCATAGAGAGTCATCCAAGAGAATATCATTAGAGTTGAACCTTGCATCATTTAAGTGTTCTATTTGCTATTTAAAGATCTTGGGTCTACAAGTCTCGTAAGCTAGCACAAGGCGTAATTAGTGACAAAATATTGGGTTAACCTCAAGTAAGGATCTACCTAAGCGATGCAACATCATTCCTTTAATTTCTCTTTAGTTGTCCTACAAGATCTCGTGGGAAGCCCCCACTTGGTTTGAAGAGCAAGAAGTAAAGAGAGTTATCTATTCTATTTAGGGACCCAAATCCACCTATGGCATAACAATGACTTTGTGTAGACCTAGTTGTCTAGTGAACCTGTTAGAACCTAGTTGTGTAGGTCTAAAATTTGAACATTTGGTTGTGTTTGCCCATATATTGCGATGACTTTGTGTAAACCTACCTTTTATAACCAATTTGAGATAATATTTGTCAAAGATTTTCCAAAGTATGTTCTATGTTGCCCACTATGTGTTCTATCTTGTCTAGTGAACCTATTAGAACCTAGTTGTGTAGGTCTAAAATTTGAACATTTGGTTGTGTTTGCCCATATATTGCAATGACATTGTGTAAACCTACCTTTTATAACCAATCTGAGATAATATTTGTCAAAGATTTGCCAAAGTGTGTTCTATGTTGCCCATTATGTGTTCATTATGTATCAAAAGTCTGCAAAAGGTCGAAACAATTATAAGTGTGGCACATTTTTGGATCATTTCAATAAATTTTGTAAGTTGTCATAGTTTTGGACTTTTGGGGTTGTCCACCCCAATATGCCATTTCATCCACCTCCACCTTCCCCTTTGTCCTTATCAGGTTATCAAACTTCATCCTCCCAGCATACCTTTCCACCCAATCCTGACAATCTGGTCCTTAACCTTGTAAAAGTTGTCTAAGTATGGTTGTCAGACTATCAGCTTTCCCCTTACTTGCATACCATCCAATCAAGTCCCAAAATCACAATCCAATCCTTTGCCTTAAATCATTTTCAACATTGGACTTTTGCACTTGTGCTTCCCTTGTTACTGTTTTCATGGCATCCCTGAGTTCCAACCCCCAAAAGTCCTCTCTAAACAATTAAGTCTTTTATTTTGCAACAAACTTTCATACTTCCCTGCCCTATCGATTCCTACATTTACTTTTTTAGAGTCAAAGTTTCACCCATCCCTTTGCCTCAATACTCCTTCCAATGCTTCTCTAAAACTCTGTAGCCCGATAAATTCCCTTATGCTTTCTATCAGGTTTGATAAGAAAACTTCCCTTTAAAATGGTACTAGCTTTGAGTCAACTTTGAACTCCAATCCCCGAAATTCAGTCACTCTTTTATCCCATCAGGATTATTTATTCAAACCTCCCTCCATCAATATGACTTCCCAATAACCTATGATTCCCCGATACTCCGACCTCTTGACTAGCATGAGTTATGAGGTATTCGCAACCCCCAACCCTCAACAATCTGAAACACCCACATTTTTCTTCTACGTGACTAGAAAGCCATTTATGACCAAATTTAATGTAGCAACCGCCAAAAAAACATTGTTAATCAATTGGGAAAGGATTTGAACACGATTTTCAGCAATGAAGGAGAAAACAACAGAAGATGCCATTAATGAGCCAATATGGCCCTACAACTAGCAAATCAAATGCAAGGGTGCCCAAAAATCATTTCTTATGCAAGTCGGCACAAATTTGAAGGAGAAAAAGGTGTGGCGACCATACCTTCATTTATCACAATGATCGAAAAGGGCAAAGCCCAAGCATTCATGCAATTTCCCAAGACCTTTTCTAGCAGATTTCACAAGCACTTTTTGCTTTTACACACAAATCCAAAGGCCACCATTGATCAATATGATGGTGAATCAAAGGAGGACCAATTTTTGACAGCTGCAAAAGTATTTTCGATTCCCGAGAGGACAATTCAATGCATGGGCTTCGGACTTCATGACAACAACAACATGGGTGTTCTTTGTGAGTACAGAATGACCACATTTTATTTTCTCATAATAGTGTGCCTTAGTTGCAGATCTATTTATGGGTCTATGTTTCTCTTGTTATGAGTTGGTATTTGTTCATATTTTTGAGCAAGCTCATCCGGGTCGAGTTGTAAATCTTCATCGTACTTGTGTATATGAATGTAATCAACTTTGGGTTCGTTTGAAATCTTTCATGGCTTTGTAAATTTCTCAGTAAATCAATATAAGACATTACTAATTTTCTTTGCTGCAACCTGTCTCCATTTCTATATAAGAGTTTTAGGGGATTCAAGGAATCCCTCAGTTCACATTTGTTGTTCTTTGTGTTGATCCGTGTTAGTTTGCATCCAAGAGGTGTTATAAAACATATCTTGATTTTGTTCAAATGTATGCCAAGGCGAAAATCTTTCCAGGTTAATATGTGGGGCTCTTGAATCATTTGTGGATTATTGAGTAAAAATACATTTTTGGGGTAGACTGGCATTTAAGGGTTTAAGCTCTACAAGATAGAGCCAAGCACATTCAACTCATATGAGACTTAGGGTTTACTTTGTCATTAGGGTTTCATACAGATTTGACTCTATGTTGTAGGAATAGGCACTAGTCTAATGGTTGAAAGCTGACCATTCACTCCATTTAAAATCAAGAAAAATCATTTTAAACCTTTATAATAAATTTTTTGTAGTTTATTTGTTCTGCCATTGTGCACAACCCATACTTGTAAATCTCTGCTAAACTATTGTGATTCTATAGCCAATTAAACCATTAGAGGACTGTTGTATGATGTATGTTACCGGGTTAATGATGTTGTAAGCATTTAGTAGTGAATACATCTATAGGGATTTGTGACCAAGTTTTATCTTAAGTTGCATCATTTAACCTAAATGCTTAAAGTAAGAGATCTATGATTGGTCTGTGCAAGCAATCATCCATAAAGAACAGCTATCAAAGCTAAATACAAAGTCATCTTTGTGTGTGGATTTTTTTTTATCTTTTTATTTGTTTTATCTTGAAAGGGTCTCTCTGGGAACACCTTCCCAAGCTTTATAGTGCTCAAAGTGCAGAAAAGGTCTTTATTCCCCTTGTTCATTGGCCTTTTCAACCTCTGATTTCAGGATAAGTGTCTTCTTGTTTGATAAAGTTAGTCACCTTGTCTATATTCTGGTGAGAGCCTTAGGCTTAGGGGTTAACATAGAAAAGAACACCAACAGATTGGCAACTCTGTTGGGAAGGCTTGGTGCCTTAACCCTCAGTTTTATTCTCAAGTTGTAATGCTCTACTGGCAGATTGAACTCAGAAATTATTTTACCTTTGGAGAGCTTTCAGTTTGTTTAAGAGTTTTGTCCTCTTTGAAGAGGTGGCAACTTTGTTGCAGGAATCCAATCTATGATGTTGTGTTGTACCTAATCTGGTAGATCCAAAGTGCACTTCAGGAAGGTATGGCTTATTTCATGAAAGGAAACATTGATTGTATGAGGGCTAAATTAGCCTTAGTTTAAATTTAAAATGCAAAGTGTGGACACTTGGTCTAAAGACTATCATAGGCCATCCCCTTCCTACAGTCCATCTGATAACAAAAGATATATCTATGATAATGAACCCAGTTCTGGGTACTATAGGGTACTATAGTGATGCTGTGTCTAAGGGCTCAAATGACCATTATCCCCTTTTCATATTCATCCCAAAGTATTTTAGTATCTGAGAAAAGTGTCACAACTCACAAATTATCAAGGCCCCAGGCATCCATATGAGTGTGTAACTGCACAGCCTAGTATCAACTGTGTAGCCACTAGAAGTCATCAATACCAAGAGGAAGATAGAGACCATGAGATTGTTGAAATTGAAGAAGCTTTAAGGAAGCTTGAGGCTATCAATAGTTCAACATCTCAGCCACCCATTTCCTCCAAAAAGATATACCAAAAGCTAAACCTTCTTGGAGGAAGTATAAAATGACCCTCATGCCACAAGAAAATTAACCAGGTGCCTCGGCTTGATGGATATAGTGTTTCAAGAAATGGTGATCACATTCAAGCATTTTCAAACTTTATGAAGCAGCTTGATTTTGTGGATGAGGATATATTGTTAGATCTTTGTGTGGTGAGGCTAGGAAATGCTTGCTTGGTTTTCCTGACCATTATTTCTCTTCCTGGAATAGTCTTGTCACTGCTTTTGATCAGCAATAGTCACATGTTAATGATCCTGCAAATCTCTTGTTCCCCAATTTATTAAAATTTGCAAGGAGAATGATGAGTCTGTCTTCTAGTTCCACAAAAAATTCATGCAAGGCATGGAAGAAGTTCAAATGTATACAGGAAATGATGAGTCAATATTTCTAGATTTATATTGTTTTGCTTTGGGCCCTGAGTTACATATTTGTTTTCATAAGCAAAGACCTGCAAGTTTCAAGCAGGCCTTTTATCAAGCAGCAGACATGGACAAGCTCGATAAAGATTCAGTGGTTGAGAATTCATTAGCAGAGGGTACAAGTGTTGTTGCGCCTGCTTATGAGAACTGACAATTTTAGCTCGAATGCTTCAAATGTTGAAAGTCAAACTGCAGCATGCCAGGTACTTCCTTCTCAACATCAAGAACACAATATATCAGATTGTGACAGTCAAGTAGCCTCAAATGAGCAAAAGTTTTGAAAAAAATTCAAGCCCTATGGATGCATTATATGACACGGACGATATGTATAGACATTCAACTTGAGGTCCCTGAGCATAATGTGCTTTCTGATTCACTGTCCTTAGTTGTATTGATGATGACGATGATGTCTCTGCTGTGCAAGTTTGCTCAGGTGGGAATGAAATGAATTGTTCCCCTCCTCAAAGTAATTAAGCTGATAAAACTGATAATCAGAATGGGTGTGACCTTGAAAAGTGTGAAACGAAGGAAGGTCCAAAAAAGTATGTGATTTTCCAGGGATGTGTCAAGCTGGTTTACAGCTTAATGACCCTATCTTTGTGAGTCTACTGATGACAGCCCAGCTATGGACATTAATCTTGATATGGATATGCAGATAGGTACTAATGAGATGGTGAATGTATTTGATTTATCAGAAAGGGGTGCTGAAGCATATTCACATCCACATGTTCAAGAACAGAGTGAATGCATAGAGGAGGAGATGTGTAATGGAATGAATGAGTTGCAGTGCCTCAGTAAATACAAATGTCAATACCATGCAGCTAAAGGATATCAACAAAAGGAGAGGCAAGTGCCTGCACAAGGTACTGCTACAGTTGTTATGTTTCAAAACATTAAAGATGGATATGAGCAGCCTATGGCACTTATCAGCAAGTCAGTAATTATGACAAATGGAGGTATGAATCATGGACTAATAAGATATCATCTGAAGAAGCAATTGGTGAGAGCTCATTTGAGCTAATTTGTTAAGAAAAAGTTGACATGCTAATCAGCTCAATGCCTCCCATGCATATGCTGTCGCATAATGTTGAAGTCCCTAATGGGTAAGGTGCAGGTCTGAGCGCTGCAGATGTAAGTGAAGTAAATTCTGAGTATTCATCCACCTTTTATCATGAAAATGGTGGTCCAACATACAGGGATGATGTATTTTGCCTGCAGCATGAAGTATTCCTTTGGAGTGAATGGCAATCAGCAAGGAACACCTAAGTTACATTGTAATGTCCCCTTTTCCTAGGCAATGGTCAGTTGCAGTGGTTAGTCCATCAATTGGTTCCCGTGGACTAACAGGGTGGTTAGGGGGACCTTTGAGGGCGTTGCAAACTTCTTCAGTCCGACCTTTTTGAGCTCAGTCAATATTTTTCCCAGCCCGGTGTTTACCAGCGAGTTCACAGAAGCTATTTAGTCATTTTAACCATACTTAATATTTTTAGTAAGTCACATCGACATTTCGTCTATACTTACTATTTATAGTAAATCATTGGTATAGTCAATTGGCTGGGTTACTATTTTGGGTGTGATGGCATATTTATATCTTGGAGACATTTTGGTATTCAACGGTCCTATGTACTTAATTTTAATAACGTTAATTATAAAGTAAATTTAAATTAATTAACTTTATACATTATTACTATGTTACCGGATTCGCTTATATAGGCCCCGGGTTCGGTTCGGGTAAGGAATTTGGGTCCGGTCCGCCCAAATTCGCTGTGGGTCCGCAAATCCGCCTGTGGGTTCGACCAGGGTTTGGACCCCTGATTGTGGGTCTGGCCAGGGTTCGAAAATTTCGAACCCGGGCAGAATTTCGCGCCCAGGCGCGATTTTAACACGTTTTTTGGTTTTTTTAATATTTTTTTGACTTTTAAATAGTTTTTTATTCTTTCTAACCCTAATACTTGCCTCTAAAACATAAAATAGGTAAAGTGATACTCATTTACCAATTTGTGAATGAGAAAAAAGGATTTTTTCCCTCCATTGCTGAACTTTCTCTTTTGCTTGCACAAGCTGGAATAGACTTGAAGGCTGATCGTAGATTGTTCAAAGTTGATTGTTGTGCTATTCCTAAGCACTTGCAAGTGTCTATTCGTTGCTAAGAAGATCGTAGAGCAAGATTTCTTCAAAAGAGGTAGGTTTTTTGATTATTTTTTTTACATTTTTTTTCACAAGTGAACTTCAACTCTTTTGTTTTGTTTTTTAGTTATTGTTTTGTTTTACTTTTCATTCCTCTAAATGTCTATAACACATGTTCAATTTTTTCATTTTTTTGAAATTAATTAAGTCTTTTAGTTTCAAATTCAATGAATCAATACCAAAATTTCAATATGTTGTGCCTTAGGTATTCACTATTCCGTATTACAATGGCAACCGGTACCTCCTCAGGCTCAATCCAATCTCGTTTCAAAATAAACCCAGCCTCTCCCCTTTGGAAATATGTAGAAATGGTTCAGCAACTTCCAGGTGGTGGAGGATATGTTTGGATTTGTAGTCATTGCAATGTTCAATATTCAAGCTCATACAGTCGAGTAAAAGGGAACTTGTGCGGGATCCCTGAAACAGGCATCAAAAATTGTCCAGGTGAAAACAACGATGGCATTCCAGAAGATATAGTGTTGAAATATATTGCTGAGCAAGAAAAGGCAGACCAAAAAACAACCAGTGGTAAAACAAGCCATCCTTTGAAGAAAGGATCTCGATCCATGAAACCCCCTACACCACCTTCTTATTTTCCACCTACAGAAAGCCATCCATTTATGGACATCCCTCAAGAGCAAACCATGCCCTCTTCAAATAAAAGATCTAAGGGACCGTTGGAAGCTTCATTTCAAAATGAGGCAAGAGAGATTGCTGATCAAGACATAGCAAGATGTGTCTATGCCAATGGATTGGCATTCAATGTTGTTCGTTCACCATATTGGCAAAAAATGGTGAAATCTATTAATGAGGCTCCAAAGGGGTATAAGGGCCCAGGTTTTGAGAAGGTGTGTTGCACTTTATTGGAGAAAGAGGTGAAACATGTAGCAGACTCTTTGAAGCCCATAAGGGATTCGTGGATCGAAACAGGGGTGACCATAGTTTCTGATGGATGGAAAGATGCAAGAAATTGCCCATTGATCAATGTTATTGCTGTGTCCCCTAAAGGGGCAATGTTTTTGAGAGCAGTGGATTGTGAAGGACAGGTGAAAGATGGTCCATTTATTGCTGACATCCTTTGCCAAGCTATTGAAGAAGTGGGCCATCAAAATGTTGTGCAAGTTGTAACCGACAATGCCAAAAATTGTAGGGCTGTTGGGTTATTGGTTGAGGAGAAGTATCCACACATTTTTTGGACACCTTGTGCTGTCCACTCCCTCAATCTAATGCTAAAAAAAATTGGATCCAAACTTGAATGGATCAAACAGGTGTATGCCGAGGGCAAAGACATCCAAATGTCTGTCACCAACCACCATATGACGCAAGGAATATTTAGACAATTCTCAAAATTGGAGTTGTTGAAGGTAAGTTAATTCTCAATATTTTTAAATTTTTGAATTTTCTTTTAATTTTAATTTTTAAATTTTGATTTTGTATATTTAAATTATATTTTAATTTTAATTTTGATTTTCAAACAGGTTGTCGAGACCCGTTTTGCCTCCAACACAATTGTGTTGAGATGACTTATAAAGGTTCATGAGGCACTATGTGCCATGGTAATCAGCCCTAGTTGGGTTGTATGGAGGCAATCTAGCAATGAAAGGGCAAATAGGATCAAGCAAAGGATCCTAGATGATGGTTGGTGGGATCGTGTTGAGTATCTCGTCAGTTTCACCGAGCCCATACTGAGCATGATCCGTTACACTGACTTGGATAGACCTTGTTTGGGCGAAGTATATGATGGTATCAACTCAATGATTGAGAAGATGAGACCCATCATCAATGCAAAAGAGGAAGATCCTGAAGAAAAATTCTTCAAAGAGCTACAGGAAATCATGGTTGATAGATGGAACAAAATGACCACTCCCTTGCATCTTCTCGCTTTTGCATTGAGTCCCAAATATTATAGCCCTGAGATACTTTTTGCTTCATCAAGAGTTGCTCCATATAGGGATGGTGAAGTGGCCCAAGGGTACAAGGCAGCAATTCGTAGAATCTTCACTGATCGTGACCAACGTGATCGAGTGAGGGCTGAGTTTATGGCTTTTGCATGCTCTGGGAGTGTTGATCAGAATATGGATGCTCTTCGAGACAAGTGCAGGGTGGATGCTCATAGTTGGTGGTACTTCCATGGGCAAGAATACATGCACCTCCAACCTATTGCAATAAAAGTTTTATCCCAAGTAAGTTTTATAATTTATATTTGTAATTTTAATTTTAATTAATAATTTTGTTTAGTTAAATTTTGTAACTCTTAACTATTTATTAATTTAATTTGGTCTTAATAGGTTGCTAGTTCATCCTCTTCTGAGAGGAATTGGAGCACATACTCCTTCATCCACTCAATAAAACGCAATAGGCTACATTCAAAAAAGGCTGAGGACTTGGTGTATGTGCATTCAAACTTGCGCCTCCTTACACACAAACATAGTTCCTACAAAGAAGGAGACACAAGGAGGTGGGATATTGAGCCAGAGCAGCTTGACTTGGATGCTTCCACAAGTCACTTAGCTGCACTTGATATTGATGATGACTATCAGCCTGAAGCAACTACTGAGCATGAGAGTGGTAGTGTCAGTGCTAGTGTTGGTGCTAGTGCTAGTGTTGGTGCTAGTGGCAGTGCTTGTGCGAGTGCCACTAATGCTCTTTGTGGTTCTACACAAAATGTAGCATCTAATGTTGCTAATGATGCTGCTTTTTTTGATGACCCATATGATTCAGATTGACATTGTAAACACTTGACATTTTTATGTTTGAAGTTTGAACTTTAATTTATAATTCTATATCATGACATTTGACTTTTGAGTATAAAGTATAAACTATAAAGTGGTGGTGTATTTTTGCTATGTTATTTGACTATTAATATGGTGGTGTATTCTGAACTTAAATACTGCTGCAAATATGTATATATTTCTGGTTTTTATATGTTTTTGTATTACCGAACCCAAAACGAACCCAACCTCAAAAAAAAAATTTCCCGAACCGGCGAACAGGGTTCTCGAACCCGAACCCGAATCCAAAATCGAACCGGTAACTTAGCATTATTATAATATATTAAAAGACTTTATTAAAAGTGGGATATAAATGTTTTTAAAGTGCACTTTATAATATAAAGTTAAGTTCAAATTAAAAAAGGAGTTATAAGGCGGGAAAAAAGTAAATTAAATGAAATATAACTCAACTACAAATTAGGGCGTGGGAGTTATAAAAAGCCATTTGGAGCTCATTTGCACATTCATTCATTCATTGTTGAGAATATTTTGAGAAGGGTTTTTGCAAGAGACTGAAGAGTCTGGAAACGCTTAGCTTTTTTAGGACGAAATCCCTCGAGAAGAGCAGCTTGGTCCAAGAGTGAAAGATCTCCCAAGCCAGCTTGCAAACAACTTCATTCAGAGGTTGTGCTTGTGCTTCACCAATTTATAGGAGAGATTTAATATTCAAGGTTCGAAGATATCAACAGGAAATTTGAAGATATATTGATTGAATTGGGAGGGTTTACTTGTTGATGTATAAGTCAATCATTGCTGATCTGGACGTGGGATTTGGAGAATTTTAATATTGCAAATATTGGGATTATAGGGTTTCCTATAGCTGGCCACCATCTTACTACATATTCAATGGTTTGGATTGCTGATTGATATAGCATATTCAGGTTGTGGAATTTAAAGGAAGACTGTTACTACTTGGGTAATTGGCATCCACAGAATATTCTAGCGCATACGACCTCTGTTTCGGCGTATTCAAGTTTATGTTTCACCAGTCAAGGAGTTTTCTTTCAACGCATTGACCCAGTCTTTTAGCGCATCCATCAATTTCTACAGCTCATAGAACTTTTCTTATAGCGCATTTACATTTTGTTTTAGTGCATCTGATAACTGTTGTGGCGCATTTGAGTATTTTTACAGAATTTTAAAAATCCGAGGACTAATAACTGATTTCTTGTTTACAAGTACAAAACACGCTAGTCAAAGACAATTGTGAGAAAAACTTACGCCGGTCAAAGATAAAAACTTGCAAATTATTAATAATGTTTGCAGGGATTTTAATTTGATTATTGTTTTTCCTTTGGTTAAGATAGTGAATCTAGATTAATTAATCAACTAGTTTGAACCCCATGTTCTCTGTGTTTCGAAAGCAATAGGCTCATGCTCTCCCCTTAACTGGGTGATCAGAATGCTAGACTTGCTATCCTGCTTTATTAAATCCTTTAGAAGGCCTGCCATAGTGGGAAAAAGTACTCAGCCTACGAGAATGACCTAAGTGGGAACAACCAAAGCCAGGTTTTCCAACCCACTCTAATCAAAACTGAATTTGGGGAAACCCACAATTCAATGTAAGTGTACAAGATAACCATCCCCAAAATCTTTGTTCTAAAGATTGGGAGGTCTCCTAAGGGAGTTTATCATTTGCCACTCTGAACAAATACCCTATCTACTAACTTTAGTGTAGAATCCAACCGTGTCAGTTTCCGAACACTTTTTATATCACGGTGCAAGGGGACGGAAGAATCTTCCCCCAAGATACTCACCATATAACTATCAAAGACCCTGGCCAAAAGTGAAGGATTCGACTTTGGTTAAGACTCGGGAAAGGCAAAAACATGGGCGCCCTCTAGGGGGTGACAGGGCTGTGCGAGCTTACATAGTTGCTAACTGTGGACTGTGATATTCTAAGTGACCTACTTGACAATTAGAAAAAGTGCTTGAACAGTCTTTATTTGTGTCAAACCTATGGAAATTGAAAGAATCAGACTTGATTCTAGAACACTCACTACATGTTTAATGCATAGAATCTGAAACAACTGTTTACAATCTGGCTTTAGTGTGTGAAGTTATTTTCAAAGGTATCATCCAATTAGATCATCAAATTCCAAGATTTACAAGCAGAACAACCCTCCAAAAATTCATTTGGTCAGAAAATTACAACCTGGAATTAATCTTTTTACTGAGAAAAAGTAGAACAACTGGACAAAACTAGGGAAATATTGACAACTCCCAGATTAGCGCAACCAACCTCTGTTTTAGCGCATCCACCCAGTCTTTTAGCGCATCTATCGTCTAAACAGCGCATACAAACTCTGTTTCAGCGCATCTATCTTGTATTACAGTGCATCTACACCCAGTCTGTCGACACATTCACCCAGAATCTTAGCACATTGAATCTTTGTTTTAGCACATATAACATGTTTTTCAGTGCATCTACCCAAATATCAACGCATATACTCTGTCTGTCAGCGCATATAACCTGTTTTTCAACGCATATACCCAGTTTATTAGCGCAATCAATTAGTTTACCAGTGCATTCACATTTTGTTTTAGCGCATCTGAGATCTGTTATAGCGCATCCAGAAAACGAAAAAACCAAAGAGCTATTTTAAACTCCTATTAGACTGTTGATATCAGAACTCGAATCTTTGTCAAGGCAAAAATATTTTCTCAGTCCAAACAGTGTCTTAAACTTGGAAAAATAGGACCTTACAAGCCAAACTCTTTGAAATTAAACCAAGATCTTACAAATTTTAAAGTGCCTAATCATCAAACACAATTCTTGATTATTACGTTAAGTTTCATTATCAGGATCAATCATCCTACAATCATGAAACGAAGCAAAATAATCAGATTTTTAACTTAGTCTCATCAATAGAATTTATCATTCTATTTGACTTACGTTAATATCCATTGGCACTCATTCAAACGAAAAAAATCAAAGTTTAGTGAAAATAACAACACTTGTATGCCAATTTTGACAAGGTTACAAAAACAGAAACTTAGAGAAAAAGAAATAGAAACACTAAATACCATGGCTGAAGAAAATCCCTTTCATAGATTCCACCAAAAGGACATTAATGAAATAACACAAGAGGACATTCAAACTGCACAACAAGATCCTAAATTCCATCAATTCATGGAAAAAGTGTTAGAACAAGATATGGAAAAATACATTTTGATGCTAGCTGAACTAGGTGCAAAACTTCCAAAGGACTTTGACGTTAATCGACTAAAAGAAGCACCTATAGCAGCTGAAACTGAACCACAAAACACACAACACACAAATCAAGTAAATGTCTTAACACATCAAATGCAAAACTTGCAGCAACAACTCCAAAATATGCCAGAAGGGACCACAAAAAGGTACTCATTACAGGACATTTGTCCCTATCCTTTTGATCCAAGTGTAGACAAGATACCTTTTCCTAGACATTGTGAATTCCCAAAATATGACAAGTACAACGGTAAAACTGATCCAATAGATCATGTGAGGGAATTTAGAACCATGAGTTTAGAATTTGCACAAGAGGAAACTTATCTAATGAGGTTATTTCCAAGGAGTTTAGGAGGACAATGTATGGAATGGTTCTCTAAACTACAACCAGGAATTCAATCTTTTGAAGAACTAGTCAACAGGTTTATCTCACAATTCTCCTATAATATTCGACATGAGATAACAATAAAGGACCTTTGCAATACAAAACAAAAGAAAGGTGAAACATTCCTCTCATTTCTACAACGATGGCAAAGGTTGTTTCCTAGGTATCCCCGTTCCATACCTGAAGAGGAAAAGATGGAACTATTTATTGACAACCTAACTGATGACATGAGCTACATGCTTGAATTACAATGCCCCCCTACATTTGAGAAAGTAATTGAAAACGGGCTCAAGATCGAAGAAGCCTTGGTCAAAAGAGGAGTAATAAAACATTACAATGAAGGATCAAACAATACAAACTCCTCGAATCACTACAACAAAAATGATAAACCCAAGTTTTGGCAAAAGAATAGAAATACTGGTAACAATGATGCTATAAATGAAAAACAAAACGCAAAACCAGTATTTAACTTGACGGAAACAACTATAAAGACCAATCAAAACAATGACCAAAACATCAATCAAAATGTCAATCAAAACAACAATCCGAACAATGGAGATTCTAAACCACAATCATATCAAAAACCATCAAATCGAAGAAGATTCACACCGTTGGGCCAAACACTAGAATCAACAATGAGAGAACTTCTTACACATGGACTTATCACATTACCTGAAGCAATTGAGAATTTGGAAATTGGGCCAAACACTAGAATCCCCAATTTCTTGCTTCAGGTAATGTGATAAGTCCATGTGTCAGAAGTTCTATCATTGTTGATTCTAGTGTTTGGCCCAACGGTGTGAATCTTCTTCGATTTGATGGTTTTTGATATGATTGTGGTTTAGATTCTCCATTGTTCGGATTGTTGTTTTGATTGACATTTTGGTCATTGTTTTGATTGGTCTTTGCAATTGTTGTCGTCAAGTTAAATACCGGTTTCGCGTTTTGTATTTCATTTGCAGCATCATTGTTACCAGTATTTCTATTCTTTTGCCAAAACTTGGGTTTATCATTGTTGTTATAGTGATTCGAGGAGTTTGTATTGTTTGATCCTTCATTGTAATGTTTTATTCCTCTTTTGACCAAGGCTTCTTCAATCTTGAGCCAGTTTTCAATTACTTTCTCAAATGTAGGGGGGCATTGTAATTCAAACATGTAGCTCATGTCATCAGTTAGGTTGTCAACAAATAGTTCCATTTTTTCCTCTTCAGGTATGGAGCGAGGATACCTAGCAAACAACCTTCGCCATCGTTGTAGAAATGAGAGGAATGTTTCACCTTTCTTTTGTTTTGTATTGTAAAGGTCCTTTATTGTTATCTCATGTTGAATATTATAGGAGAATTGTAAGATAAACCTGTTGACTAGTTCTTCAAAAGATCGAATTCCTAGTTGTAGTTTAGAGAACCATTCCATACATTGTCCTCCTAAACTCCTTGGAAATAACCTCATTAGATAAGTTTCCTCTTGTGCAAATTCTAAACTCATGGTTCTAAATTCCTTCACATGATCTATTGGATCAGTTTTACCGTTGTACTTGTCATATTTTGGGAATTCGCAATGTCTAGGAAATGGTATCATGTCTACACTTGGATCAAAAGGATAGGGACAAATGTCCTGTAATGAGTACCTTTTTGTGGTCCCTTTTTGCATATCTTGGAGTTGTTGCTGCAAGTTTTGCATTTGATGTGTTAAGACATTTACTTGATCTGTGTGTTGTGTGATTTGTGGTTCAATTTCAGCTGCTATAAGTGCTTCTTTTAGTCAATTAACGTCAAAGTCCTTTGGAAGTTTTGCACCTAGTTCAGCTAGCATCAAAATGTATTTTTCCATATCTTGTTCTAACACTTTTTCCATGAATTGATGGAATTTAGGATCTTGTTGTGCAGTTTGAATGTCCTCTTGTGTTATTTCATTAATATCCTTTTGGTGGAATCTATGAAAGGGATTTTCTTCAGCCATGGTATTTAGTGTTTCGATTTCTTTTTCTCTAAGTTTTTGTCTTTGTAACCTTGTCAAAATTGGCATATAAGTGTTGTTATTTTCACTAAACTTTGATCTTTTTCGTTTGAATGAGTGCCAATGGATATTAACGTAAGTCGAATAAAATGATAAATTCTAGCATACAAGTGTTGTTATTTTCACTAAACTTTGATCTTTTTCGTTTGAATGAGTGCCAATGGATATTAACATAAGTCGAATAAAATGATAAATTCTATTGATTAGACTAAGTTAAAAATCTGACTATTTTGCTTTGTTTCGTCATTGTAGGATGATTGATCCTGATAATGAAACTTAATGTAATAATAAAGAATTGTGTTTGATGATTAGGCACTTTAAAATTTGTAAGATCTTGGTTTAATTTCAAAGAGTTTGGCTTGTAAGGTCCTATTTTTCCAAGTTTAAGACACTGTTTGGACTGAGAAAATATTTTTGCCATGACAAAGATCCGAGTTCTGATGTCAACAATCTGATAGGAGTTTAAAATAGCTCTCTGGTTTTTTCGTTTTCTGGATGCGCTATAACAGATCTCAGATGTGCTAAAACAGAATGCGAATGTGCTGGTTGCGCTAATAAACTGGGTATATGCGCTGAAAAACAGGTTATATGCGCTAACAGAGAGAGTATATACGCTGATAAACTAGGTAGATGCGCTGAAAAACAGGTTATATGCGCTAAAACAAAGATTCAATGCGCTAAAATTCTGGGTGAATGTGTCGACAGACTGGGTGTAGATGCAATGTAATACAAGACAAATGCGCTGAAATAGAGTTTGTATGCATTGTTTAGACAGCAGATGCGCTAAAAGACTAGGTGGATGCGCTAAACCAGAGGTTGGTTGCGCTAATCTGGGAGTTGTCAGTATTTTCACAGTTTTGTCCGGTTGTTCTACTTTTTCTTAGTAAAAAGATTAATTCCAGGTTGTAATTTTCTGACCAAATGAATTTTTGGAGGGGTGTTCTGCTTGTAAATCTTGGAATTTGATGATCTAATTGGATGATACCTTTGAAAATAACTTCACACACTAAAGCCAGATTGTAAACAGTTGTTTTAGATTCTATGCATTAAACATGTAGTGAGTGTTCTAGAATCAAGTCTGATTCTTTCAATTTCCACAGGTTTGACATAAATAAAGATTGTTCAAGCACTTTTTCTAATTGTCAAGTAGGTCACTTAAAATATCACAACCCACAGTTTGCAACTATGTCAGCTCACACAGCCCTGTCACCCCCTAGAGGGCGCCCATGTTTTTTCCTTTCCCGAGTCTTAACCAAAGTCGAATCCTCCACTTTTGGCCAAGGTCTCTGATAGTTATATATTGAGTGTCTTGGGGGAAAATTCTTCCCTCCCCTTGCACCACGATATAAAAAGTGTTCGGAAACTGACACGGTTGGATTCTACACTAAAGTTCGTAGATAGGGTATCTGTTCAAAGCGGCAAATGATAAACTCCCTCAGAAGACCTCCCAATTTTTAGAACAAATATTTTGGGGATGGTTATCTTGCACACTTACGTTGAATTGTGGGTTTCCCCAAATTCACTTTTGATTAGAGTGGGTTGGAAAAGCTGGCTTTGGTTGTTCCCACTTAGGTCGTTCCCACTTAAGTCGTTCCCGTAGGGTGAGTACTTTTTCCCACTACGGCAGGCCTTCTAAAGGATTTAATAAAGCAGGATAGCAAGTCTAGCATTCTGATCACCCAGTTAAGGGGAGAGCATAAGCCTATTGCTTTCGCAACACAGAGAACATGGGGTTCAAACTAGTTGATTAATTAATCTAGATTCACTATCTTAACCAAAGGAAAAACAATAATCAAATTAAAATCCCTGCAAACATTATTAGTAATTTGCAAGTTTTTATTTTTGGCCGGCATAAGTTTTTCTCAAATTGTCTTTGACTAGCGTGTTTTGTACCTGTAACCAAGAAAACAGTTATTAGTCCTCAGATTTTTTAAATTCTATAAAAATACTCAGATGCGCCACAACAGTTATTAGATGCGCTAAAACAAAATGTAAATGCGCTATAATAAAAGTTCTATGAGCTGTAGAAATTGATGGATGCGCTAAAAGACTGGGTCAATGCGCTCAAAGAAAACTCCCTGACTGGTGAAACAGAAACTTGAATGTGCCAAAACAGAGGTCGTATGTGCTAGAATATTTTGTGGATGCGTCGAAACAGCACTCAGATGCGCTAAAGTTTCTGTCATATGCGCTGTAAAAACTTTCGATCGCGCTAAAAGAAAAACGTCAGAAGCCTGCAAGCATACTTTTCAAAAAAAAAAGATGTTAAAATGGGTGTTTTCAGAGGTCTATTGTGAAGTTTGAAAGGCATACATTGATAGGCGTGAGAGCACTGTGTTGGCATCATTTCCTCCATTGGAGGTGTTATTTGCAGCTGGCATCCATTTTTAGAGGGTTTCAAGGCATATCTTACCTGTGAGTTCATAATTTGTAACTCCCAAATTTTTTGGGTATCGTTGTTTTAGATAATAGGGGATATTTTATGAACTAGGTTGTCAATATTTTGTGAAAATACTGAGTATCTAAGTTGATATAAAAATCTGGAGTTTTCAGCTGTGTATATTGCCTATGTAATGTTCAATTTTTGAGTTGAAAATATTATTGCTATATCTTCTATTTTGCTGCACTATATTGTTGTATCAAACATTGCAAATATATCACAAACATTCATCAAAACAAAGGCAAACAGGGCTGCATATAACATACATCCCCATAAGTATGTGTTGATGCATACTGTTTTGATGTGAGAAGATTACAATGGGCTATTGTTCAAAGGCTCAGAATGGAGAAAAGTATGGCTGGTGGCATGGTCAGATGCAGTTGGTGAAAGGAATAAGGACTGTGCATGTTACCTCCAAAGTTTCACTTGGTGTCTTGTGAAGCCTAGCATTCATAACACAATGTACTAACATTACTCTATGTCAGCAATGGTTTTGCTCTATATACATCTTTGTGTTGTTGGTGTACTGTCTTTGTGCAGCCATGACTGTTTCTAACTCATGTTGAAGATTATTTTGTGTTGTTTCTATCTTTCAGCAATCTTAGCACTTGTTGGTCAAGATGAAGTGAAGTTGGTCCTAGCCATTTTGGTCTCTCTTTTTGGTTTGCCACCCATAGATAATTTGGAATCTCAGTGTGCCTGCAGGAGGAAAACATTCCCAAACAGAGGCAATGTTAGAACCTAGCTGTGCAGGTCTAAAATTTGCAGATTTGGCTATGTTTTCCAATGTATTTTAGTCACTGTGTAAACCTACCTTATATAACCGATTTGAGATAATCATAATATAGGTGGGTTTTTATTTTGTCATAAATTTGCCTAAGTTTGCTCTATGTTGCCCCCTATGTGTTCATTATTTGTCAAAGTTTGGAAAAGGTCCAAAAAATTCTAAGTATAGGGCACATTTAGATCATTTCTTTAGGTTTTGCAAGTTGTTGAAGTTTCGAACTTTCAGGGGTTTGTCCACCCCAATATACCATTCCATACACCTCCGCCTTCCCCTTTGTCCTTATCGGGTTTTCGAACTTCATCCTCCCAACATACCTTTCCACTTGATCCCAACAATGTGATCCTTAACCATGTAAAATTTGTCAAGTATGGTTGTCAGAATATCGGCTTTCCCCTTACTTGCATACCATCCAATCAAACCCCCAAAATCCCAATTCTTTGCCTTAAATCCTTTGGAACGCTGACTTTCAGACTTGTGCTTCCCCTATTACCGTTTCCATGGCATCCCCAA
This sequence comes from Sequoia sempervirens, assembly GCA_007258455.2. Classification (NCBI taxonomy): domain Eukaryota; kingdom Viridiplantae; phylum Streptophyta; class Pinopsida; order Cupressales; family Cupressaceae; genus Sequoia; species Sequoia sempervirens. The sequence continues at coordinate 545,692,208 of VDFB02271358.1, read as the reverse complement.
GTTCTAATCCCCAAAATTCCTCTCTTAACATTTGAGTCTTTTATTTTGTGCCTGACTTTCATACTTCCCTGCCCCACAAATTCCTTCATTCAGTTTTTCAAAGTCAAACTGTCACCCGTCCCTTGGCCTCAATACTCCTACTAGTGCTTCTCTGGAACTCCATCACTCAATAAATTCCCTTATGCTTTCTATCAAAGTTTGAGTGGACTTCCCTTCAAAATGGTACCAGGTATGAGTCATCTCCAAACTTCAATCCCCGACATTCCAACAATGTTTTATCCCATCAAGACTATTTCTTCGAACTTCCCTCCATCAACATTACTTCCCAATAACCTTCAATTCCCCAATACTCTGACTTCCCAAGTAGTATGAGTATGAGGTATTGCCAACCCCCAACCCCCAACCCCAACAATCGAAAACTTCCACATTTTTCCTATATAGTCCCACCTACAATCCAAAATGACTAGAAGACCATTTATGACCAAATTTGATGCAACAAATACTGGAAAAGGTTTTTCTCACATGGAAAAACACTATTCCCCTTATGGGCACGGATTTGCACACGGTTTTCCAACGATGAAAGAGAAAACAACACAAGATACCATTAATGAGCCAGTATGGCCCTAAAATTAGCAAATCAAATACAAGGGTGCTTGAAAATCATTTTTTATGCAAGTTGGCACAGACTCAAAGGAGAAAATGGTGTGGTGACCACACCTTCATTTATCATAATAGTTGAAAAGTGCAAAGCCTAAGCATTCACACCATTTCCCAAGACTGTTTCCAGCAGATTTCATAGGCCCTTTTTGCCTTTTACACATTAATCCAAAGGCTGCCATTGATCAGTAGGATAGCGAATCACAGGACACTGATTGTTCATGCCTGAAAAAGTATTTTCAAGTCCTGAGAGAACAATCTCAGTGCACATGTTTCGAATTTCATGAGGTAGATGACATCGGTGTTCTCTTCGAATGCAAAACAACCACATCTTCTTTTCTCACAGCAGTGTGCCATAGTTGCAAATCTATTTATGGGTCTACACTTCTCTTGTTACAAGTTGGCCTTTGTTAATACTTTCAAGTAAGCTCATATAGGTTGAGTTGTAAATCTTCATCATGCATGTGTATATGAATGGAATCAATTTTGGATTTGTTTGAAATCTTCCATGTCTTTGTAAATTTCTCAGTAAATCAATATAAGACATTACTTATTTTCCTTTGCTGCAACTTGTCTCCATTTCTATTTAAGAGTTTTAGGGGATTCAGTGAATCCCTAAGTTCACATTCATTGCTCTTTGTGTCTATCCATGTTAGTTTGTATCCAAGAGGTGGTGTAAAACATATCTTGCTTTTGTGCAAATATATGCCAAGACAAAAATCTTTCAAGGTTAATATGTGAGGCTCTTGAATCAGTTGTGGATTAATAAGATGCATTTTTGGGGTAGAAGGGCAATTCTGGGTTTAAGCTCTACAAGATAGAGTCAAGCACATTAAACTCAATTGAGAGTTAGGATTTACTTTGTCATTAGGGCTTCATCTGCATTTGACAGAGCTGTGTTGCAGGAATAGGCACTAGTCCAATGGTTGAAAGTTGACCGTTCACTTCATTTAAAATCAAGAAGAATCATTTTAAACCTTTGTAATACCTTTGTAATAAATTGTTTGTAATTTATTTGTTTTGCCATTGTGCACATTCCATTGTTGTAAATCTCTGCTAAAACAATTGTGATACCATAACCAATTAAACCATTAGAGGATTGTTGTATGATGTACGTTACTAGGTTAATGATGTTGTAAGGAACTAGCAGTAAATATATCTATAGGGATTTGTGACCAAGTTTTATCTTAAGTTGCATCATTTAACCTAGTTGCCTAATTGCCTAAGGTAAGAGATCTATGATTGGTATGTGCAAGCAATCCTCCGTAAAAAACAGTTGTAAAGCTAAATATATAGTCATCTTTGTGTGTGGATTTGTTTTATCTTTAAAGGATCTCTGGGAACACCCTCCCAAGCTTGGCAAGGCTCAAAGTGAAATATTTATTCCTCTTGTTCATTGGCCTTTTCAAACCCTGATTTGAGGATAGGTGTTCCTATTTCATAAAGTTGGTCACCTTGTCTGTATTCTAGTGAGAGCCTTAGAGGGTTAGGGGTTAACACAAAAAAAACACCAACAAAACCAATTCAACACTCCCTTGGAATTGAACTCAAGCAATCTTCTAGGGTCACAAGAGGTGCGATTTGGAGCATCAACATAAGGTAAGAAGCTCCTTGTTGTTCAGATGGGATCGTCAATTCCCAAAGGTAATGGTTGGAAAGGTCCTGGTAGTCATGGGCTTGGTCGTGGTAGTTGTGGGCTTGGTCATGGTAGAGAGAGATAAATTCCAAGCATAATGGTGGCTAGCGTTCGAGCAATGGGGTGGCAACAAAAGTGAGGCAATCCTTTGAGCATGAGATGGTTGCTAGAGATGCCAAGCAGCAAGTTGTAGTGTTGGATGAAAAGATGGTAGCTAGGCCCAATGTGAGGTTGGAATAGAGTTTGACTATTAAAATATTATTTTATAATTATTTAATGCTCAATATAACGTATGTAAAGCTAACGTATGTAATACCTATAATTTAGCTGTCTTTTTGTTTTCCGTTTCTGATGTTTCTATTTTCATTATGGAAACATCATTCTTTGTAATCTATTTGAAGTGTTTTGCTTCTCATTCTTTAATATCAAATATTTTGAAATCTCCATTTGTTGTTTGTTTCATGCTATCAGAGCCATCGAGCGAGAAAATAAAATCACGCCTTATTTTTTCTAAAAAAAATTCGTGAGCTCTTTGTTTTGAAAAACCGCACCCTTTTCTCTGCTATTCTTTGGACGCGATTTTTTGTTCTTACATTTGGGCGTCGTTTTTAATTCGCAAGATTCTTCCTCTGTTAATATTTCGCGTGAGACTTTAGGGCAACTTCCTAAGTGCAAATTTCCTCCTTCTGGGTGTCTCCACTGATTCGCGTGACCTTCTTTTGCATTCTTGAGGGTTTTTGGGCGCGATTTTCCCCAGTTTTGACACACGACTATGAATTTCGCAAGCTTTTTCAATCAAAAATCGTGCAGATTTGTGACGCGATTTTTCTTCGCTATTGGGCGAATTTTTTTGCAAGTTCAAGGCATTTTTTTTCTTGCAAATTTTTCCAAATTTATGCCTGGTAAAAAAGCTGCAATTTTTAGCCATTTTGAGCCACAATTTTTACCCATTTTGGATCACGATTTTTCACCTATCTGTGACCTCGATTTTCTGCATAGTATTTTGACGGGTTTATATCTTTATTGGCCGCATTTTTTCATCAGTTCGTGGCTCGTCTAGGGTTTGGCAATTTTCTACTATTCCTCTTTGGCCGATTTCTACAAAATCGTGGGTTTCATATTCCTACTACTAGGGTTTCTACAACTCTTCTACACCTAGGGTTTCGTGGGGATTAATCTGATATTTTTTAATCAGATTTTAGTCTACATCCTTGCTCAGGATTTGTGCATTTCAGCCACCTCGGGATTTGTGTTGTCATTTTCTAACGAATTTCTGCATTTGTGGGGTTTTGTACCCTCTTATTTGTCGGATTCTATGCAAATGGTGTCTTTGTCTCACATCATGCTCGAGGGCAATCAAAAATTCAACGAGCGCAACTACAACACCTGGAAGCAACAAATGATGACTATCTTTGAATATCGTTGCCTCAATCAGATCATTCTAGGTAATAAGACACGACCAGCATCGGGTGATCAAGACCAAGAAAATTTTGATGAGCAAAATCGTGAAGCGGTGATGCTCATTAAGCTGTCTATCAGCGATGATCAGCTGCCTCAGGTTCCGTCTAGTAAATCAACGAGGGAGATTTGAGATCATCTGAAGGATCTTCATGAAACTTCCAACAAAAATTGTGCGTTCTTCCTGAAGAACATGCTGTTTTCTATCATGATGGATGAGAAAACATCTTTGCAGGCGCACTTGACCAAGATCAAGGACATTCGTGATCAGCTTGAGGCGATTGGTCGGAAAATGGAGGAAGAAGATATGGTAGTCATCACTTTGAAAAGTCTACCAAAATCTTATGAGCACTTTATTGAAACTCTCAACATTACTTCAGCTAATGTTGATTTGAAGTTTTCAGATCTTTGCAACATACTTTTGTAGCAAGATCGTTGGAAACAATAGTTCGGTAGCGATGCGAGTTCGTCCTCCACTGAGCAGGCATTTCCTGCTAAGACCGTTCAGAAGAACAAGGGCAAAAATCAACCTTCTCAGTAGTCTAGTCAAGCGTAGTCTTTAGATTCTTCTAAGAAGAAGAATGTTCAGTGTAACTATTGCCATAAGTTTGGTCACATGAAGAAAGATTGCCGGAAACGCTTGGCTTCTGAACAGAACAAGCAAGGAGAGTCTAAGCCTAAAGCTAATGTTGCAGAGCACACGGAGCAGAAGGAGTTTGCATTCTATGCCTTCATGGCCAAGAGTCCTACAGAACCTATGAAATCTTCTGCCCGGTACATTGACTCAAGTGCCTCTCGACATTTCACTCATCACCGGGATTGATTCATTGAGTACACGCCTTTCCGAGATTCAGTCATCTTTGGAGGTGGCGAGGAGTATACTGTTGTCGGCAAGGGCAACGTACAAATTCATTCTAGAGGGAGAAATTTAATATTTCTCGATGTATACTGCGTAACTGGCATGGGGTTGAACCTTCTTTTTGTCAGTCAGATTATGACACACTCTCCTCAGTTGGATATCATTTTTAGCAATCACACTTGCAGCATTGTTGACAGAGAGACACGCACCACAGTCGTTCAAGGCATTGAGGATCATGGTCTTTATAGACTCATTGACTCTAGTGATTCTCAAGAACACGCTATGGCAGCCAGGAGTACATCCATCAGCAGTCTCTGGCATCAACGTTATGGGCACCTAAACATGTAGTATCTCTCTCAGTTAGCTCGTGATGATTTGGTTGGTGGCCTCCCTGCAACTCAGACTCAAAATCATGGAGTATGCAAGGCTTGTCAGGATGGAAAGCAGCACCGGACTCCCTTCTCAAATGGTGACTTTTGGCGAGCTTCCAAGGTATTCCAGTTGGTTCACGCTGATTTATGTGGTCCAATGAATACTTCCTCAGTCACTAGTTGCAAGTATTTTTTATTATTTGTTGATTATTTCAGCAAAAAAATGTGGGTGTATTTTTTGAAACAAAAATCAGATGTGTTTGGTATATTTCAGTAGTATAAGGCCTTAGTTGAAAAAGAGTCTAGTTCTCCAGTAGTTAGTCTTAGGTCTGATAATGGGGGGGAATTTTGTTCTTTTGATTTCTCCACATTTTGTGTTGCACATGGCATTAAGCACCAACTCACCACACCATACACCCCACAGCAGAATGGTGTCGTAGAACGTAGAAACCGCACCATCATTGAAATGGCTTGTTCTATGTTCGAGCATAGACATGTTCCTAAGAAATACCGGGCTAAAGCAGTTTATACTGCTGTTTATCTTCTGAACCGATCTCCAACTCATGTGGTTAAGAAGATGACTCCTGAAGAAGCCTGGTCTGGACGAAAGCCTAAAATCAGCCATTTGAAAGTTTTTGGCTCTACTGCTCATGTTTGGATTCCAGATGCCAAGCGCACTAAGCTGGATTCCAAAAGCCAGAAACTCATGTTCACTGGTTACAGTGAAAATCATAAGGCATACAGGCTGATTGATGTAGACACAGATCGTCTCATCTTTAGTTGTGATGTTGTGGTTGATGAAGCTACTAGGAAATTTTTTTCAATCTTCTACTTATCAACCTCCGACAGCTTCTGAATTGGGTGTTTGCCTTCCCCTGAGTTCACATGATGGGAGGGATTCTGCAATTGAGCAGCCACCTCAGCAAAATATTCCACCACCCGCCCCTCCTCAGGACAATCTAGATCTTGATCCAGTTGATTCTGTACTAGCCACACCTGGTGATGTTGTTCCACCTGTTTCAGATATTGGTACTTCTACTCTTCGGCCTAAATGGTATGCCAAGACCATTAGTGATCTTCATGATGATGAGTTGATCGAGGGTAGAACCGCTCGAAAAAAGAGCAAGCAGCAGAATACTGTTAATTTTGGTCTCATGGCCAATCTGCACAGCATCTCTGAGCCTCAAACATATTCCGAGGCTAAAGGCATACTTGAGTGGGAACAGGCTATGGAAGTTGAACATCATAGCCTTCTGAAGAATAACACTTGGGTGCTTTCTGACCTTCCACCTAGGAAGAAGCCCATTGGCTGCAAATGGGTGTACAAAGTTAAGTATAAGGAAGACGAAACCCTTGACAAGTACAAGGCTCGGTTAGTAGCCAAAGGGTTCTTACAAACAGAGGGCATTGACTATGAGGAGACTTTTGCTCCTATAGCCAAAATGAGTACCATTCGGCTTGTCCTCGCTTCAATAGCTCAGTTTGGTTGGAAAGCCCATCAAATGGATGTTAAGAGTGCCTTTTTCAATGGTGATCTACAAGAAGAAGACTATATGACTCAGCCTCTCAGTTTCAAGGTTCCTAGTAAAGAACATCAAGTTTGCAGACTTGTGAAAGCACTCTATGGCCTTAAATAGGCACCATAGGCATGGTACATGAAAATTGATAAGTACCTTACTGATCATGGTTTCCAGAGGAGCCCTTCTGATTCAAATTTGTATGTCAAACTTTCTGGTGATGATATTCTTGTATTGGTTGTCTATGTTGATGACCTTATCATTACTGGCAACTAAGAACATTTGATTAAGGAGATAAAGCACAATCTCAGTCAATCATTTGACATGACAGATTTGGGACTTCTTCATTATTGTCTCGGTGTGGAGGTTTGGCAGACAACTGACAGCATCTTCATTTCTCAATCTAAGTATGCTCGCAGTTTGCTTGATAAGTTCAGGATGAGTGATTGCAAACCTGCATCAACACCTATGGAGAAAGGGCTCAAACACTCAACAAAATCAGATTCGCCTGTGGAAAATGAATCCGCATTCAAGCAACTAGTCGGCAGCCTCATCTATCTCACTGCTACTAGACCTGATCTCAATTTGTAGTGAGCTACATCTCTCGCTTCATGACAACCCCTAAAGCAGAACATTGGGTTGCAGTGAAGCGTGTTCTGCGATATGTGAAAGGCACTTTTGACTTTGGCATTCTGTATTGAAGGGCCAAAGATTCTAAGCTGATTGGTTATACAGACTCAGATTGGGCAGGTTTTGTGGATGAAAGAAAGTCTACTTCAAGGTATGTATTCAGTTTGGGTACAAGTGCAGTTACATGGACCAGCAAGAAGCAACAGGTAGTGGCTCTTTCCTCGACTGAAGTTGAATATTGAGGAACTGTTAAAGTAGTTTATGAGGCAATTTGGCTTCAAAGGGTTCTTTTAGACATGCAAATATCTCAAGCAAGGCCTTCTCCCTTGTTCTATGACAATCAAGGGGTGCTCAAACTAGCCAAAAATCCAATCTTCCATGAAAGGACAAAGCATGTTGAACTTCATTGTCACTTCATCCACCAGCTTGTCAAAGATGGATCAGTAGTTTTGCAATATGTTCCAATAGAGGATCAGACTGCAGATATTCTCACCAAGTCTCTAAGCCCGGATAAGCTTGTCAAATTTAGGGGGCATCTTGGTGTAGTTGATAGATCGAGCATTAAGGAAGGGTATTAAAATATTATTTTATAATTATTTAATGCTCAATATAACGTATGTAATTCCTGTAATTTAGCTGTCTTTCTGTTTTCCGTTTCTGATGTTTCTATTTTCAATTATGGAAACATCATTCTTTGTAATCTATTTGAAGCGTTTTGCTTCTCATTCTTTAATATCAAATATTTTGAAATCTCCATTTGTTGTTCGTTTCATTGACAATAAGACAAGATGTTGTGCCCCTTGGGGACCCTAAGACCCCATCTAGCCATGGTTTCTTACTTTTCTGGCTACTCCTTTTCTTTCATGTTGTCATGTAGTAGTTTCTTATATATATTGCCTTTTCAACAGTACACTCTTATAAACGATTTCATATTGCAGCTCTAACCATTTATCCCATATGGTACTTTCTATATTTTGCTATCTTGGCTTTCAATAGTACACTTGTGGTCCTACCCACATGTTCAAGCTATATACGCTTACCCAGGGAAAGTTTCATGGCTGAGGGGTCCCCAATATAATTCATCACTTAGGTATAAAGAAATACTATAAAGAATTATTGGCATTAGAAAATCACCCCAAAATGAAATGGAAAAAGAGAAAGAGTTGTAAGTTAGACCAAAATGATTTGCAAGCATCCAAACAATCTCAATAGGGATGAAGAGGTTCGATTGAGTGATTCTTGGGAACTGATCGTTACCATGCTCAAGGCACATATGGACAATATCTAATAAACATGAGTAAATAATAATGTCAATGAAATATTAGTGATTGGACATTGACCTATTCACAAGCTTGTAATCCATATTATCTACATAAGATGCCCATTTATTTGATCTTATCATTAATCCTAATGATGTGCCACAAGGTGTGGTTCAACCAAAACGTTGATTCTTATTTTTTTTAAATTCTCAATTTTCCAGAAGTTTAGGTCATCTAATAATAAGAAAATTAACAAACTTAGAATTCTCAAAATTTATGGGTGTATTCTAAACAGTCAGATTACATAAGCACTGCAAATGCATTGCTTATGCTCATTTGGATAGTGGATACTATAAAGAAAAAGTAACATAGGACAATAGACCTGAGAATGGATAAAACTTAGCTGAATTCAGATATACTATTCAAATGTAATGTCCCCATTTTAGGGTTCTCTTGCTTTGCAGTTGGAGATGGTTTTCTGGGATTGTGTATGCTTGATCAGAAGAGTAATTTAATGCTACCAATGAGCTCAGATGATTTAGAGGAGCTATTTGATGCTTTTAGATGTTATTTTCGACTTCCAATTTGGGCTCCAAGATTCTAGGAGGGAGTTTCTATTTATAGAAAGTCACCCGGTCGGCTCCGTTTGTCATTATTCTTCATCAGGATTGCTCTAGTGCAGTTAGTTTCTGATTCTGACACATTCCGGCAGTTTTTGCAAAATGAGTATATTAATGGCTATTTTTTTTTTATTTACGAAGGTTGTCAAATATTAATTAAAATATTTAAAAGGCACCTTAGTGTTATAGCTTGTCGAAACCGGGGTGAAATGTTTTAAATCATTGAAGCATTAAACGAGGACGTTGTGTGTCAAATTATCATTATTTTAATAAAAAGGTCTTTTTCGAAGCGAAAGGGGAGTTTAAAATTAAAAGTGAATTTTAAATAAAAGCTTATGGAGAGTTGGCAGAAAAAGTATGAAAGAAGGATATGAGAGCTCATTTGGGTATGTCAAGTTTATTCTATTTCTCTTATTGAAACCCTTGTGGATCAAGAGATTGAACCTGGTTCATCTCAGCCTCTGGAGGACTGAAACCCTCTGGGGAAGATCAGTTTTGGTGGTGAAACAATTCCACCCTAGCTGGTTCGAAGGGAAAATCACTCAGGTTTTCCAGTTGGGCGAATATAGCAATTTTGTGAGTCTCTTGCGGAGACAAAATTGGAAGAAACAGTATATATTCCTATTGTTTAGGGTTGAGGATTGGCGTCCATATTCAAGGAGGTTGCACTTCAGTTTAGCATCAAATATCTGCATATTCAAAGGTTGTTTTGAAGCTGCTTATTATATACCCAGGTTGTGGTTTCCTGGAGGTTATTGTTGTTAGCTTTGGGCGTCCATTAACACCATATCACAGCAGGAGTTTGGGTCATGGCTCTCTATTGTTGCTGTAGGCTCTAACGCCTTCCTTCTACCAACCATGTGCATTCTAAACAGTAGCGTAAGACTCTCAGATGATTGGCATGAGCTTCTTGACCTAGGCACAGCCTTATTTCACCATTCCTGGATCTACATAACCTGCACGTGGGAGTTTGCAAGGGTATCTGGCCATTAGGGAGGTCGCAGGAGTACATAGAGGCTGAACGTGAGCTGTTTCCAAAGTCACCTTCAATCTGCTCATTGCTGTTATTAATATTCAGGCCTACTGAGCAGTTCCACGCATTAATATGTTGCTGCAACCATCTCAGACCACTGCTGATGACTCAGAACCACGATAGGAGGTCAAAATGGGTATTTTACACTATGTTATTATGCACATGAATGTCTGATACAAGTTCAGAACTTTTGCTGTATGTTTTAGACTGCTGTACATGTAAACATTAGCACTTATATTGCTCAGAACCGCATATTCCTACTTCTGAAGTATTATTCCAGTTACTTATTATTGTAATGACATCCTATTTCTCAAATGAAGAATGAAATATGTGATGTTAAACTGGATATGTATTTCTTAAAAATGCTGTTATGTTTTCCCTGCAAATTTTGGAATAAGTTTTGACAAAATAAACCTGTGTCAAACTGGCAAAAATAGTTCAAATTCGTGCATATACCAGTAAGGGTTTTTACATCAAAAGGCTTATCTGTGAAAATTTCAAAACTTTCATTAGAAAATCATGTTTATAAGCATGGCACACAATTATAAACAGGAAATATCTTCATTTAAGACGTACAGGTTGATTCTGTAGAAGCAGCCAAGCATAAGAAAAAGGAATCCATGAAAAACAGCTAGACACAACTATTAGTAAAATTTAAACAAAAACAACATATAGGTTGCAGTACAAACTTGTGCTACCAGAAAAATATTTCATAATAAGCCCACAGAAAAAGGAATCTACAGTAAATACAATTACTACTGCCTAGAGTTCAACTGGATGTCACAGAATTTAATAATATCGACACTAATGCCCAACCACTAGTAACCAGAACAAAGAGCTAAGGTATCAGTAATGTGCTCCAGGCATGTTGATTATGTAAATACCTGCATTATAAAAGAAAGAATTGCCTCGCCGATGCAGGTTTTGTAAGAGGAATTCTACAAGTTTCCCTAAAAGGAACTCTCAATACACGCAATATGTAATTTTAATTTATAACCATAATGCAGCCAGGTCTAACAGAGTAATGACATCAACAGCCAAAGTTTTTAAAAGCTGAATTGTAATTATGAAAAAGTCTAGATTATGTACTTTGTAACACAGCATCTGAAGATCCATTTGCCTGAATATCATAAGTGTAACAGTTCTGCATTACAAACAATACAAGACCAGTTAGCAGAAATATACAGTAGGAAACAAATTTAAAACTGCATTAAGATGACACTGCTTATGACAGGTAGTGACATTTATCCAGCAAAATACAATGAATTAATCTCCTCTAAGTACTACGTTGCACAAGTTCATAAGATCATTGAAACGAATGAACCAGTGTTTATAAATAATCAACTGTACTAAAATTATTAGACAAACACAAATAATTTTTATTAGACTATTAAATAAGGAATTGTATGCAAAAACTTATGCCAAGTAGAGGGCTGTATTGAACAACAGGAAAGAATAATGTATCAAAGAAAAAATTCAGTGACTTAAGCAATTTTCAGATTGTGCCAGTCAATTTTCAGATAGAGGAAATGTTTATCAAGGAAATTAATTATTCAATAAATTAACATTTTACAACATTGAATTAAAAATAGAAAAGCACTGCTCAAAATGCTTCATTACAGCACAAGACTGGACCTGAGTGTGGACATTCCCAATCAAAACTTTGTTAATCAAGGATCCTGATTAAAATTCTCCCAGTACCAATTCCCATTACTGCAAATCTTGGTGGATTTGTTTCCCCAATAAGAAATAAGAATCATAGATATTAAGGTATTAACTTGCTAGAACAAAATTTACTTTGTACAAGTCACTTTATTCCATTTAAATGACGAATAGTGAAGTTCTTAAAATAAAATTTAAAAGGCCCTTAAGCCTTGGAGCAGGATATATGTTTTAAATTTTTGGTAGCTGTTGTCACTTGAAATTGCACCCTTTGCTGAAACACAGTCCAACATTCCAATGACACAATGGAAATGATCTCAAAGTGTGGGACCTTGTGAATGAGATCAAACCTCCAACGAAGGTTGGCTCCTTTCTAAGCTTAAGTGCATGTGTTGATTGTTGGCGTTTAAATTTGCACCTCTGGAATGCGTATTTGAAACAGACAGCTATGCACAAATAAACTGCTCTTCAAATTAGGAGGGGAAGCTCCCTCTTGCTGATGGTATTCAAGAAAGTAAACTAAAACTAAGTTGCCTATCTTTTTTATCAGCTAGAGCACAAGGTTTATAAAACACAAACGCCACAGCTGAAATTTTCTGATTTAAGAACTTCAACTACGACTAACTTAAACTAAAGACATTTCTAACTTCTCAAATAATAAGCAGAGCAAGAGAAACTAGAAATGAACAAGGTAGATTTTCTGACAAAATACTTCGATAAACTCTTTCTCAACAAACATCTACACTCTTCAATGTAAGTTGAAATCAAGATCATAAAAGTAAAACACAAATAACGGAAGTCTGAGATTTTATATCAAGGCAAAGGAGGCTCATGATTTTATTACTCAAATCTCTGGAACAAAGCTCACTTCTAACATGCCTTGAATAAGAAATTGCAGCTAAAGAGGCTTGCAATCTTATTCTTACACAATAGAAACAGCAATCACACTAACTCCTTGTTGGCTAAAGAGGCTCAACAATTTGCTATCACAACACAAGTGAACTGAAACTGAATAACAACTTGCTACAATACAGGCTCGCAATTTGCTAACACAATAACCGTTGAACGACACTTGAATAACAAATAGAAGGCAAAATAGGCTCAGCGTTTTGTTATCACTAGCATGGTTAAAGAAACTAATGAGCAAAGGCTCTTATTTATAGACAAGCAGTGGAGTAGGGAACCCTAAAATCTCCTTGCTTTCACAATCTAGGGCTTGCTCAGCAAGCAAGCTTTATTACTAAATCTCGAAAGAAGATAACAACTAACACCAAAGAAAGCAAGAAAAGCGGGAAACACCAACTATTACATTTATCTTCTTTCTCTTCTTCAAAGAATGGATAAGAATCGTTCCAAGAATAGAAAGAAAGTGGAAAGAAAGCTTCTAGATGAAAGCCGCTTTAAAGCTCAATCATATCCGCTAAAAAGCAGGAAACTGTGTCCTGGTCAAGTGTATTGATATTATCTAAGGCAATATTTTGATTCTCCAAGATCTCCTCGCCTTCTGTGATCAAACTTAGAGAATCTTTCACTTCTTCAGTTGCTTTATGAGTTCTATTCCTGACAAACATCGCTGCCCGAAAAGATGACTCACTAATTGATAACTTGGCGGCTCTGCAACTTTATGCTTCTGACTCTTCTCTTGATTTCCAACAGAAGAGTATTGCACAACTCTTTTCTGATACCTTTCCTTTTTCTCATATCACACCTCCTCGTGTTCTTCAACTGAGATGATGAAGTTTTGACATAGTGCTGATTTGGTCTTAAATTCGAGGGGAGTGTACTCCATATTGAAAACCTTGAAGAATGACTGTAAACTCGCCTATGATCAGACAAGTTTTGAGCAACTTTCTATTTTTAGAATGCTGGTTTTTCATCTTCAAACAGACAAATTTTTTGGGAATTTATCTGAGATATGGGTTTTCTTTAGAATTTTGTTGCAAGACAACCCAGATCGTCCGTTTTTGAAAATCTTGAATTTTGACTGAAAAAGCAACAAACCCTAATTTCTTCAAATTTTTTACCGAAAAAGCTGACACCTAGGTTTCGTTCAGAATATGATTAGAAATGGACCCAGTTGATCATATTTGAAAAACACTGATGGTTGATCGAAAAAGCAGCCAACCCTAGAATTTGAAATTTTCTTGAAAAAGCTGTGATATGGGTTTTCTTCACAAGACTGTTTAGAGAAGACCTAGATGATCAAAATTTGCAAACTCTAAAGATTTCACTGACATGCAAGGAAAAAGCAGCTGCTGCAACTTGATGAAAATTTCTTGAAAGATTTTTCAGAAGAACGAGTTGAGCAGACCCAGAAGGCTGAAAATTGAAATCTTTGATCTTCTCCTTCAAAAATTTGATCTTCTGGATGAAAAAGCTTGAAAAAGCAAGGGTTTATGCTTGCTGATTTGAAAAATCTGATGTAAAACCAGCAACTATGGATTCTTGAATCACAAAAATTCTTCAAACTTGCTGCTCCAACTTTCTCCTCTGGATGCTACCTGCAAAAATAATGAAAAATACATGAAAGAATGATGTTAAATAGACTTTTGGGCTTTGGATTAGGTTTTGCTTTCTTTGCTTTTATTTCCAAAACCCTAAAACTCAGCTTCATTGAACTTGGACGCCATCCTTCACTTGGTAATTTTGAAACTTTTTGAAAATCTCAAAAATTTATCTAAGACATGAAAATTTGGGCGCCCTTCTTCACCTGGGGCGCCCACTTCCTCTAGTGTTAGTTTATTTTTTGATATTTTCAACTTTTCACCATTTTGACATGCTATTTTGCCTCTGATTTCCCGTTGGCAGATTGATCCGTCAGGCGAGCTGAAGGTTTCACGGCGGAGCTTGACTGATTCTGAGAAAGAAGTTCTGGAGTTACCTCTAGCGAAAAACTTGATCTTGACCTTCAAATTCATGGGAGCCTTTTTCTTCGAGGGGCTCCGAACTTTCACAGTGTTAGCCATTTTTCTGATCTTCAATTTTTTTATAAACTCTTCTCTTACAGACGATCTCATCGAATCTGGAGCTCCGGGCGTCGGATCGACTGAAGACTACGCTCATCGCGAAGCTGACGAAATATGAAGAGGGGTCTTCTGGAACGATCTTTGCCAAAAAGTGGGTTTTAACCCCTCAAAAGTTTGGGCGCCCCTCTTGGCCGGGGGCGCCCATTTCACCCAGACTTAGATTATTTTTTGTCTTTCTGTTGCTTACTTCTGAAACTTCGTTCTTAGCCTTAGTCATACTCCCTATTTGGCTCTTCGTATCTCGCAACTGCGGACTCCGATTGACGTGCTGAGTGTCTCACTGGAAAGCTAGATCAATCGTGAAGAGGTCATGTTAGAGCCTTATCTGCAACTTCATCTGATAGACCCCTTGAAAACTTGGGCGCCCTTCTTCACCAAGGGCACCCACTTTTACCAGACTTAGCCATTTTTTTTATCTTTTTCGACTTCCAGTTTGAAACCTTCATTCTGAACCTTCGTCTTCGATCTGAATTTGCTGGAGATTGGGCAGTCGGACATGCTGACGAAGACAGGCATCGCGAAGCTGGGCAAAATTTGAAGAGATTGAACACTTTGACAAACCCTAACTGCTGAACTAGGCCCTTCAAAAAGCTGGGCACCCTTCTTCACCTGGGGCGCCCATAGTCACCAGTGTTGAAAATTTTCATGAATTTTCAATTTTCCTTCTCATTCTTCGTGCATGTTCATCATTTCATCTTCTGTCGAATGCTTCGAACGTTGAATCTGACGCCTGGCAACCGGCTGACCTCCATTGATGACCTCGGAGCTCCAAATACGCTTCTGAAAAAGCAAAATAGACCCGCTAGGGCAAAACTGACCATTTTGAGATTCTGACTGCACCAGTCTGATGTGGACATAATTTGAGCCAATCAAAATCAGTTTGGACCCTGGCGAACCAACTTTCTATTTTTAGAAAGTTTTGCCAGTATCCATTTCCAAGAAAACCCAGAAAAACCCAGAAAACATTACTAATTTTAGAAAATTTCTAAAAATAGCAGTTTTCCTAAAATTTAGGGATGAAAAACTAAGATCTGGGTTTTGTAGGTTAAGCTGCTCTGAGCAGACCCAGATCGTCAGAAATTGAAAATTTTGTGTTTCGACCCCTCATGCAAGACATGTACACCCAAATTTTGACCTTTTTGACTGATTTAACAAGACTTTTACTCATTTCTTCAAAATGTCTAAGTGTAACAAAAATTTTAATTTTTGGGGTACAACATTGATCCAACCCAACACAAATTAAACCTACAAACTAATCCTATTCTACTGACTTGCCAGGGAAAAGGGGAAGAAGGAATTACAAGAAATGAAAGGATGGCGATGCACCAAGACTTAAGTGAGTTTCCTCCTTACCCATAACAGCACAAAAAACCAATAAAACCACCTCAACTCACACAGATCCCATTTAGCAGCCCATGCAGATGAATATGAAGGTAAGGGATTCAACATTCACTAGGAGGGAAGATGGTATCCACAAATAGTTCCTACAAATCGTTATTACACAACATACATATCCAAAAAAGAAAAAAATCCATTCACATATGAAGGTAAGAAGAATTTACACAACATATAGAAAGTGAGAAGAGGTGAAAACAAGGTAAATTTGATTGATTCAAAGGCATTGAGACTATTTATAATAGCAAAAATACAAGAGAAGAACTCATCTTCTTTTGCCTTTGGTAGAGAAAGTAAAGGAAGAACTTCATAAAAATGAAGATGAAACTGTATAAGACTAGAACAAAGGACCAAAAGATCAACAATCTTCCGCCGCTGCAAACGGTGGCCATGTCTTCCTGTCAGAGCTTTATCATTTTTTAACCTTAAAACTACCATGAAATGTGTGCCCGCATTCCCAAGGAGCATGGGAGACCATCCCCTTTCAACCAACATCAACTCTACCACTAAAATCCACCCAAAAAAGGAGAGGCATGTTGGTGGGCAAAGGGCGCTAGTAGGTGGTGAGCAAATGCATTCACTACAACCATGGAGCTCATAACCCTTTGAAAATGCCCCCTAGAATAGTAAATGAGCGCTAAACTACTTATCACGACCTTATGTTCCCGTGTTTTAACCATGGCATTAAATACTACAAACCCCCAAACAAAGACGAGCAAAGTCTTTAGAGTATGAAACGATCGCTTACCTATCAAATCATCAGACTTGGGAAGAAGCATGAAAACCCCTGACGTTCCAACATACACCTTTATTGCTCTTACCTTGTCAGACCAGCAGGCCACAGGACCTTTGCTGAACTATCTACCATAGGAACGGGATGAGACACTTCGAATCTCCGAAGGCAAACGATGTCAACATGATGTCATTGGAGAAAAGGCGGACCTTTGAGGTATTGGGAATGGAAGGAAAAGTATGAAGGAACGGGAAAGTTCAAAAAACTTAGAGGGATTTGAAGTGGATTGAGGGAAATGTCAAGGAATTGGACTTTCGGGGAAGGCATCATGACCAAGATAACTAGTCCGAAAGGGATGAAGGGATGAGGAAGTCCAAAACTCCAATAGATAAAGGACTTTCAAGGAATCGAGGAACAAAGGGATGGTAGGCAGGTAAGAGGAGGCCCAAAACTCCAAAATTGTTAGATACTTAGGCAAATTTCAAGGACATCAATGGAGTTTCGAACCATCGGGGGTGCATGGAAAGAGGAACCAAAAAAGGAGATGGCCACAAGTCTGATAGACTTAGAAGAATTTGGAGTGGATTAAGGAAAATGTTACATCCCACCCTAGATACTTAAAAACAATTTTACTTTTTGTAATTATGACAAATGAATGATGCAAATTTTGATTGAATATTGCAAGAAATGTTGAGATCTTCTATGGTTGAGTTATGTTAGAGCAATAAGGAATTATGCCATTACGATATGAGCTATGATTTATTTCAGTAGGAATAAATTGTGTTTATGATGCCCTAGAAATAGAAGAGTTGGTAAAAGAAAAGTTTATTTTTCATTAAATGCATAGATAGAGAATATGCAATAGTGATTATATGATGTTTGGATGTCAGACTAACTTCCTTCTATTTGGAGTATTGATGCAAAGTAACATGTACCTCAACCACCGAAGGAGAGAAAGCATCATCTAAGTAGAGAGGTAGTGTTGGGATAATTTGAAAATTGCCATTTGAGTCAGGACTAGGTCAGAAAGATCTAAGAACCCTAGAAGAGTGTAATAGGAGTCTTAAGTTGAGGTAAGTCTTATGTGTGATCTTTTTGGGCGTGGTTTAGTCGTAAGAGGAATTAGGGTTTCTATACCAATTTTCTGCTTCCTTACCGTCAAAAATTAAGCTAAGCAAGCGTATATGCACATGTAAGAAGAACTTGCATACATCACTGCGGGTATACGCATATGGACGCAAATGCATGATGGCAGGCGAATTTACGTGCATGTGATCGTACATACGCATACATATGCGCATACACGTACTAAAGCATACAGGCCAATACATGTGTATGAACGACTGCTCAGCTTAATTTATTTCCTTTCCTGACAGTAAAACCTATTTTAACACCTTGAACTCATCAGTAAGGTATTACTGCCTTTTTGAGTCTGATATCTATGCCAGTTGGCCATATTAAATATATACTACCAATATTTATACTTCTATAGGCAAAGTATAATAATGATTCATGATTGCTAATACATTAATAAATATTGCCTGGAGGTATTTCATTAAATACTTGAATACCCACTAAAAGTCTGAAAGACCAGTATTTCAAATATATAAGTATCTAAGAGGTTTTATATTTTTAAAGAGGATATTTTATAAAAGCCAAAGAGAAGAAGTTTATATCAAGCTTGCCGCCAAACGTGAAGGTGATAAAATATTTAAATATTTAAAAAAAATATATAAAACCCACAGTTTTGAAATAAAAAGGAGGGGCCACCTTGAGTTGGCAAAAATGTGTTTATATCATTATGGAATTTCATAAAATTAAATCGCCACTTTTCTAGGGTGTATGGCTGCAAACATGCAAAACAGTTCATTGTTAATAGCCACAAAGGTGGCGCATCTGTTAGGAAGAAACTAGCTGGCTTTATCCACCACATGAGAATGCATCTTTTGGTTTTTTTTTTTTTATAACAAAGTTCGACCTCATTATGTGGTGGGGAGTTGGAGAAAATCTAGGAGGTGGTTACCATAACCTCCTAGTAACCAATCGATCTGATTTAGTTGTCTAATTCTATCAAAAACAAACTCATTATTTTCGAAAAAGGGAGATTCGATGCGTTTTATCTTTCAGAGAATAGCAGATGCTACAAATAGGAGATCTATCTTGGGCCACAAATTGCTCTTTTAAGAGGAAGAAGACAGGCATTAGCAACAGGGCTGAAGGGTTGAGCTGGAGAAACTTGAAGTTTCTTGCATCCACATTTGCTCACATTCAGATTATTCAATTTCAGAACTTCATTGCAGGCACGTTCTACTCATTTTGAGTATAACTTCTATGAGAATAAGTGTTTTCTGGCATAGAGATAATCCAAGAGATTATTGCTGCATATTATTTCGTTTTTCATAAAACAGATATAGCTGTTCTTTGTTTGTAAACTGTTCTGTACAGTAAGGTTATAGTGTGCTTGAAGTATCAAAATTGATAACTATGCCATTGATAGACTGAATCTTTAGCTACGGCCTTCTAGCGCCAAACCAACTTTATGGTTATTCTATGAGAATCTTTTGAAGGCTAAACCTGTAGCTGCATTTTGTTTTGCCTCTGCTTCACCTAGCAAGAACGATAGGAAGTCAAGAAGGTTAGTGCGGAACTTAACCAAAAGCAAAAGGCTTTTAATAAAAAAAAGAAAAGAGTTGGCAAGAATTAAGTCCCGAAGAAAGAACATGCAGATTTTAAGACTGTAAATGAAAGAATTTTTCAAATTAAAAAGAACGTATTGTTTTGATTCAAGAAGGAAGAAATAACAACTGGTTTTGTTTGCTTATTGCTGAGTACCTAACCATGCATGCCAATATGATGGCCAGTTTGCGATAGTGCAGTTTGAGCACAAAAATGTCTAGAGGTTTTAGAAGATTTCTACTTTTGCTTTTCTTGATGTGAAAACCCTGATGTTTGTTGTACTATAAGTGTTTATTCCAAGCTGAACTGTCAGCCATGGGAGACATGAAGGGTTTCCTAAAAATCCTAGTTTCATTTATTGGACACACGTGGCAGGTAGCCAGCTATGAGTGTATATTACTGAGAAAAAAAACCTAAGATAGGTTAAGGGAAGTTTACCCTAGAACAGGTGTCCTTTGTAAGAGTAAAGGCCGGAGAGAAAATCTCTTGAATGCCCTAGGTTAGAAGAGTTTTCCAAGTCAAGCAAGGTGGGTGAGTCTATACGGAAGTACAAAACTATGGCCATAGTAGGTGCAGGTGCCACTAACTGCACTTTAGAACTCACAGCAACCCAGATACCTAACTAACCAAAGTTGCCAGCTTAGTAAGAAGGTATCCTTAGTAGCATGGCGAAGTTAGATAGGTAGGGTTTACCACCACAACTCAGATGGCAATTCTAGAGGGTTTCCAACATTGCCTTTCGTAAGAAGGGAAGGGCCCCTTCCAGTTAGAAAGGTGTGTGGGGGACCGCACTAGTCCATGGTTGGCAGAAAAGCACTTGGATGATGCTTTCCCTCTCATGCAGATGGCGAGCCAAGTCTTGGAAGATGCAGTATCCAGATGAGGACTTCTAATCTCTTACTTATGTAACTCTTGTTATAACACTTGAATAGATGAATTCAGCATTTGCTCATGTTCTTTTAAGATGTTCAGTAGAATGCTATCTTAATTGTTACTTCAGCAGTTAAATGGTTAGTACCTTACTATGTTTCTTTTCAAAAAAAAACTCTTGATAAAATGAGTCATCTTATTTGATTTTAAGTTGTTCAATAAAAGCAGGATGTTACAGAAAATATCAAAGAATCGGACATTTGGTTAAGGCATGACCAAAGTGACAAGTTCAATGAGGGTGAATGGATGCATGAAAAAGTCCGACAACCCGAAAGACAAGGAACAATTTTTTGGGAATCAAGGAGTCAATGAGACAAGTACCAAGGGATTGATGGAGGAGGAAGTCTGAAAGTCCAACAAATAAAGGACTTAGGCTTTTAGAAGACTTCGAACTTTGAGGATCAGGGAAGCCAAGGAATGGTAAGAATGGAAGAGAAACCCTAACAGTCTGAAAGGCCAATAAATTCAACACTTAGGCAACTTTTAGGTTTCGGATTTTGAGGATTGGGGTGTCAAATGAAGGGTACGCATATAAGGGAAACCTTGACAAGTCGAAGGGCTGGAAAAACAACACTTGGTCAAGAATACACATCCAACTTCGGGGATTAGGGATGCTTCAAGAAGGCATGAGTGTAAGGGAAACCCTGATAGCTCGAAGACCAACAAGCTTGACACTTTGGCAAGTTTCACAAGGCCTCTAGGCGGGGTTTCAAGAGCGATGAGAAAGGCATGCAAGAACGAGTACAACCAAAACTCTAACAAAACTACCTAGCCAATTTCTGAAAGGATTAGATTGAGAAGTTAGGATCATAAGGAAGGTATGCAAATATGAACAAACCCAAAACTCTAATACCCAAAAAAATTAAACACAACCAAGTTTTGATTTTTCAACTTGGGTATTTGACTAAATATGAAAAGGGGGGTTTAATGCAACAACCAAAGGCACTCTTTTAAGCAAGATGGCCCATTAAGAATCTCTCAGGTTAGTTATAATTGATGAGCAATGAAGGGGACATGAAATGTCAACATTCTGGCAACCTCTTGGGGGTGTTTGCCTACTAAACACTAGGATCCAGTAGCCTTATCGGTCCATTGGGCACAAAGTCATAGGGGCCTCACAAACAACAATGTGCAGACTACACTTGGAGAAAAACAACAAAATAGGGAACAACAATGTGCAGACTACACTTGGAGAAAAACAAGTACTAAATCATACACTTTCCTAATGAGAATGCAGAGTGTGCAACAGCACTTCTTGGAAAGCAACAACAACTAATCTAATATATACGTGGCTCACAGAACCTAAATGCCAAAGTGCCACAACTTGCCTCTGTCAAAGACAAGCCTCCTGAAGGAGCTGATCTCCCTCAGACGACAATTGCATTCACTGTCCAGATGCAACTTATGGAGCTCTCTACCTGCATGCATCACACCCCAAATATTGTCTGTGTAGTGAAGAGTCACCTCACTGCCAACTTTGTCAAACAGGGCAGCCACAAAACATAAGTGCTAGACTCATGTGATGATGCATTAGGCATGCACATAGCAGTATGGGTAAAACAATTTGGAAATAAATCAACATCAAAATAAATACAACTTGTGGAAGAAAGCGAATTTCTTGCACACAAGAGCACCTTGCTGTTACAACAACTGACCTCCTTATGACATGAGCTAAAACAAAAAGAGAATGTTTCCAGCTCACATGTTAGTGCAAAATATGCCATACCTACCTGTTGATCTGCATAGGGAAGCTCTCCCTCATGCACATCAAATGAAAAACTTTGAAGCTCTGGCATATTATTGAGTTAAGCAACAGTAGCTTATGTTAAGATTTTGTGAAGTTTCATTTTGGCCAAGTGCAGCGTTCAAACTGCACTATGTAATCTTCAAATCCTAAATTTGGAGCTGACAACCTCTTAACAAGGTTTCTTGCTATTAAATATACTGCCTGGAAATGCCATTCCAATTATAATACACCATAAAGTTCTATCCAGGTTTTTAGGGTTTCCTTTACTGTACCAAACAGTATATCTCCTTAGGATATTCAAGCTCAAATTAAAATAGGAGAATATTCCAGTTTCTTCATTCTATATTCTGGTTTACATGATCCAATTATCACATAGATTAGCCATTATGAGAGTAGGATTTAACATCTATTGTCTGTCGCTTTCTCAGACTTAATATTGTTTCTTCTTTCCATTGTATGTTTTTGGAATACATCTTTCATCTTTGATCTTTGATCTTTGATCTTACTCTTTTGCTAAGCCCTTTTGTTGTGTTTTATTTTAAGGTAGTGGTCGCTCTTGCACTTATTTTTCTGGTCTTTAACAGATGATGTCCTTCAATTTTTAATAACATGTTTTACTAATGAGAGGATGTTTATATAATATTGTTCTTTTTTTCACTCTTTCTCATCCATTGGTATGTCTCTATATATGCTGCAAATCTACCAGTCTAAACTCTGGCTAATTTTGTAAACAATCATAAATAATCCCAAGTACCATCTAGCCCAGATATATTAGAACTCTGTAAGATGGAAACTGGATCTGGAATAATAATTAGTAGGCAGCACTTGCAAATGAGAGATTATAGGTTAATAACCCATGGAGCCATCTGTATATAAATTGACTAAGGTGTAGAACGCAGTCACAAAACTCAAGGCTGACAGATGACTCGGAAAGTGAAAGAGTGGGTATTGACTTGCCATCTTTCCCGAGCTGTTGTCTAACCATAACTTGGAGCACTTTCTGCAGACAAAACCCAGATCAAATACCCAGCAGGCTCGTGCATCCTGCAATAATAGACTGAAATTGAGCGACAAATCCTTTTCTTCAAGAGCTGCCTCAAATTTGGAAGACCACTCAGGAAAAGTATTGGCCATTGTTATTATAGCACAGATTTTATTTGCACTATGTTTCTGCTGCCTGAAAAAGCAGCCAAAGCTCTATTTAAAAGGTTCTGATTCAAACAACCCTAGCTCACTAAAAACCAGTTACATTCAAAGTCTGGCTTCCCATAGTTTCATGTGGACTAACCAAAGCAGAATAGACATTGACATAGTTAATGTTTTTGGAGACTGGCCGCCAATTGCCCTTGGAAAATTATACACTGGAGTTCCATTTCACCCTTCTTCAGCTTTTCATAATATATTAAGTACATTTAAATGGCAGTTTCAGAAATTGGCATAGTATGGTTTTATCAAAATGCCAGAAGTCCAGCTCCCCGTAACTCAGGAGTAACACCCCTGATTAGTGGGCATAGAAAATCGCCCACAATAGTCTCAGAAGATGGCTCACAGTGGTTCCCTTTAGGCTTACTACGACAGAATACTATTCAAATGTCAAATTTCAAATTGCCTATGATAGGATTGAATTGAAAATGTACAGGATGTGCAAAAACTGGATTAAGGGGTATCAACTAATGACTTGGATTATTGTAAAATTTAGGGCCACCTCTCTTGCTATCCCACTTCTAAAACACTTAACCAATACCAATTGGAAAAAAAGGTCTCATGTGGCTGAGTCGATAATGTTATATAGAGAAGCAAAACCGGGATGAGAGATTTTACAAACTGCCAAGTTATATTATTATAAGATATAAGCCTACTTCTCCTGCGCATTCTATTACGGAAGAGGTAAAACAGTCCGCATATAACAAACAACATGCCCTATGTCTACTTGAAGCCTTTTATTACTTCAAGCTAATTTACTGAAGCCGTAGCACTAAATATAAAAATCAAAAGAAACGAAGGAAATTCTCGATAATTTACCTTGTTTTGAGGAAATTCATCTTCATCATCAAGATGATGTTGTTGTTGGCGACGGCTAGAGGGGGAATGATGATAAATACAAGTGATGTGGTGAAGTAAATGATGAGGGAGTGGAAGATTCCTCGAAACAAGACTCATGGCCGAGAGCAGCGTTTTAATTTTTTCAACCTGTTCCAGACCTTCATCCTCCTCTTCCTCATCATCGTCATAATCGATATGGGATGGAGAAGAGATATCCGTGGAATGATGACGATGTTGTTCCCGCTGCGCCATTGCGTGTTGCAGATGCCTGAGGCCTCTTCGCTGCGCCAAGCACACTCACACTTAAGCTTAATCGTTCATCAATTCTACCCGTCTAAACAAGTTACAATAAAGCCAGCTTGCTCAAGATTAAAAAAAATTCGTTATCCCTAACACAACCCGGAAACCCAATTTCGCTCTCTCGCAGGCACATAAACTAAGAAGTTCCGTAAAGAGTCCTTTTCTATATTTATTGATCAAAGTTAGCTAACGCCCAACTATACGCCATATCATTATAAAAAATTAGGATTTTTCCATGGCTAATAATTTTTTTTAACGACAATAAGGGAATAGCACCTAGGGTTTTTTAATAAACAATGTGGCTTTTTAACTAGAGTATATTCTCTTTTAAAATGTGAGTGGAGTTTTTCATATAAATAGATTTTTCAAATTGCGTTTTTAAATAGATGTGAAGTTGTGTTTCTTAAATAGATGTGAAATTCATTACTTATTTATGGAGTCTCTTGGAGAACCAAATAAAGTAAGGAAAAATAGGAATCTCTCAATTTTGAAATCTTTTTTTTTCCCATGGGACTCTAAGCAAGTGTAATATTATATTTTTATTTTTATATGATAGCACTTTTTTTGCATACTTTATTCTTCTTAATATGTAATGGAAGACAAAACATCTCAAGCTAAAAAAAACTAAAAACAAAAATAAATATTTAGATAGGTAGCAAGTTATTTGGAGGTGAAGGACAATGTTTGTTCACAACAAATAGGTCAAGCAAAATAACACTGAGGGAAATGAGGGGAATGAGTGTTGGTAAATGTAAAACAATATCATGCAATAATAAAGTAAAGATCATCCTACACAAAAGTCAAGTAGTCAAAAAGAAGATAATCACAAAACAAGAAAAATGTGGGGCAAGTTTAAAGGTTAACCACCTAGTCAAACAAGGTCATGATATACAAGATTTGAAATACAAGGAGATTGGGACCATGGAGAAGGGAAGAGAAAGAAAACTTCAATACCAAATCAACCCCTCTTATCTAGTCAATAAGAGTTACTAAATGTTGAAAATAAATTGGAATATATGGAAGCTATGGAGCAAGATAATAACTACAAACTTCATAGTATCACAACAACAAACCAATCTCTAGTGGAGGGCAACAAAGTGTTAAAGGAATAGGTGGAAATGTTCCAAGAGACCTTAAAGGTAGAAAACATGAATGACAATTCATAAAACAAGGCTAGCAAATCATGCAAGAATCACCAAAAATAGGCATAGGCTTGACAAATCCAAAAGTGGCAAAGGATGAAACACAATTGCCATAAGAAGCAAATATTTGGGTCATGGAAGTAGAAGAAAGCAACATTGGAAAGCATTCAAAGGAGAGCAAAACATGGGTTCAAATAGTGAAAGGTTTAATAGGCAAGTATAAAACCCCCTAGAACATAAGAAAGAGAACTAAGCAAGGCATGAAAAATTAAAACATAATTATGAAAGGAGTAAGAGACTATGGCAAAGTTGAAAGCATGTGTAATCTCACAAAAAAAAATCTTATAGACAAACTACAATGGAAAGGGCAAAGTTGCCAAGCAAGTATGGTTGGAAAGTCAAAGGAAGAAAATAATGGGTTTGTCAAAGTTGTCTTTATGAGAATAGAGGACAACAACCTACTTCTAAGAAAGAAGAGTCTTTTGAAAAGCTTGTGTTTACTTCTAGATGAAGACCTAACGCAAGTAGAGGAGAAAAGGAGTGAATTAGCTAAAGTAAGGGTAACAAGGAACGAAGGTAAATGGGTGTAGCTACAAAATGGAAAACCTCTCATTACCAGTTTAATACCTTGAAATGCATCAACACAATGAGAAGGTAGAAAAAGGAGAGCAAAGAAAATAATGGCAATAGGAAATTAAATAAATCAAATATGGGAAAAAAGAGATGATTATTCTACTTTGATTCTTTGAATTCAAGTCAAATAGCAAGTATGGGCTCCCCAAGAGCATTTAAAATTTGTACATATTGAAAGTGTAGAGGATGCCCTTGGAGTGGGGACCTAGGTTAGGGCATGTAATCTCTAAATTCAAATCCCCGCTATTGTATGTAAATAAAAAATAACGAACACAATGTGTTGCACTTGTGTGGCTTGTGTATGGACAAATCACTTGTGTTCATTTAGTAAAAGCAAGTGATGGTGGAGTATCTAGAGGACTGCCTTCTTCATGAGGCAGAAGTGCCCTATGGACAATTTTTATATTTGTAAAGGTAAGGTTGTGACAATTATAATGTAAGTGTTTGTGTTGATGTGCATGATGTTGAGTTCTTACTAAGAATTTTCTAAGGTGTTTAGATAATGGATCTTTCCCTCAATAATGCCTCAAATTGTTATAATTTAATGTCTTTCGAATATCAATTTTCTTCTTAGGTTTTTTTTATGGATTTCTTGTTCTTCTCTAATAATTTCAATTGGGAGGGAAGTTTTCTCTTAGTTCCTAGAAAGTGGTTCCAAATCATTATTCTTTAACACCTAGAAAAATGAGTGTAATATGTTGAATATGACCAAGGTAAAAAATAGATGTGAAACACCTTTAGGATTACTAATTGGATGTTATGATATTTCTTGGAAATATTTGTAAAATCATAAATATAGGAAACCACTTCAAGGAGGTGACCTTAAATAATAAGATAATAATATGTGAATTCAATATTTGATGATATGATGATATGTGAGAGAGTTCTCTTATTTAAAGGGATAACTATATAGGGGCACACCCCTTTATTCTAGTTAAGATGGGTTAAGGTTAAGGTATTAATTAAGACTAATATTAAGGTTAAGCATACTACAAGTATTTATCCTTATTATACTTAGGAATATATGATACTAGAATCATAACATTCTCATCCCCTTTAGAAAATTATTGCCCTCAATGGCAACTCTAAAATCTTCCATATGAATTGTTCATCATTCCATGTTGCATCTTCAATTGGCAAAGTCTTCCACTTGATTAGGAATTTTGATCTAGCTCTTTTTTGCAATACGATTTTGAGAAGTCCATGAAGTTTTTGTATATTTATTACTAGCATGGGATAGATGAGAGAGTTCGCAAAAATTACATACTTAATGAGTTTGTCCACGACAACCAAATTACATCAAGAAATTTGATCTTAACAACCCCATAATGAATTCTATTCGTATTTCCTCTTAACATTGTGTTGGAATGCCTAATAGTTGTAAGAGGCCAAGAATCTTTATTGTTTCCCCTTTTTTATTTGGGCATATAAAAAATTAGCCTTCCCAAAATAAATCTTTCTTTATACTGTGATAATGATAGAGACAGGGTTGGATTGAGTCAATCACTAGCTCAATGCTCTGGGTCTCCAATTGATAACCCCTTGGTGTTTCTCTCCACCACTCAACCTATAGGTCCTAAAGGCTATTAGGCACCCCTGGTCCTCCCTGCCAACCCTGCTATCAAGTTTCAAATCATTCACCAAGCCTAACTTGCTGCTCTTCCTCTCATTCACTAC
This sequence comes from Sequoia sempervirens, assembly GCA_007258455.2. Lineage (NCBI taxonomy): Eukaryota > Viridiplantae > Streptophyta > Pinopsida > Cupressales > Cupressaceae > Sequoia > Sequoia sempervirens. The sequence continues at coordinate 545,664,204 of VDFB02271358.1, read as the reverse complement.
CTAGCCCTTAATCACCTTAAAGACTAACCATTCTCAAATGTTTCATAACTCTGTTACAAGGGTGTGTGATACCTTCCAAGGCTTCCAAATTCATCTTCTACAGGTGCTTGAACAATCACCAGGCTCCAACTCTCCATCGTTTCCATAAAATCCATGTTTTAGGGTTTGGGCAGGGCTACAAGCCTTGAGCCCCTTTTAGCCCTCTCAACACAAGAAACAGTTCAAAACTTCTCTCTTTCAATAGTTTGTGCCAAACTTCCTTCTGACACCTTGGCTCATTTTCCAATCTCTAAAGGATTTTTGGGGTTTGGGACCTTGTCTGTCCATACACAGGTGCAAATCTGACTTTGGCAAGAACTAGGGTTTCTTTAGCCCATTTCTTGGTCTGTTCAGCATATTCTAACCTAAAATGCACTGATGAAACTTCTGTCTCCTTTCCCACGCCTTCTCAAAGCTCCCTGCATTCACCATACATCTTTGAATGTCAATTAAGTCACACCCCTGCTACGTTAGGGTTTAATCTTTTACTGTCTTTCCTTGTAGGGCTTTCAAGCTCACCTAGGAAAAACTTTTTAGCATGCTTCCTCGCCCACTACAAACTCCTACTCCTACAATATGTACAGTTAAGGAGCTTAACCTTACTTCCAGAAGATCCATACTTCTTGGTACGGCGTGGAAGCAGGCTAAAACTACATTTTTTCCAAATTACCAGTCAGGGCAGCAAGCTAAGAAAACACAGAAATTTGTCTAACTCTTGAAAGCGATAGAAACCACAAACTAAATTAACCAAAGAAAGCTTAAAAGGAACTCAACTACATCCTACTCTATCCAGGATATTGTTTTTCTCAGTCCATTTTATTGCTGTCACAGGAAAAAGAAGGAAACACACAGAAAAATGCACACTAAATTCACTATTTTCTGATTTTAACATTCAACTCTAATTCTCCAAAACATCCAACCTTTGGAAAAGGTCGAGAGGTTCCTTTTACAATGCCAAGAAGTAGTTAGGTTTCCTCTTTCGAGCCTAGGAGCAGCCAAACATTGAGTGTTGGAAAACACAATGTTTTTTGCAACCTAGGTCTATTTTAGGAAAACAACCCAAACTTAAACTTCCAACTTATTCAACTTCTACCTAAGAACCAAAAGGTCCTCAACCACAATCTAGATGATATTTAAGACCTTACCAAAACAACAAAAAGGATTTTAAAACAAAAACCTTCAAAATAAGTTTGCACTCAGGCACTTTGGCAGGTGCTCCTGCACCATTCTCCCCCTCTCTGCACAAAGGTCAAGGAACTTGAGGTGATATCAATGATAGATCAATGCCTAGCTTCTTAAAATCAGCTTCCTCAACCCAAGTAGCCTCAGATTCATGTTTGTTCCTCCACTTGACAAGGTGCTCCATGTACACTTTGTGTCTGGTAGCCTTCTTCACCCTGGACTCCAAGATCTTCTCTGCTTGAGGCTTCTCTTGATTAGGAAGGAGTATATTACTGATATCCTTAAATATTTCATGACTGTTCTGAACCTCATCACTGACTGTTCCCTTATACTTGATTAAATCAGCAACGTTGAACACTGGAGATATGCCCAAATCTGATGGTAATTCCACCTTGTAGGCATTATTTCCATATTTGGCTAACACCTTGCATGGTCCCACTCTTTTCATCTGCATTTTGGTTGACATTCCCTTCTGCAACCTAGATTTTTTAATATGGACCATAACATAATCACCTACTGCAAATTGCACATCTCTCCTTGACACATCAACTTTATCTTTCAATTTTTGTGTTGCTGTTGTGATTGTCTTCTTAACCTGCTCATGAATCTCCTTCATGGTCTGACTGAAGTCTTCTGCATATCCACTCCTATTCTCCATTGATCCAAGGTCTCTGAGTTCACAAATACCTCTTGGGTGCATCCCATACACAACCTCAAAAGGACTTTTCCCTGTAGTTCTATTAACACTGTCATTGTAGGCATATTCAACATGGGAGATCACCATATCCCATGTTTGTCCATATTCTTTAGTTAGAAACCTTAGCAGATTACCCAACACTCTATTAACCACCTCTATTTGACCATCAGTCTGAGGATGGTAAGTTGATCCAAAAGATAGATTTGTTCCCAATCTGCTCCATAGAGTCTTCCAAAAGTGACTCATAAACTTCACATCCCTGTCTGATACAATGCTTAATGGCAATCCATGAATTCTTACTATCTCCCTGAAGAAAAGATGGGCTATGTAACTTGCATCATGTGTAGTCTTGCAAGGGATAAAGTGACTCATCTTGCTAAATCTGTCCACAACTACATAAATATTATCAAACCCTACCTTAGTCTTGGGGAGTCCTACCACAAAATCCATACTCACACACTCCCATGGTCTATTGGGAATGGGTAAAGGTTGATACAAACCTGCATTGTTGGCTCCCCCTTTTGCTTTCATGCAAACAACACACTGCTCCACATATTTCCTAACATCTCTTGCCAACTTAGGCCAGTAATAGAATCTTTGTACCAGCTCTAAAGTTTTATTTATTCCAAAATGCCCACTAAGACTGCCATTATGTTTCTCTTGAATCAGATTTTCCCTCATTGATCCTCTTGGGACACATAATAGATTACCCTTAAATAACAATCCATTTTGCAATGTATACTCAGCATACTGACTATGAAAATGATTCTCAAAATCAGAGCATACCTTGTAGGCTTCTGAAAAGTCTTCATCATCACCATAGAGGTCTTTAAAACTCTCTAATCCAATGCTCTTCAGCTATATTTCCTGCACTGTCAACATCTCTTGCTTAATGCATCTACCACCTTATTCATTTGTCCCTTCTTGTGCTTGATGGTAAAAGTGAAAGCTTGGATGTATTCCATCCATTTTAGGTGTCTATTACTCAGCTTCTCTTGGGTGTTGATGTAACTGAGTTCCTGGTTATCTGTGAAAACCACAAACTCTTTGGGCAATAAATAATGCCTCCACTTCCTAAGGGATTGCACTAAAGCATACAATTCTAGATCATAAGTGGAGTATTTTTGCTTGGCTTCATTGAGCTTTTCACTGAAAAAGTCTACAGGCCTACCTTCTTGACTAAGGACTCCTCCTACTGCTACTCCACTTGCATCACACTCAACTGTGAATAACTTATCAAAACTAGGCAATAACAGGATAGGTTGTGTTGCCACTTCTTGTTTCAGCTTCTCAAACCCTTTATCAACCTCTTGAGTCCACTTAAACTTTGTTTTTAGACCACCCTTAATAGTATCTAATACTGGTGCACAGATGCCACTAAAATTCTTGATGAATTTCCTATAAAACTGAGCTAAACCATGAAAGCTCCTTACCTCTGTTGCTATGGTTGGTGTAGGCCAGTTTAGGATGGCTTCCACCTTGCTTGGATCCATCTTTAACATTCCTTGGGATACCACAAAGCCTAGATACATAAGTTCTTGTTTGAAGAACTCACACTTCTCAAGGTTGATTGCCAACTGTTCTTCTTGCAGCCTTTTAAGTACCATCTCCACATGTTTCAAATGTTCTTCTGCTGTCTTACTGAAAATCAGTATGTCATCAAGATATACTACTACAAAGATCCCTGTGAAATCCTTAAGCACCTCATTCATTAGTCTCATGAACGTGCTAGGGGCATTTGAGAGGCCAAATGGCATCACTTTCCACTCATACAAGCCATCATTTGTCTTAAAAGTTGTCTTCCATTCATCACCCTCCTTGATTCTGATTTGATGATACCCGCTCTTCAATTCTAGGAATAGGAAACCTATACCTAATTGTGATTCTATTAATTGCTCTAGAATCAGTGCATAATCTCCACTTACCACCTTTTTTTGTTGCCAAAACCACTAGGACTGCACATGGGCTGATGCTCTTTTGAATTAGACCTTGATTCAACAATTCTTCCACTTGTCTAGCCACCTCTTGGTTCTGCTCAGGGGTAAGTTTGTATGCTGCTTTGTTAGGCAATGAGGCTCTAGGTATGAAGTCAATTTGATGACTTATTGCTCTCTTTGGTGGTAGAGTTGCAAGTGTTCCATCACTCACTATGCTCTTGTATTTATCAAGTAACTTTTGGACTGCTTCTGGTAAGACTGTCCTTTCAACCTTTCCTTCCTCTTTGGACTGCATTACAACCACATAACCTTCACCTCCTTGATGTAGATTACTGATAAACTCTTTACCACTGCTCAAAATGATGTTTGGTACCTTGGACTGCCCCTCATCATCCTCAGTCAATGACTGCAGCTTGAAGGTTCTTCCATCCTTCTTGAATTCAATGGTGTTCTCCTTCCCATGATATATAGCACCTCTGTCATATTGCCATGGCCTGCCAAGCAGAAGATGGCATGCATCCATGGGTAGTACATCGCAAACCAACTTGTCTTTATAGCCTCCAATTGAAAATTCCACTGTGACCTGCTCATTCACCAAAACACTCTGCCCTTTATTCAGCCATGTGACCTTGTAGGGGTTGGTATGAGGTACCTTCTGCAATTTCAGCTTAGTTACTGCCTCCTCTGAGATTATATTATTTGTAGAACCAGAATCTACAATGACCTTGCATACTTTACGAAGTATTTTGCACCTTACTCTAAACAAAGCTCTCCTTTGCTTGGGTTCTTCTTTGACCGGTTGTCTGATCAACACTCTATTAAACATCAGACTCTCTCCAATTTCAAATTCTATATGATTGATCTTAGGTGATTTGACACTCATGGTATCCTCTTGTGCATATGCCACTCTTTTCTCATTGCTTGAAGAGGATGCTTTCGCTGGGCACCTATAAGCAGGGTGACCTAGCTAATTGCAGTGATAACATTTCATGGTGGCAAAGTAAGAGTTACTTCTGCCTACTCCTCTTCTTCTGTTTGAACCTCCTTGAGGTCCTCTTCCTCTGTTAAATCCTCCTCTTGAAGATGTTTCACCTCCATGCTCAGTGAGTTTAGATTCACCTTGGTTTCTTTGGTCACTACCTCTTCCTTGGTAACCACCACGTTGTCCTCTTTGGTCCCTTTGATCTCTACCTTTGCCTCTGCCCCTAGAGGACTGATCATGCTTTCTTTTGTTCCTCTCTTCAATCTTTATAGCCAGCTGATAACATTGGTGGACTGTTTTAGGACTTAGTAAAGCCATTTCCTCTTGGATATTCCACTTCAAACCATTGAGATACCTAGCCACTTTGAGGCTCTCATCCTATGTCACATTTGATCTCAAGCAAAGCTTCTTAAACTCTTCAGTATAGGTGTTGACATCTTGATCTTTCTGCCTTAAACTCTGCCTCTTCTTGTGAAGTTGGATCTCATAATCATCTGGCATATATATGCTTCCTCTACCTTAGCAACCATTCCTTTCCAGGTTGATATGGGCTGCTTGCCTTCTTTCTCCCTCTCAGTCTGAACAAATTTCCACCATGTCAAAGCTGATCCTCTCAATCTTGACTTAGCAACCTTCACCTTCTGAGCTTCTGTGACTCCATCACACTCAAAGTGATTCTCCATGCCTTCTATCTAGTCCATGACTAGGTCGGGTTCCATCTTTCCACTAAATAGTGGTATGCCTTCAAGTGATTTTCCACTCAAAGCTTTTAATGCCTTCAAGAAAGGCTCCTCCTTCAAAACAGGGTCAGGTTCAGGGGTCTTATCTTCCTCTGCAACCTCTTCTTCTTTTGGAATTCTTCCCTCAAACTATGCACTCCTCACTGCTGCCTCAAGTCGGGCTATTCTTTCCCTCATTGCTTATTGTCCTCTTCTTGCTCTTCAACCATCTTAGCCAGTTCTGCATTGGTCACCATGGTAGAAGAATCACTTGACTCAATGTCTGACATGCAAGATTCCTTTCCCAAATCTTTAACTGGCTCTGATACCAATCTGATAGAGACAGGGTTGGATTGAGTCAATCACTAGCTCAATGCTCTGGGTCTCCAATTGATAACCCCTCGGTGTTTCTCTCAACCACTCAACCTATAGTTCCTAAAGTCTATTAGGCACCCCTGGTCCTCCCTGCCAACCCTGCTATCAAGTTTCAAATCATTCACCAAGCCTAACTTGCTGCTCTTCCTCTCATTCACTACCTAGCCCTTAATCACCTTAAAGACTAACCATTCTCAAATGTTTCCTAACTCTGTTACAAGGGTGTGTGATACCTTCCAAGGCTTCCAAATTCATCTTCTACAGGTGCTTGAACAATCACCAGGCTCTAACTCTCCATCGTTTCCATAAAATCCCTGTTTTAGGGTTTGGGCAGGGCTACAAGCCTTGAGCCCCTTTTAGCCCTCTCAACACAAGAAACAGTTCAAAACTTCTCTCTTTCAATAGTTTGTGCCAAACTTCCTTCTGACACCTTGGCTCATTTTCCAATCTCTAAAGGATTTTTGGGGTTTGGGACCTTGTTTGTCCGTACATAGGTGCAAATCTGACTTTGGCAAGAACTAGGGTTTCTTTAGCCCATTTCTTGGTCTGTTCAGCATATTCTAACCTAAAATGCACTGATGAAACTTTTGTCTCCTTTCCCACACCTTCTCAAAGCTCCCTGCATTCACCATACATCTTTGAATGTCAATTAAGTCACACCCCTGCTACGTTTGGGTTTAATCTTTTACTGTCTTTCCTTGCCGGGCTTTCAAGCTCGCCTAGGAAAAACTTTTTAGCATGCTTCCTCGCCCACTACAAACTCCTACTCCTACAATATGTACAGTTAAGGAGCTTAACCTTACTTCCAGAAGATCCATACTTCTTGGTACGGCGTGGAAGCAGGCTAAAACTCCATTTTTTCCAAATTACCAGTCAGGGCAGCAAGCTAAGAAAACACAGAAATTTGTCTAACTCTTGAAAGTGATAGAAACCACAAACTAAATTAACCAAAGAAAGCTTAAAAGGAACTCAAATACATCCTACTCTATCCAGGATATTGTTTTTCTCAGTCCATTTTATTGCTGTCACAGGAAAAAGAAGGAAACACATAGAAAAATGCACACTAAATTCACTGTTTTCTGATTTTTACATTCAACTCTAATTCTCCAAAACATCCAACCTCTGGAAAAGGTCGAGAGGTTCCTTTTAAAATTCCAAGAAGCAGTTAGGTTTCCTCTTTCGAGCCTAGGAGCAGCCAAACATTGAGTGTTGCAAAACATAATGTGTTTTGCAACCTAGGTCTATTTTAGGAAAACAACCCAAACTTAAACTTCCAACTTATTCAACTTCTACCTAAGAACCAAAAGGTCCTCAACCACAATCTAGATGGTATTTAAGACCTTACCAAAACAACAAAAAGGATTTTAAAACAAAAACCTTCAAAATAAGTTTGCACTTAGGCACTTTGGCAGGTGCTCCTGCACCAGATAATTACAGAAAAATCTTCTATAATATCTTGTTAGGTCCTGAAATCCTCTCAAACCTTTAATATTTTTAGGTTTTGGCAACTTTTTTACTATTGCAATATTTTTAGGGTCTTTAACACCTTTAGGTGACATCACATGTCCTTCTACTTCTTTCACCCTAAAGACACATTTGGATTGTTTTGTATAAAAATTATCTTACAATTCATTAATAATGGGAATATGAAACTTGTCTTATGAGTGATCTTCTTTAGATCCTTGTAATGTGAGCACATTCTCCATGGATTGTCCTTTTTGTTAAGCATAATCATTAGAGATAAACATACACTTTATTTGGGATGAAAAATGCTTCTTAGTAGTAATTCAATGTCATGATTATGGTCTCTTATTAGAGGTACAACCTTGGATTCTTGAAATACTTTTTAATGGTGTTGAATAATCTCTTGAATTTTTGGTCAATATTGAGTTGCTACATTTTGTCCTTCTATAAAATGTAATTGTGTCCCTATTATAGAAATAATTTTTGAACAATTTTTTCATCCTATTTTAGCTAATAATTTCTCTTGGTGGTGATTGTATCCCAAAAAGTTTAAAATTTTTCCCATATGTACTAAAATTCATGGAGAGATCTTGAAAATTGAAGGACATTGTGTTGATCACAATGTTAGTCGCACACCAACAGTGCAAATAAATCCTCATAGAGAGACCACGAGAACCTATCTTTACTTGAAAGGTTGAACTGGGACAACCTAAATATTAGGTTAACTCAGCTTAATCCCAAGGCTTGTTTATGTCAGGTCTTGACCATACTAGGTTCGCATCATGGTTTGTTGTGATAATGTTGTTAATCATGAGGGGTAAACAGTTTTTTCTGGTTCTCAAAGGAATCATAGGGATAGATAAAATATAATCTTGGTTTGATCATTTAACAACTTCATGAAATCAAAAAAATTGCAATAACATTTCATGAACTTCAAATAACTTTGCTTTCACTTAAGTAGATTTAGCTTTAAGCATTCAACAATATCATGGAATCAAAATATTTGCAATAAAATTTCCATTCATTTATCTCTTTTTTGAACATTTTCTGAAATTTAAGCATCTATTCTAAAATAAAGCATCAAAAGTACTGAAAAAGTAAAGTTTCTCCTAGGTATTATCCATGCATGCCTCAAGAATTAACCAAACCAAAGCAAACCATTCAATATGTCACCAAATTACTTCACAGCTAAGCACAAAATGATGTGAGATTTTAAAGAGGGGGATTATTTGAACACCATCTAGGGTCTGTATGCTCCCTTAAATGACGTAGCACACAGTCTTTTCCAGCAACAAACAATCAGCTACGTAAGATTTCATATCAGGATCTATAGCTTTCAAATTGGCTCTAATATTGATTAGCTTCTATGTGCATACAAGTTTTTAATTTGGAATGGAACAAAAAACAAGAAAAAGAATAAAACTTAAAGAAGTTTTGGTTCTCTGACATCCACAAATTATGAACTTAAAAATAAAAGTAAACCAGTAAACGACCTTTTATAGAAACAAGGCCCAAAAGTTTAAACTTAGGTCTATCAAAGAGAATCATAAACAACAAATCAAAATTTAGCATGTGGCAGATGTTAGTTGTCATCAAAATATTCTAGACAAAGTCAAATCTTTGACTTCTTCATTAGCATCGGTCTTCAATTCCAAGCTCCGGTATGCAAATGCTCTGCATAAAACAAGACCATTGATACTCTTCAAATTCTGGAACAAGCCACCTTTACCAGGACCGGGAACAACCTGTAAAATTCATTCCAACAACATATCCTTGTGTTAAATCTCTGGTATCTGGCATCCGATTATTTATCTTCCTGCATTAGATTTGAGTTTGAAGACTCTTCTTCACCTTTCTTTTGTTGATACTCCTAAAAGGAAACCAATACTTGATGTATACGCTCTTTTGAAATTCACTGAATTACCTTCCAGTTGTATTTGAGCTTGGTATAATCTTCTAATATCTAAAGAATATTTGCATTCCTCTGCATCTTTTATGTTTCATATTTGACCATGGTATTCCTACACTGTATGATTTCATCAATAACTTCCCAATTTAGTGAATGAATAGGGTCCTTTTTACTCTTTCAACCCACTCCTTGAAAGCTTTTACTTCTTTATCATCCTGCACAAGAGTCTGGGGATCATAACTCTGCCATGCTAGCATTTCAATAAAACCTTGATCTTTGTCAACCAACTTATTGCATATTTCAGTGACCTTCTCAAATCCTTCCACACATTGTACCAAAGCGTCACCTTCCCAATTCACTTGTTTCTTCCATTTTTTAAACATCGGAACCTCATGTTTTGTGGTTATCTTCTCACTTACCAATTTTTGGACATTTGCCTGAATAAGAGCCTTTAAGTTTTTCCTTTCAGCATCAGTTTATTCTTGGAGAAATCTACATTCTCCTTCTAGTCTCTTAAAATTTTTGCACCAATGGTATGCCTCTTTATGCTTCCCAATTGCATTTGTGATTAATTATTTTCCTTGCCTCACCAAGTACTCCATCCACTCTTCAAACACACTCAGCTTATGGTGAAGTGTTGTGATAGAATCCACCTACTCTTTAGACATAAGTACTAGATTTTGAGGAAATTCACCATGTGCTTGATCAAATTGGGCTATTGATTTGATAATTTTTTCTAGGTGGGCAATTCGTTCTTTCAACTCTCTTTTCTTTTGTTTACTTTTTTGCACCTTGGTGACAATTGTCTCTAAATTCATTTTCATCTCTTCTAATTCCTTTCCCCAAGATGAATGTCCAACATTAATAGTTGTCACCTTGTAATCCTTCAGTGTTATCTCATGCTTGCTTTTATCCACCACCAGGGTAGCTATATGGAGTGTTCTTCCTCCATTTGCATTCTTTTGCATAACATGTTTTGTCTTTGCCCTTCGCCTAGGTTTAGGGGTTTCCACTTCTTGCATTAAGCTTCTAAGATATAGAGGCACTAGTTCCACCTCCAAGGGGGGAGCTATTTCCCTGACTAACCAATCAGGTGCATCTTCATTATGTTCTACCTCTGCAACATTTCTTTGTTCCTAATTATCAGCATGTTCAGGAACTTCTCCTCTTACACTATCAGCCTTGTCACACCTTTCAGAACTAGAACATCTTTAGTACTTACTGCATGGATTCCAGATTACCTCAATTTGACACTGTCTCTTCATTCTCAAGACTTATGTTTTCCTGTCCAACCATGTGCTCAACACCAGTCCTTGGGGTATCACCTTCTTGTTGTCCTGATACAACAAGATTCTCTTCATTTCTCACCCCACTGTCCAAGGTTTGTGAAGGCTCTACATTTTCACTTTCAACCTGATCTTCTCCTAACTTTTCAAAAACTTGCGGTTGTTCAACATCATTTATGCCACTTCTTGATGGAGGTTGGGAATCAATTATATCTTCAATAACAATATTTTCAATTTGATCCTGGCTTGCAGTATCCCCTGTTTCCTTTTCATTAAGTTTCTTAGGGTTTCCCACCTCTAGGGCAAGTGTTCCTCTTATGAATTCTTCTTCTTCAATGTCTATAGGAATTGACCCTATATCTGGCACTTCTTCCACCATTGGTTGCACCATGGGTTTCTCCTTAGATCATTTTTATTCTACTTATTTCATCATGGCAACCCATTTCTCACATTGTTCTCTAATTAGTTCTTCATTTAACTCAGAACTCTCCTCTAGAATCACAGCCTGAGTCTTTCCCAGTGTTTGTTTTACTGGAGCCATATTAACTAAATGGGGAGAGGTGAATAATTTTGCAACCATTTGAGATGCAAACCTTGTCTAAGCATGAGTGTGTGTTTGAATTCTTGCCTCTTCATTAGTCATAGGTTGAATTTTTGGCTTTTTTGTGGAAGAAAATGTCGCACTAGGCTTTACTGTCACTTTGACCTTACTGGCCATGGTCTCTCTACGCTGGCTAGTTGGCGCCAATGAAACTCTTTGGATTGGGGCCTCAAGAGTTCTCTCCTCAACATGTCCAGCTGCATCTGCTTTACTAGCTTTCCTTTTCTTTTTAGCAAGCTCCTCATAGCCGAATTCACCTTCTTTTGTCTATTTTTTCTTTATGTTGAGTGGGTATGTGGGATTTATCCCAACTTTTCTTAAAGCTTTATAATAGCCATCAATCCAACATTGAATGTACACCAAAACTTGTTTGAAAATCTCCTCAACAATCGTTATTTCCTTCTTTTCATAATCTGGATCTAGGATAGGTTCATCATAGATTTTAGTTGAATTATAAACTGAATTCAACACCTCTCTGTCATCTGTATCCAACTATTCTGGAATATCATGGAGTTTTAGAATCTTGTCGATTATAATGACAACATTTGATATGATCTCTTCCTTGGTGTTCATCATCACAATTATGCCAGAAATCTTCTAAATGATGAACATGAGCATATTTGTCAGCTATCTGCTTGACAATATTTCCCTTTGGATCATAATTCTTTCTTTGGAGTGTAAAGAACTCCAATTTGTACATCTTCAATTCTTCTTCGCACAAACCAACCTGTTTAGCCACATTGCATTTGTAATTCCCCATTCTGATGGGAAATTTGACAAAATTTTCTTATGTGCCGCCTTGAAAAGAGCATGGGAAGATTTCATTTGTCTTACCAATTCCAAAAATAATATTTTGTCTGTCGGGTACCTGGGTAACATTAAGGGGCATCCTTCAAATCCTTCCACCTTGATGTAGGTGAAAGTGGATAATTGAATGTACCAACCCCCAACCTGCTTAATAATACTCTATGCTTCCAGAGACAACCTTTTAGCTTTGTCTCCCTCCATTATCCTTACCAACTTCATGGAAAACACATCATTAACTCTACGATAATGCTCCTGGTATTCATGAATGGTAATTTGGGGGTACTGAGCATATATTAAACTATTTCCCGATTCTCTGCTCAAGGTACCAACTCTATTCAACCCTTGTTTATTTTCCCTTAGGGCGTAGGAATGAATCACATAGGAGGACATAAAAAACCATAAAGACTATGGAAATGCCTTTATTTGGTCATGCAGCCTGTCATTGATAAAACTTCCCAAATGAATTTGCATAGGTCCCTCCATTAATTTTGCTATGAGTACGAACATCCAGGGTTCGAATTTACTTTCATCTCTAAGTCCAACTATCGTGCTTAACATAGTTATGATGTCTTGAACATTTGGGTTGAACACAGACCTCAGAATCAATTTCATTTGCTTAGTAATCTCCTCCTGGCACCACTTTGTACTCATATTTTTTCTATTGTGCTCTTTTGCGCTTAGGTATGTTTTGGTCATTGTTTTCATATCCAACGGATACATTTGGGGAGATGTAGGGAGCCCAAATGTATATACAATTCCTTTTATGGAGAGGTTTGCATAGACCCTCCCTTCCTTTTCGATGATCCTCTTGTCTAGATCATAACAATTTAAACATCCCATCACCAATTTAGGGGCCTCCATTACTGGCAGAATCCCTCCTACTAAATGCAACCCACTTGCTATAACATTCTTTGTACACTGAGAAGCATTTTATTGCCAGGCCTATGCGATGAATTTGGTATCAAAAAACCATCCTAGATGGGTTTCAGTAATTACCCCACCAACTGGTACAGCTTGCGAAGCAAAATATTGAAATTCCTCTTTTGGCCTTGTTTTTGAAGTGCTCATATTTACCTAAATGTCTTGCATTTTTTAGTAGATATGTGCCTTGTGTACAAGTTAGGGTTAAATTTAACCAGTTATCTTGAACAATTCATAAAACTTTCAATCTACAGTTCGGTTAAATTTACTTCAAAATAATAGACCTTTTAATTTCTAGGGGAAACACTATTATCCTAAGACATGCATGCATAAAATGACTAACAAAATTTCAGTTATCTGAAACATACCTGGTTTTGCTACTGATAGGATTATTTTTCAAAATGCAACTTCAAAACCCTTGGTAGTTGTGTTCTTTGTTTCTCGAGGTTTACCTTTCTTTGTGTGCCATAATATTGATCTTGATTCTTCAATATCCTTACAAATTAGTAGTATAGCATGAGGTAGAGTGTAATGAAAGTAATTGCATGCTCGAGGTGGTGCCAAATACGTGTGTAGTTTGCCAACTTCATTAATTTCCTATTACAAAGCATTAATTTCCCTAAATAAAGGTGCAATCATGGCATATTAGAGTTCAAATCATGAACACCTTGGTTTCTGCACAAGGCCCACCATTAGAGATGATCTGAAATTAGAGTTTACAAAATTAACTTGTAAATTGATTCGAATTACAGTTTTTCCTGATCCAGGCAGTATTCTGTGATTATGCTTCTTAATCGTTGAAAATGTAAAACTAGTTCATTACACTTTATAGAACTTGAAAAGATTATCTAACTACTATAATGTTGTAATTAGAAATAAAATTTTGAATTGAAAAATGAAAAGAAATGGAGAGAATGATAGATAGAAGATAGAAGATCAAAACACGTAGGTTGATAACGAAGTTCGTCCAATCAGGACTACGTCTCTCAGTCCGCTTCTCAAGTAGGACCGCTTTATTAATGTTTCCAAGCAATCGAATTGCCTTGTTACAATATCCAAGCTCCAAAACCTGCATAAAATTTCTCACAATCTCCTCTCAACACTTGAAGACACTCAAAAGGCCTTCATGCTTACAATATTCTCCTCCAAAGAATTATTTCTCCAAAATGAACTTCACTCATTCTCCCTATTACAATTTTCTCCAAGAAAATTCTACTACCTTTACAAGAAAATAAGACCCCTTTTTATACAAATTTATTTGCTAATATGGCTTTAACCATATTATTTTGCAAATATTGCATATCTCCCATTTTTACATCATATGATTTTTACAAATCTCCATAATCCTCATAATTCCCCCTTTTACAATAAAAATCACTAATATCCCGTTTACAAATCTTCAAAAATAAATCCCCCTTTGGCTTTTATAATTCTAAGCCATACAATAAAAAAATGAACCCCTTTAATTATAAGCCGTTATAATTTTGGATAATAAAATCCCTTTTAAAAGAATGACTTATAATTCAAGCCTTTAATCCTTTCAGGATTTATTCCTTTAATACTCTTTATGAATTATTTTAGTTCTTATTTAAGCCCCTTATAATTTGGGCTTAAAGGGGTTAATTGTTGAAATATGAGTTTACGGATTTTTTTCTCTCAGTGTTTTATGGGCAAGGCAAGAAGATTTTAAGGGATAAAATCCCACCAAATCCTCCCCTTTTCTTTTAATTTTTAAGCCATATATTTTTTCTTTAACAATATGATTTAATCCATTTTATTTTATTTTCCACCATGTCAGTGCCAGCTCACTACTCCTGCCACATCACCACTTGCCACGTCACATGCTGACGTCATCATTTTGACTAAGTTTGACCAAAACTTTGACCGGCTCTATCTTGCTCATACGGACTCTATTTGATGCGATTCAAAAGGCATCAGAATCGTATTGACAAGCCCTTTGACATGACGATGTTTTTACTTGGATTTGAGGAGATCATTTTTTCACCCCTTTTGACCACCCGATTCGCGTATTTGACCAAACCTTTGACTGCACATAACTTCTGCATTCAAACTCCTTTTGAGCCTGTTCAAGTTGCGTCAGGATCGTGTCAGTGAGCTCTTTCCAATGATGTCAATTTAGATGAATTCTAAGACTATAAATTTTTTAGGTATTTTAGATCCACCTGGATCAAGAGAAGAAGACGGCGCAGAAGGATTATGTGGCACACTTATGTGTCACTTCAATTCTTATGAGGCAAAGACTTTATAAAAAAAATCACTTTGGATACGTGACCGTTAATGATCACAAGGTTTGAATCCTCCAGTACCGTACCTTGGAAAGATTATCAGGAACCAGGACTTATACCCACCGGGTTCATGAGAACCAAGTGCGAAGAGAGGAACCAAGAACTGGGTTCGAGCAGGACCAAATTGATTAAAAACATATTCGCAACAGAACCTCTAGTTTTTGACCTCCGACTAAAGAAAACGAAAAAACCGTCGGGCTAACCAGCAAAGAAAAGGGAGCACGCATACTGGGATGATTTACCTCGGTGACGATTCACTAGGCTTAGCTTACCGACCAAGTGAAAAACTAAAATTGGCCGAAGATACAATATCCTTAGTACAACCACATCAACTCTAGGACCCTGGGGATCCAGTGAATTGATAAGACTAGGGAGAAAAGCTTGCAACACTCCCAATCTGGTAAAGACAGGAACTTAGGCAAGGACCAAGCAAGCTGAAACAAAATTTCCATTTTACCATTTCCTCCAAAAGTAGCACACCCAAGCAAGCAAAAGCAAATGAAAGAAAGGAAAAGCAGCAAAGAAAAGAGGGGTCCACACTTTGTCGAGGAGAAAAATGGGGTGTGTTGTGAGACCACACAACACATTGTTCCCAACTATTTAAATCACTATACTCCTAAAACTACATCTACTCCTCCAATAGGAATAACAAACATTTATGAATGTAGATGATAATATCTCATTGAAACTTTTATATGATGGGATTTACTACCACAAGAGAGTTTTTTTTCCATCAACTATCATGACTTGGAAATTGGAGATTGGATACACAAAACAATTGAGCTCATTAGCCAACCTTCTATCAATAAAGTTATTTGTACTACCTATATCAACCAACACTCTAACCTTTCTTTTTTGTATATAATCAAACACTTGAAGTGTTTGTGGTGTGTGTGTTCCATTCAATGCATGTAAGAAAATATAACTTTCCTTTTCCTTTAATTTTTCTTGTGTAAGCTCCATATTGAGTTCTTTTATAGTGATGTCTTCCTTCTTCTTAACATCATTCTCAATAATCATTAATCTCTTCTCATTATTACCATATTTATTACCCCTAGACCATTTTCTATTACAATGCCAAAAATAATCCTTTTTTTTTCTTTTCTCTACCTCTTATTGAGGAGAGATTTTAGTTATTTGTCCTAAGTTAGAGAAGTTAGCCTAATTTTTGTTAATAGAATTAGTAATACTTCCAATTTTTTCATTCTATGTTTTGGCCTTGTGTGGATCTTTTAGTGGTGGTGTTTCGTTGCTCAATATGCAATGCATATTGCATAGCTTTTCTAAATATTCAAGGCTCCAACAAATGAACATCATGTTGAATTTGGTCATTAAGTCCATTTATGTACAATTATAGCCTTTGGTAAGGTGTCACTTCGGGAGCTCTAATTGCCAAATCTTAAATGTTCAACATTATATTTAGCTATAGACCTTGATTTTTAAAAAAATTAATTGGGTAAATAGCTTCCAATACATGGTTTCTAGTAGAAGGTTGTTAATTCATTAAAAAAAATACAACTAAATATATGTCTTTGCTTTTCACTCATCTTCCATTGGTACCATTAGTGAGGTCCTATTTCTAAATATAGTAAGGCTATGTCAACCATGACATTATTTGGTATATTATGAATTTTAAATTGTTGCTCCATGAGGCTTATCCATGAAATTATATTTCTACCATCAAAATCATGGATGTCTATTCTTGGTAGGTTCAATCATCGACTTTCAAAGGGTGCTCATATCCCTTGATATTGTTTGTCAGGGTTATACCCACCTTAGTGGTTTTGTTCAGGTTTTAATTCTACTAATAATTCCTTCATAAACCTATCTAAACCCTCATTTAAGGATGTTACAAATGGATCAAATAATTTATCTTTAATGAAATGTACCATTGTTTCATGTCCTTATGGAATTCTTTCCTCAATTTTAGGCGGTGGACGATAAAAAATGTCACTGAATTTAATATTCATAGAAAAGTCCTTTGGTCCTAAAGATGATATGGCTTCAAGTGTGTTTTTATTTTTAACTCCAAATTATTATTTTTATTATGTAATGGGGATAATATCTAGTATGAGTTGTAACTATAAAACTTTAGAATAGTGGACTATGATAAAAATTGATGTTTCTATTTTGACCAAAATTTGACCACTAAATTAAAGAATATATTTGATATCTAAAAATAAATATCAAAGAACTAACCCAACCTAATTTTTTATAAGCTTTCCAAAAATATAATTTTTTTTTTTTAAATTTGAATTTTGTGGCCTATAGAGAAAATTAATTGAAAACCACAAAATTTGAATAACATCACAAAAATTATCACAAACCTCTAATTTTTTTACTGACGCTTTATGATATGTGTCCCTTAGAACCCCAAAAAAATCAAGTCTAAATTCACAATATTTTGAAAGTTATGATGGACACAAAAATATTGGCCCAAATCGTAGCTCTAATACCACTTGTTATGATATTTCTTGGAAATATTTATAAAAATAAGAAATATAACATACCACTTCAAGAGGGTGACCTTCAATAATTAGATAATAATATATGAATTCAATATTTGATGATATGATGATATGGGAGAGAGTTATCTTCCTTATTTATAGGGATAACTATATAGGGACACACCCCTTCATTCTAGCTAACAGGGGTTGAATTATTAATTTTAAGACAAATGTTAAAGTTAAACATGTCACAAGTGCCTATCCTTATCATACATAGGAATATATAATATAACATAGGAATATGATATATACTTAGGAATATATGATATTAGAATCATAACATTGGACATGTTGAATTTAACTTACAAATGGATGCTTAATTTGTTATGTTTATATTTATCATTTGATTGATGTTTTTATTATTTTTTATTGTTAGATATTTACTCACTTGTTGAATGTGTAGGTGTTGATGCTAACTTTTCAGGCACTCGGCTCAAAGGTATATGAGCATATGTTATTGTGTGTTTATTTTTTTGTTTGTATTGAGTGCTTCATAATGAAGATTGTAAATTGAATCAAATGTTGAAATAGAAAATAAATGATAACAAATGGAATAAATTGAGACTAACCATTTTTTAATGTACCAATTATTAACAAACTACCTTATAATGAATACTAAATTTTGTACTAGTGTCACTATTATTTTAATCATTTTCTTGTTTTGACTAATTTATATGCAAACTAAAATTATTTAAACTAAATACCTAAGTGAACTAATATTCAAGTCAACAATCCTATTTCTCTCTTATTTTTTCTTAAAACACCATTTAAAAAATGCTTTTAAGTATCAATAAATAATAAACTTATTTGTTCATGCTCTCTTCACTCTCCTTTTTATCTAGAGTGTTTTCTCTTGTACGATAAAAACAAATGATCTAACTGGTTGATTTATCATGATATTATAAAATGAATGATTTTTCTTCTCATTATATGAGTTCTTGCTGTCTAAACTAATCTAGTACTTGTTTCCCTAAGTATAAGTGTTTGCTTGTTGGATGTCTGTGCTTGTGTATGTCAATTTTCCAAAGAAGTGTGATGTTGTTGTGGAACAATAACTTACAAAACAAACTAAAGTAATCTAATAAGATAATCCAATTGTTTTTATTTCTACACTACATCCTAAAATAGAGCAACATGTTACAAGAATAGAGCAATATAAGAACCTTTGTATTCTATCTAACTATAAAATTAAGTTAGATAATGAAAGTGAATGTAATAGATGAATCCCCATACTTGGGAATTGGTGATCCAAGATGTTAGATATTGGTGATTATGTGTCAATAGTGTCTTTGGGGACATATTTTTTCCTTTTTTTCCTTTCTTCTTTATTAGGGGTCTTTATTTTATGGTAGACAGAGAAAAAGGCAATACAAAGGAAGGAAAAAAAGCCTAAAGAGATTTTTGTGAGGCACACTTTGAAGTTTCTATGAGGTAAATAGATAACCTAGAAGTTTAATGAAAATAAAAAATTGTAATGGTGTTAGGAATTTTTAAAATTTGAAAGGAAGTTGGTGCTTCTCTCCTTGAAAATGACTAAAATAAAGAGGTTGTACCTAGTGTTGATGGGAGCCTATGTCAAAAGAGCTCAAATTAGTAAAGGATAATAGACCTTCACAATATCAAAAGAACAAATGTTATTAAACTTGGATCAAAAATTAATGAATGAGAAGTGAAGTTAACCAAGTTGGGTATGGCCTAAGCACAATGATTACAAGTTCAAATGCCAAGAATCATCAATCTTGATAGTACGAAACTGTCAAGAAAGTTATAGAATTGTTTGAGTGATTGCAAGATAAATAAGGTAGTTTCAATTTAAAAGGGCCACTTTTGCTACATAAAGATCAAAAAGAAAGTTTTAAAAGGAAAAAAATCATTAAGGTAAAACAAATGATGAAAAATATCAAACAAAAGTCAAAAGAGAGTCCTACATGATAAAATCAATTACATTAGTTATGGTTAGTAGAGAGAAAGCTTTATCTATGCCACATGGGTTGTGTGCTAGACCATTGAATTATCAATAGAATTGCATATATGCCTATATATTTTTAGGTATCTATATATTTTCCCCTCCAAGAAAATTAGTCTACACAATTATTAGGTGTCACTTCCCAAAATAGATGTGTGGAACCTCAACAAACTTACCTCTAATTGTTACCCTGCATCTAGATCTACAAAAGTGAAAGAAGAGATCACATGCAACATTAAATCATATAAAAAATGAAGTACACAATGAAAATATAAATGATAGAACTTACCATTAATGCAGGGTTTGAGAAATACTACCTTCATCATGAGCTCTTATTGCCCATCTATATCTTATAAATTAGTATAGAAAAATATGGCTCAAGTGCACTATAATCATAAAATCAACTCAAATTTATTAAAAATAAATAAACAAAAGGATATATTAGATAAGGATACAGTGTATACTTGTGTCACCTCACTTGGATTACTTACAAGAAGAAAATAACACATCAAAAAATCCAAAACCTACCATCTAAGTTTGAAATGAGGTCACTTTTCAATTTGAATTTATATTTGGTGAGTTGAGATACTAAGCTCTCGATTTTAGATGATGGTTTTGAGTAAGAAGTATAGTTTATAGAGAGCTTGAAATACAAGGATTACAATTATGTCTAACACAATAGGTCAAGTGGACCCATGTACTCATAAATTGAGAAAGCTTATTTTTACCCTATTTTTTTCAAATCTAAAAATATTTGGCCATAAAATTTCAAGTCATTAGGTTCAAAGAGTGGGAATTTAGGTGATGAATATGTAGGTTCTTTTATCTTCAAATTTTTAATGTATTTTTTGTTAGTATTTTATTATTTGGAGGCCCACAATTAAAGGGTAAGTGCATGGAAATGAGGGACTTAAAAGTGGACACACCACTTTTTGGTCTCATAAAAGAGAAAATGTGAGCATGTTATAATGAAGTGTGCTTATGTTATTGTAGACATATAAAATTGACTTAACACCTATGACAACTCAGAATGTCTCAAGACAACTCAGAATCAACCCAAAACATCTCAGAACAACTCTGAATCAACTCGAAACGTCTTGGAATGACTTTGAATCAACTTAGAACATCTCGAAACATCTTGGAATCAACTTGGAACATCTCCAAATCAACTCGAAATGTCTTAGAATGACTCTAAATCAACTCAAAACATCTCTAAAACATCTCAAATAATCTCAAAATCATCCCACAATCATCAAATAGCATCAAACCACATCTGAAACCCTAATTTCCTCTATTAATTGAATAATACAACATTATTTAATTAATTCACTATTTCATCATTTCTGACAAATTAAATAAATATCGTTTATTTAATAAAGTCTTGAAAACCCTAATTCTACTACTAATTGAATAATACAATGTTATTTGATTAATTCACGTTTCATTATTTCAACCAATTAAATAACTTACATTTATTTAATAAATTTCTAATCTAATCTTACTTCATCCTAATTAGTCAAACAACATTAATTATTTGATTACGTCACTAATTCACCTTATTCCTCAAAATTGATTAAATTATTAAATCATAATAATTTAATTATCACACTTTCCCTCCAAAATTTGAATAATCAAATCAAACTATTCAAATCAATTATCAAAAATCAAATCAAACTAATGCAACTCTATTTGCAAAAGTCAAAGTTGATTTGCACGTTCAACACAAAAAGGAATAAATTAATTAAATTAATTAATTAATATTCCTCACCCACTTTTTGATTGAGAAAATCATGGATTGCTAACTAAGCAATCTAATTTTGCTAACTTAGCCATCTAATTCCTAACTAAACCCTAATTGACCAATCAATTGCTAACTTAGCAATCAATTGCTAATTGATCAATCTAAAACCCTAACTAGCCAATCTATTCTTCAATCACCCTAATTGTGCAATCAACTTTGCACAATCTTCTCATGTCTAAATCCTCTCAACACATGTTGACCATTGATCTGGATATTCTCCAACGGGATCTTGACCATTGATTCAAAATCTCATTTCCTATATAACAAACTCCTCTCCTCACAAATAAGGATAAGAATTTCAACTTACCTTATGCAACGAAGTGTTTTCAAGATCACCATTGATAGAGCTTCCTCATTTCTTCAAACACAAGCATCGTTCATCAAACTTTTGTGTACAAGCAATGGAGGCTTTGCAATGATACAAACAACCCAACATCATGCAAATACACTCCAACATGGGATAGTAAACTCTTTTGTTTGTTTGAATTTGTTTTGAATACCTTAGGATCTCATTTCATTCAAATAGCTTAGATTTGTACATTTCATGAGTGATGGAATAAGATAGATTAAGAGTTTTGGATTAGATAGTTTCTTATTTCAATCTTGCATTTGATCTTGTTTTCACATCTTTCCTAATGGATTCTTTCCCCCTCACACATTCTGGCACACCCGGTGGGACCAATGGTCCTCAATACTAATGTTTTTGTGAGTTGAATTGAAGCTACAAGGCTCCGGAGGGATTCTAAAAGGCGTTTCATGCCACTACCGAGAAGAAATTCACCATTGCTAGGCCTAGAAAATTGCCTTGGCTACAAGAAGGTTGCATTTGCCATGGGAAGGTCGCATTTGTTGTAAGAAACTTGTATTTGCTTCTGATAGGGGCGCCTTTGTTTACCCTATCTTTAAATGACCATATCTTGGTCATACAAAAGTATTTTTCGACACTTTTTTTTCAAAATGGGGTAGAATTTCATGATCTTTGCATTGGTGTAGGTGGTTTTCAATTTTTATGCATTTAAATTTTTCATTGGTGCACCTAAAGTTAACTTACCTCACAACTTGGTCTAGGTTGTAGGGTTTTTTATGCTTAATCAATTGTCTAACCCTAACATTTGATTGTGTGTTGTGTTTGGAAAGTTTCTAACATCTCTTGGGAAGATCTTATGGTGCATTTTTTTATGAAAACAACTAACACCTTTGTTACAGGGAATACGATTAGTCCAAGATCTTTGGAGCCACAAATATTTTTGTTTATTAACTTCGGAAATTTCTTTTGGTGCATTAAAATGAACAACTCTCACATTTGATTGGGTGTTGCTAAAATGAACCATTTTTAAGTTTTCTTAGTTAGGAATTTCCTTTTGGTGCTCTAAAATGAACAACAACAACTCTCACATTTTGATTTTGGTGCTATTTAAAATGAACAATTTTGAAGTTTTTCTAAAGTAGGAACTTCCTTTTGGTGCTCTAAAATGAACAACAACTCTCACACTTGATTTGGTGTTGTTAAAATAAACCATTTTGAAGCTTTCTAAAGTAGGAACTCTCTTTTGGTGCTCATAAAAAGAACATAAACCGCTTGAATTTTGGGCTCTAAAAATGAACACATTTTATGTTTTCATAATTAGGAACCTTTAAATTTGGTGCATAAAAAGAGCACAAACATTTTTCATTTTGTTGATGCACGTACAATTTACATTTGTTGACCAGTTAGGACTAGGCCCGATTTTCTTAGAAACACTTCAATTTTGGGGCTTAAAATGAACAAAATGTTTTTGTTGTTTTCACACCATTGCTATCTTAATTGCTTGATGTCCTAAACACTTCAATTGGTGCAAAAATAAAAAGAACTTTGTTTGCTTTACTCACAAATTTTTGGGGTTAACATCGCTCGAGGTGTTTAAAATGAATCAAACTGCAATGAATTGTTTTTTGTGCATACATTGATTAGAAAAGTTGAAGTGTTTTGTCTTCTCCCCTCACACCATTTTGGTGATCTTGGGTGAGCGAAGAATATTTTTGAGCTTTGCATTTGTTTTTCAAATTTTACCTTAGAGAGGGGGCTTGCTTTAAGACACATACTGTGCCAGAGAACTCATTGCAAGGTTTCAAAGCACGTTTACTGGCGGGCTATATCAAAGTTTGTGTAATCATAAGAAATTAGCTTCAAGTCGTGTTGACAATAGATTGCACCTAATCCCATACCTTAAGTGGAACGAGAATGGTTAAAGAGCCTTAAGTGGCTAGTGGGTGAGTGTCAGATTTCTGCGTTCACAGTTACACTAAGAGCCAATTGTTTTAGAAGCCATCCATTTACCCAAAAGAGTATTTTAAGGTAGTGCATTGGAATAGCACCATTCCAAGAAATTACTTACCATGTTTGGCTTTTGGTTGAGGCAATAAAGCAAATAGGGAAGGGACTCTTTTGCTTGGCATGTCAAGACGGTACATTTCCTTGACATAGCCTATTTTTCCATTCCATCTTCTCGGATTAATCATCCTGGGGATGATTGGTAGGCCTACTAAGAAATTTGTATCCAATTGAGCTTAAGATTGTAAAGTACTTGTTAATGTTAAACTTACCCACTTACATTCAAAAAAACAATTGTGACATCAAATTATGTGTTTGATTTAAAAAAAAAGAACACATCAAAACAAACATTGAACAAGATGGTCAAACCACAAACCCTTTGAATTAGTGTATACTTGTGAAAGAATCCCTATGTTTGCACTCCTTGAAAGGATTTATCCTTAAAGGTTTCTGAACATGTCAATTTTTATTTTTAGGTTGCATTGATCAAAGTAAACACTTTGGTAACTATGGCTTGGGTGTTGTGATTTCACAACTTGAACTATAGACATTCAGGTTACATAAATTACATGCTTTTGAGTCAGTCCAGTGCTATTATATCATTTGCCATACTCAAGAACACAAAGGAAACAAAAATAGAAGTTACCAATTTCCATTCCAAACTCACAATCCTTTTGTTGACATTTAGGAAGATAAACTGAAGTTATAAGGTCATTTGTTCGAGCCAAACACTTGGAAAATTAGATTGGTCACAAAGTCTCTCAACCATTATTCCCATACTACTTGTTTGAAATCAAAATCCAACAAAACATTAGGATCATTCCTCCACTCAAAAACTCTATGATATCAACAGCTACTTGGAACTCATAGATAGTTCAAGTATCTTTCCCACAACATATCCTCTAGACCAGGAAGTGGAAGATCGAACCTAGTTCTTTAGTATTTTGATTTATGAAAAGTAGCCACATTCCAAAATAACACTCAAGCCTTAGGGTTTTTGAGTTTCATAGCAAACCACCCCAAAATATCATCACACCTTATGACCAACTGGCGACGCACAACTCTAATTCAACAACCAGACCTTGTAGCACCTATTATTTAGCCTAGTCTCACACACATTGAAGGTGCCCAAACCAACATCATAAGCAGTTTGAGAACCTTTATATTTGAGAAAAATGAGACACCTCACCAATTTCTCATCTCATCAATCATCTTAAACGAAGAGGAAGAAAAAGCAAACATAGTAGTCGTAAGACCCATATTACTACCTCCTACATGGCAATAGGTATTGAGTGACCTTATGATAGGGTATTGAACACCATAATCACCTTACAACACCATCATACCTTATGACCATTTGGCGACCTACAACTCTTGTTCAACAACTAGGCCTTACAACACCAGTCTTTCAACTAGGTAACACACATATTGAAGGTGCCCAAACTAACATCATAAGCAGTTTGAGAACTTTCATTTTTGAGAAAAATGAAACACCCCACCAATTTCTCACCTCATCTATCATCTTAGACGAAGAGGAAGAAAATGAAGACCTAGCAACCGAAAGACCTATATTATCACCACCTGTGTGGCAATAAATATGCATCCCTCATGATTTTTGGCAAGCAAAAGATCCTTAGGTCTGGCAAGAGAAAGATCCTTAAACAAAAATCTATACTTAGGCTCTCAAAGAATCGTCGTACAATTTTTTTTTCCAAAGGTTTCTTCTCAAGGAGATATCACAACCGTCAAAACTGACTAGATCACTTCTATTATCGCTTTGCACCAATAGGACACATCTTTTCTAGAGAATAGGAATCAGGAAAACAATTACAAAAGCTTGGTAATTGTTTATGACAACCACAAGGTCACAACACAGAAAGAAAATGGAAGAAAACAAAACCAACACTAGCATCCCATCAAATAATGCCATAAATGATGAAAGTAGCCATTGGGGCTATAGGCCAAGTGATCTTGAAACACCACAGAAGAGGCCTATGTATTGAAATACCTTCAATGAAGAGGAACTAAATTGCAAACAAAAGGAGGTAATTGAACAAAACGACCAAGACCCAAACATAGTGGTTATAGAGGGGGTAGACACAGAGGAAGAAATAAACGAGGATGAATTGTTCAAACATTCTAACAACCCTAAGGTTCTTAAACTAATGGACAGGTTATTGAGAAAGGATCCAAACTCCTATTTCTTCAAGTTAGCACAAAGTGGTGCTAAATTACCAGTGGATTTCAACGTAGAAGCTCTCAAGGATGCCAACCTTATTCTCTTAGGGGATAACTTAGTTGTAAGACAGATAACTGAACCTCTAGAAATGCCAAACATGCCACCTGTGTTCTCACAAAATGATGGTCAACCCAAAGAGAACCCTTTATTCAGAAGACCAACTTAGGTTGAACAAGCAGCAGTAGCACAACTGTATCAAGGAGGACCATCATAGTATGAACCACCAAACAAAAATCCTCCTCCTAGACAGTATATACCTTAGAATACCTCAAATATTGACCCATCCCAAAACATTCAATACCTTCAACAGGGTGGAACACAGGGTCCCCCTCCCAACGGTCAATACCTTCAATAGGGTGGAACACAAGGCCCCCCTCTGAACGATTAGTACCACCAAAAAGGTGGACCATATGGTCCCCTTCTGAACTAGCAATACCAGCTACAAGGTGTGCCACAGATTACCCTTCCTCAGTCATCCTACCAACAAGGTATCCTAATAACGCATCAACAGGGTAACCTTTAGTTTAGTCCTTCCCAATAGTAAGGTGTGCCATAGAGTGCCCTTCCTTAGTCAACCCATCAACAAGGTGTCCCAATAACGCATCAAGAGGGTAACCTTCAGTTTAGTCCTGCCCAGCAGAAAGGTGTGCCACAGAGTGCCCTTCCTCAGTCAACCCATCAACAAGGTATCCCAATAACACATTAACAGGGTAACCTTCAGTTTAGTCCTTCCCAATAGCAAGGTGTGCCCTAGAGCGCCCTTCCTTAGTCGTCCTGCCAACAAGGTGTCCCGGTAATGCATCAACAGGGTAACCTTCAATTTAGTCCTGCCCAATAGCAAGGTGTGCCACAGAGCACCCTTCCTCTATCGTCCTACCAACAAGGTATCTCGATAACACATCAACAGGATAACCTTCAATTTAGTCCTACCCAATAACAAGGTGTGCCATAGAGCGCCCTTCTTCAATCATCCTACCAATAAGGTGTCCCAATAACGCATCAACAGGGTAACCTTCAATACACTTCATCTTAGCAACAAGGAGCTAACCCTCCTTACACCCAGCAAGGACCTAACCCAGTATACTCCCAAAATAGTTACCAAGGTCTCATACCTTCACAATATCTGATATACAACCCGAACATGGTGAGACAACAAGGCTATTATACACAACTCACAAACAAACGTGCCAAAAATAGACATGGAAATGAGGCTAGAGGCCGTCACCAAACAGGTAGTAGGCATGCAAGCCAAAAAACAAAAGAAAACCTATACTATCCAAGAGATATGCCCATTCTCGTTCGATCAATCTGTCACTACAATACCCTTTCCAAAGAATTTTGAAATACGTAGGTTTGACAACAAATACAAAGGAAGAGGGGACCCAGTAGAGCATATACGTGATTTCTTTGTATCATGCATGGAAGTACAACACAATGACTCATACCTCATGAGACTATTTCGATGCAGCCTTACTAGCCATGCTATAGAGTGGTTCACCCATTTGACTGACACTAGCAGTCAAAACCTTCGATGAACTGTCTAAAAAATTCATAAGTCACTTCTCCTTCAACATTGAGCAAGATGTCACCATCACAAGCTTGTCCACAATCAAACAGAATCAAGGAGAATATTTTATCTCCTACCTACAGTGATGGAGACACAAGGCTAGTAGATGTAAATGGCCCATCCTCGACAAGGAATTGGTGGACATATTCATTACCAAGGTCTTACCTAAGATCAATTATCGGCTCACAATGTTATGTCTAGTAGACTTTGAAGAAACCATTGAGAAGGGATTGAATATTGAGAGAGCCATCATTGCAAGAGGTTCCCTTAAAACAAACAACTTAAAAGATAGTTTGTCTAGTTCAAATGAGAAACCTAAAGTCGGCTAAAAACAAAAATGTCACAAACAATGGAGTGGTTGATGCTAGAACACTATGGTCGTCACATAACATAGTTCAAAACAAACCACAAGTAACACAAACAAGCTATGTTCCAAACAATGCACAAAATAACCAAAATACATATTCCAAGAACAATCAGGTTGTAAACCAACAAACAAGTAAGGGAGGGCAACAAAGGTAGTACGATCAACCAAGAAGGCAATTCACAGTATTAGGTGAGTCACTAGAAACGGTCATGTGCAAACTAGTACAACAAAACCTCATTAAAACTAATGATCGTCCAAACTATGAGGAACCTAGTTTCAAAACACCGTGGTATAACGAGAAGGACTTGTGTGACTTCCATATGATAAAAGGACACACCATAAACAATTGCATGAGACTCAAGCACCTTATCCAAGATTTAATAGACAAAGGGGAGGTAGATGTCGAACATCATCCTAGGAATAAGGACCTACAAATATACTCAAACCCAATCCTAAACCATGCCAAAGGAAATGACAAAGGAAAGAAATAAGAATACCATAATGCCAATTACACATATGGGGATACAGTGTTAGGAACACTCTCACAAGTTGATGATAATAGGGAAAACATAGTGACTCTACGAGGTGGAGACAATAACTATAATGTAACCACCCATCGAGGAAGAGTTACAATTCAAGGAGTACCACCCAAACCTACAATCAAATCACCAAATGACTACAATATTATGGAGCAATTAAAGAAAACACCTGCCCTAATCTCAATCTTAGAGTTGTTAAAACTATCACCTGCCCATAGGGAAATACTTGAAAAGGCATTGGATATAACAGTCCCTGATGACCTTAATCCTAGTCAATTCTAAGCTATGGTTGGTAAAATCACACAAAATAATCACTTAATATTTTTTGAGAAAGATCTACCCCAAAGAATATTCCATAACCAAGCCCTCTACATAGATGTTGGTGTTCATAAAACCATGGTCAAATGGGTACTGATAGATAATGGTGCAGGTTTAAACATTTGTACCTTAAAATTTGTAAAACAGCTGGGGTATTTTGATGATGTGATTGATAAAGGAAAGAGTTTCACGATAAGGGCTTACGATGACCTAGAAAGAAATTATGGGAACAGTTAGGTTACCAGTGCAGATAGGTCCAACCCTAACATAAACCACTTGTCAAGTACTGGACCTTGAGTTGCCATACAACCTCCTCCTGGGACGCCCTTGGATCCACACATTACAAGCAGTCCCTTCCACTTTTCAACAATGCCTAAAGTTTCCCCATGAAGGAAAAGAGGTAACACTATATGTCGATCGTGAACCTTTTCATTTTTGTGCCAAGTTAGAGGAGAAATACAATAAAATCCAACGTGTGCCTAGCAATGACAACAGTCCACTCCTTTTCTTATGTTGACCCTTCAACACTTCCATCCACCTCAACCAAGAACACCACAAGTGGACAACCAAAAATGGAAGCCAAGATTCAGGTACTTGACAAGGGTAATGGGAATTACTTTTTCAACCAAGCATTCTGCATTGGCATGCTTCTGCCAACACCCAAAGTATATGGAGTTCAAAAAGAGATCAAGATAGTGCAAATAATTTCCAAGCCCACTATCTTCACTAGGTGGGGAGATATGCAAGATGAAATATTTGAGGACTTTTCATCTATGATGTACAAGGAGGACCAAGAAGAACCATAAAATTTGTAACCCATTTTAATTGATCCTACTACTATAGGTTATCAATTAGTTAAACAAATGGGATATAATGGAAAGGGTGGCCTGGGGCTACACAAACAAGGCCAGTCAGAGCCTATTATAGTAGAACAAAGGAAGACGAATATGGGGCTAGGTTATAAGCCAAA
The DNA here is from genome assembly GCA_007258455.2 of Sequoia sempervirens. Taxonomy (NCBI): domain Eukaryota; kingdom Viridiplantae; phylum Streptophyta; class Pinopsida; order Cupressales; family Cupressaceae; genus Sequoia; species Sequoia sempervirens. Next base: position 545,634,394 of record VDFB02271358.1, on the reverse strand, counting down.
GGATGTGGTTATTCCAAAAACTAGACAAACCTCTTGGAAGAAGTGAGAAACTTCTACTATCATTAAGGCACTAGATAACTATTATACCTTAGACAACAATTTACCCGTTGAAAACTTATTTGATAACTTTAGAATTGATAGGTTCCCTCTCCAACATATTCAAACCATTCCCAACATCTACTACAATTCTGGTATAGTCTCTAATGAATACGAGTGGGATTCATCTTCTAACAATGAGGACCTAGACACTCGGTGGGAAAAAGATACCTGGGCCATATTAACCCTTTCATCCACTTCTATAGGCTTTGCAGATCAAGATGATAAACTCCCACTCCAGTACCCTCAAATCATAGATTGGGATCAACAACAACAAACACCTATTCTAGATCAATTCCAGAACGATGAGGCAATCGTGGAGTTCATGGGACTTCGAACAAACATACCAGCAAGAGACCATAAAGTAGGATTCATCATGGAACTTGAACAAGAGGCATACTTTTGTGGAGAGATTGAGTCTTCTAGTCGCAAAAATGAATGAAAGAACATAAAAATATAGTCCCCTAGAGAAAACCACCTTGTGGCTCTATCAGATCCAGAAAAGAGAAAAATAAGGGATGCATCTGAAGGTGAAAACCTCTTAGAGGCACCCGAGGATGGAAGATTCAATCTCCCCATATCAAAATATCAGGAAAGATCCACATTGCTAGTAGAAGAAGTAGAACCCATAAATGTTGGCACAACAGAGGACCTGAAGATAACCTACCATGCTGCATCACTGGACCTAGAAGAAAAGGACAACTTCATAGCTTTCATCAATTCTCGGAAGGGGAACTTTGCATGGGCCTATGCTGACATGCCTGGACTAGATCCAACATTAGTGGTACATCATCTAGTTGTAATCCCTGGAGCAAAGCCTATCAAACAAAAACTCAAAAAAATGCATCCACAAATAGCATTACTGGTAAAGGTGGAGCTAAAGAAACTACTAGATGTGGGTTTCATCAAACCCATTGACTATCCGCAATGGATATCTGTAATATTGCAGAATTACACCTAGGGGCAATTCCATATTTCCACATATTTGTCTAGCATTTATGACACTCCAAAACATTAATGACAAAACCCCTCGAGTCAGAATTTCGCGATTTTGACTTCAAGAGGACAAGTGGCTGAGCAACAAAAGCCTGGCGACATGTTCTCCGAGAATATAGGCTTTGGATGAATGCACAACGTGCAGACATCTACGTGGCGCGCTAGTGTCCTGGCCATTTCTCGAGCTCAAAACATGGAATCTGGGAGGTTAACCCCCTGCGACACGTGTCCTGGTGGTTACATTCTGAAAGTAGTGTCTCTTTGCCGCCTTTGCAAGCATAAGAACCTCTTTTTTCCTCTTATTTGGAGGTTGGAAGATTGGAAGACTACACACTAGCTCTCATTCAAGTTCTTGCTACCACTTTGAGACTTCTTCTCCTTGATAGCAGCACTCTCACAGGCGAAGTCATGCTGGACTAAGGTCCCCCCAGCAGTAGCAGCTCTCAAGCAAGCACTTACGGTGCATCCGTGTGCTCTAGAGAGGGCCTTGGCCCGTGGGTAACACTCTCTCTCCCTTTCTCACTTTCCTTTTACAAGAATTTGTCTACTCTTTAGTGGTGTGGGTTCTACTCCTGGAGAGGGTATTGCTTTCACCACATGCTTATCGTGGTGCAAGTTTTACTCCTCGAGTGGGTATTGCTTTCATCACACACTTATCGTGGTGTGGGTTCTACTCCTTGAGCAGGTATTGCTTTCACCACACACTTTATTTACTCCTTTTGCAATCCTTTCCAACTTGGCTATTCGTGGAGGTGGAAACACCAAAGCGGGGTCTGACTGAGGCAGGCCCCTATACAACCGCGCAACAACTTTCTCCTTAATCTCTTATGTGCAGGTTACGAAAAGGAGCTTGGAGTGAAGATTCAAGTGTTCGAGAAAAGGGTAAGCTTTCTCCAAGCATCTTGATATTTCTTTCAGTATTTGGCTTTCTGGTTAGTTAACAACTCCATTTATATCACTCTTGAGTCTATGGGTAGGATTAATTTATGTCCGTTGAGTTCCTAAGTTCTTTGTTGCTTGGGACACCAATGCGACTTTCAGATGACAACGTGCTATGCTGGCATCCTAGATCTGCGCTGACATCTTCTGACCTAGAGCTCTCTCTTCTGGGACAAAAAACTTTCGATCTAGCTCTTTAAGGACCTCTAACTATTTCCCTTGAATACATAACTGTGTTCTTAATTCTTTATCATTCTGCTATCCTGAGGTGTATAAGGGAAATTCGTTCCCTGGTGATCTCTCGAGAAAGGAGAGACCCGTGTGCAACGAATCCCTCTTATATCACATTTTGGTGAACCTAACGTGAACGTCAGAAATTTATTTGTGATTTTGCACGCTCATCATGATGACTTTTCTGAGGAAGATTTTGATATGCTGGAGGATGCTCTAGACGACTTCTTAGAAGCATTCCTCCTATCCGTAAATCTCCTGAACAAGTCTCTTCTCCAAAGGTTGAGGGATCAGTAAATGTGGTGGTGGTCTCAGTGGCTCCTTTGAGCCCTAAGAAACCCATCATCTACATAACCCTAGCCGACCCTGCTGTCTATGGAATTTCATGTCGTAGTGATTCACCAAAATTGTATTCAAATTTCGTGAGAGCTACGGATTCTACATCTTATAATGTCATTGGACACACATATCCCACAAGGAGTAACAGACAAAACTTGGATCAATAACCTTCTATCCCTACCTCACAATCTACTTCTTTACCACCTTCCCAACCAAACCTTCCTGCAACACCTAAACCTGTGGTCAAAGCACCAGGCGATTATGATCTTGTCAAGCAACTTCTTGTTACTCCGGCTAAGATCTCACTTTGGGACTTGCTTCAGATCGCCCCAGTTTATCAAGAGATGCTTCAGGAGGCCTTGCAAAAGATTCTCTTGCCTACCTCTGCTAGGCCTGTGGATATTAATGCATTGTTGGCCCATATTCGTGCGGATTCGATGAATATTATGTTCCACCTGCAAGAACTCCCACCTCTGGACATGCAGAAGCAAGCATAACCTTTGATGATCATAGTCAACGTTAATAACATTGGTATTAGGTGTACCCTTGTTGATACCGGATCGACGCTCAACATTTGTGGTATGGACCTGCTACCTAAAATTAAAGTTGATTCATCTTCCTTGGCAACTTCCTCTTTGTACATTCATGGATTTGATAACGATGGCCACCAAGCTCTAGGTACGATAATACTACCTTTGTAGCTAGGCCCTGTTACCTTACCCACGTTGGTTTATCATGTGATGCCTGGGCCTTTACCTTATAATCTTCTCTTAGGGATACCTTGGATCCACACCATGGGCATAGTAACCTCCACTTTACACCGTTCTTTGAAATTTGTCGCAAACAATCAGGTAGTCACAGTCAAAGAAGATCTAGAGGGCGTTCGCCTCTGTGAACTGGCTGCTGCTAGTCACACCTCAACTGTGTCTACCCTCAAGAATTGTATTCCTTTCTTAACTGTTGATGTTATGGCGTGTTCTTCATTGATACCCTTTGTGGAAATTGTTCCCAGGGCGAGTGTCGAAACTAAAGAACTATCTAAAGAAAAGGATCCTAGCTCTCCCGTATCATCTTCTCAAACAAATGCTTTCCTTGGGGATGATTGGGGTTCCTTGAAATTTTCTGAATTCTTTATTGTGGAGTACAAGGTAGACCCCTCTTGCATAGACTTTCCGCGTGCCCCTAGTACAAAGGTGGATAATACTCCCGTGGAGGAGAAGAAGGGCGATCCTGTTCAGGAAACCACTCCTTCCTGCACTGAGGAGAACGATCCACCTCTTACAAAAGAAATTGACATTTGTGAATCCAACAAAGGAGGTGGAATTACCCCCATAGAGACATTTGACGTTCACTAGTGGAACGAAGCACTCTATGTGGATCCACCGCTCCCTGAGGTTTTACAAACTTGCTATGGATTCAGATATGATATCGCTTCTCTATATGGTTATGAGCAGAAAGGTCTGGGAAGTATCAAGTAGGGAATTCAAGTCCCCATCAATCTTAAACCATGACAATGTAGCTTGGGACTAGGTTGTTCTGTTGAACAATCCAAGCTAAAACCTTGGTGGAGTGTTAATATGATTTCAGTCAAGCCATTGAACCTCGTCCACCCTGAGTTAATAGAGGAAAAGGAGCAAGCCGAGAATATTCCTCTGGATATCTTCTCTTTTGATGAAGCATTAGAGGAATTTCTAGGCGCATACTCCTCGCTACCCCCTTATCATCACAAAAGACGTTTCCCGTATTGCTTGCATAGCCAAGCGTATTTCAAGGAATCTGTCCTGAATGCTGATGAGGAGGACCCTCTATCTAACACTAGTAATGATGTTGCAACACCTGAGCATGAAGACCAAAGTTCCCTTGTAAAATGGGATATTGTTGAGGTCCCTATGGATCCCATATCCCCTAAAAAGGTGATCAAAATCAGAAAGTGTCTTTCTTCGGAAGAAGCAAACGAACACTCCAATATTTTGCGCTCTCATCCTGAAATATTCGCTTGGATATATGAGGATATGCCTGGTATTGATGAATCTATAGTGGTTCACAATATCGTCCTATGTCCCGATGCCAAGCCGGTTAAGCAAAAAATCCGAAAAATCAATCCTAGAGTGGAATGAATTGTTAAGACTGAGATAGAGAAACTATTAAAAGTAGGCTTTATCCGTCCCATCGATTATTCCCCTTGGATTTCAAACATAGTTGCCGTTAGTAAACCTGACAGTCGCATTCGCATATGCATCAGTTTCTGAGACCTTAATGAGGCTTCTCTTAAAGATGATTTTCTGTTACCTAATATAGATATGATTGTTGACTTGACTGTAGGCCATGCATTGCTTTCTTTCATGGATGGCTTCTCGGGTTATAATCAGATCCACATTAACCCAGATGATCAGTACAAGACAACCTTTACTACCCCATGGGGTACTTTTTGCTATGTGGTCATGCCCCTTTAATAAAGAATGCAGGAGCTACTTACCAACGGGCGATGACCCTGATATTTCATGATTTCATTCACAAGATTCTAGAGGATTACGTCGATGACATATTGGCCAAATCTGTAACCCACCAAGATCATCCTAAGAACCTTCACCTTATTTTTGAAAGGCTTCGACTCTACAAAATGAGATTAAATCCCCTTAAGTGCGTCTTTGGTGTTGACGCCGAAAAGCTTCTCGAGTTCATAGTCTCTCATCATGGGATCAAGGTTGACACTAAAAAGATCGATGCTATTGTTAACATGCCTCCACCAAGGAATATTACCGAGCTGCAGAGTTTACAGGGAAAGATTAAGGCAACTCATGGATTCATATCTCAATTGGCTGATCATACCCTTCCTTTCATTCGTTTGTTAAAAAAGGACGTTCGCTTCATGTGGAATGAGGGATCTCAAAAGGCCTTTGAGTTGATCAAAGCCTATTTAGCCAACCCTCCCGTATTGATGTTGGCTATGCAAGATAGATCCTTTCTGCTTTACCTAGCCGCATCGCCATATGCTTTAGTAACTCTTTTAGCTCAATATGACGACTCTGAGAAGGAAAGAGCGGTCTACTACATTAGCCACGTCTTGGTTGATTACGAAACCTGTTATTCCTCCATGGAAAGGCAATGCCTTGCTCTTGTATTCGCTACACAGAAGTTGAGGAATTACCTCCTCCATGCTGAAATGCATGTCATAGTAAAAACGGATCTTTTAAGGCATCTGTTTTCCAGCACCGATTTGGCAGGAAGGTTAGCGAAATGGGTTATGTTGCTTTCTGAGTTCGACATAAAGTTTGTTACTCAGAAATTGATAAAGGGTCAAGTGGTTGCGGATTAGTTGGCAGAAGCTCCCTCATTTCACTCCCTTCCTGGCTTAGATTTATTTCCTGATAAAAACATTTTTACGATAGACCATGATCTCGAATGGAAAATGTATTTTGATGGGTCAAGGTGTCAAATTGGTTATGGAGTGGGGTAGTCCTAATATCCCCCGAACACAAACCAGTTACCTTGTCCTTTCGATTATACTTTCCTTGTACCAATAACATTGTCACAACCCCTATTCTTATTGTTCGTATTTACAATGTTTAATTAAAATAATTTGTGGAAAAATAAAAAAATGTAAGGAAATAAAATAATTAATTACAATTATAAAATTTATCTAGCAAATAAATGACGATGTTTAGTATTTAGAAAAATATCATTTTATTTGCAGATAAATGGTGTTTCTTTATAATATTTGAAATACATATTTAAGTTGGAATTAAAATGGTACTTTCTTTAATATTTACTGAATAAATATTGTGCAAGAAAAATAAAATAAAATAAACTTTATTATTTTCAAGATTCAGTTTTGGAGGAAACTAAAAATAAATCTTTTAAAAGAGGAAAAAGAATAACGGAAAAGGAAGGAACAACTGGTCACCTCTGCTTGGTGGTGATTTTCGGGTCTCTCCATATGCTAATAGGAGTCCTGTTCTGAGAGATCGGCACGATAGTTGTAGTTGTAGTAGGAATATTTTACCAAAAATGGAGGCATACGAAGTCTTACTCAATGATGTATATAGTAGGGTACTTCCCTTATGGACTGGATCCTTGAGAGGTCAAAAACTGGCATAGTCATCAGTCTTCCTACTAACTCTCATGCATTGCTCAACATAATACTGATGTATATTGTGTGCAATCCTTCATCTACTTAGGGACAAAATGCACCAATCCTCATGATAGTCATTATTTCTAGAAAGGCTTCTGTATTGATCAACATCTTGGAAGCATTGGTATTGTGCCTTAGGTATTGTAAATTTTTGGGAAAACTTCTTTCCCTATTGAAATGATAATCAAAATCCCTAGGTTTGGCTGTGAGCCAATTGATGTTTTGAACAATTATCTAGAAGGCGTGCTTTAAATCTGGATTTTTTGTATTTCTGGGATTTTCTTTAAAAATCTAGTTATAAAATTATATGTGATATTATCTAGTAGCGCTTCTGTCTTTTTGGATGTCGTGTTTATTGTTACCCTTGGCATACAGTTCAAAACTTGTGAGGTTTAGCTGTGAAAAAATTGAAGTTTCAAACATTTTACCTGGAATCATGTTTTAAATTTGAGTTGTGTCACTTGAGTTTTATTTAAGAATATGGTTTTAATAATAATTGGTATTTCTATTTAATATTTAAGCACGGTGATCTAATATTGGTTCAATTCAATAAATAATTGGATATACATATCAAGTTCTCTTCGATAAGGAGTCTGAAAACAATGGTTCATTAGGTGTCAGAACTGGGCCATGCATTTACTATTTAGTATATTTTTGTTAGTGATTTGAATGAAAAACTTTAAGTGTGGGAGGGGACTCCCAGTCGCGTTCTTTCCCATTGGGAGGTTTTGCTATGGAGGACAGTGCCCCCTCCACAGGCTGCAACCTGTGGAGAGGGCACTTCCCTCCACAAGCAGCGTCCTCCCCAATGGGAGGCATCAATAGAAGGTTGTAAGGTAAATAATCTCTCGAATCCCATTTGTCAACTTGTCTCATCTGCTGCACTTGAACATAGTAGGAAGTTTAAAGATTTAAATAACCTCCTTGATTCTATTAACAATCTATCACAGTTGCAGCACTTGAAGATAAATATTGTCAACGTATTAGCATGATAGAAAGCTCCAAACTTCTTCTTTTTGGGTGGTTGTTGAGTTTGAATCGAATGATTGCACATTAATGATTTCTTGCTAAGCCTTATGGTAGCCTTTCGGGGCCCAGAAGCCTTGGGTTAGTAATCGAAACTCAGATGTTCCTAATCGCCTTGATATCTCTTGTTTGTGTTCGATCTGTGCAATCACTTAGGGTGTTGGGTGGAAACCTTCATCAGAGTTAGGTGCCTTTTGTATGGTGGATATGTTTCATTGTATAATACATTTCTTTATATATATATATACTTTTGATGGCGGTAGTACTGTGCCAAATCATTCTGGGGTAGAAGTAATTCAAGTAATTCTTTATTCATAAATGTAAGCTATTATGCCGTGATGCTACTATTTCCTCGCATCAACAAAAGAGGATTCAGAGTTAATAATTTCCACTCCTGCATAAATCGAGGTCTTCAATAGTGCCAGGTTGACGAAATAAGTCAAGCAGTGTATTCAAAATCGATAAACGTTTAGTTTGGACCTCTAACATACTCAATTATGCCCAAATAGGAAATCACGATTTTGTACTTTGGTCCATATGCATTGGGAGTTAATTCCTTTAAGGACCGTAGATTGCAATTCAAAGTTGGATACGTCAGGGAATATTTGTAGTTGCATGGATTAATTCAGGTGTTGTCTGGAAAGGTCCCATTAAGCCCGCCATGTCATCCTCAATTGGATATCGTCTAATATTGGAGGAGTTAGATTAAATTGGGAGGGCAGCTATGGAGTACCCAGTAGATGTGGAAGATGGAAGTTAGTGCAGACAAAGGAAAATAAGGTATTTTTTTTTCCAGCTCGTGCTAAAGTGAAAGGTAAGAATTGTACTCTTCTCTTACTCTATTATTGTGTCTCTTTCCTTCCCCCATTTTTTGTGAATCTTCTCTCATTTTATTCCAAAGGTATGTTGGCTCTATTTCTCATGATAGTGGTTAATCAATAAAATAGCCAATAGGAAAAGAATGTTGAGCACTAGAAGATCCAATCCTTATTAAATCTATTGCAGTGATGTATTTGACTTATGTACTTTTCTGTGGTCACCAATTTAATTTATGTGTTGACCAATTTCCTTCTAATAACTGACGAAATTTGTTGAGTGTTCCCCAATTCAGAATTAATTTCTTCCATATCTTCTTTGAGACAACCATTTCAAATACAGTGAATCAAATTGATTATTATAGACCCCGGTTTCCCTCTAGACATAGCTTCGATTCAAGAAGAATTCATTTATTTTCTTTCTTTTTTAAACGTTTTTCATCAAATTGGTTTGCGAAAGGTAGTTGTGTCCAAAATGGATTGAATCTTATAGAATGAAATAAAGAGGAGTTAAGTATTTTTCCTTTGGGAAACTAAATGATGAAAAGGCACAATGTCTTTAACACCTTAGCATAACCATAATGCATATTCTTGATCTATTAGTTGGTTATTTTTGTGCTAAAGAGAAATCAACTAAGGGCTCCTACTCTTCTTCTTCAATGATGGAAAGATGTCTTTGCTTCTACTAATGTACGAGAAGTTGGATTTAGAATTTTATTAATGTGTAGCATTGTGTCTATTATTTGTTTTAATAATAGATTTAAAATCTCCATGTGCTTTTAATACTTTTAAGTAGAATAAATATAGAGGAGTGTGTAGCATGTTCATTGAATAAATGAATATTTGGGAAATGGATAGTAAGTTAAAAAGGTTCAGCATGTTGAATTCAGTGATTGGGTGAATACATGTATACAAAGATTTTAAATGGAGAAGAAAAATTGAGGGAACTTGTTGAGTATGCATTGGAAGGTGAATTAGGAATCTTGTTTATTAATGTTTAAAATGTTTAATAGTGTTACTTTCTACAAAGTAATCTCATCATTATTGTAATAGGAACCCCAATGCCTCATCATCATGACAAGTCCTTCATGTAGCATGTTTATATTGAGCTAACATGTGTGATGAATATTTCATGACTCAAGTAAGCCTTCAAGTCAAGTTCTATAACCATCAATCAAGAGCTAATTGCTAGAGTTTTGGTGAGTTGCAACATCATAAGGTGATCATTCATCCCGCCTTTATCTTATTTCATTTCATTTTAAGGTTTGACTACCAAAACAGGGTTTGACCAAGGCAAATCCCTATTCACTAAATTTTTCTTGCAGGTCTAGGTGGTTGACACATGGATGAGCAAGCCTATTTTGTGAAAGCATCCTTAGGACGGTCAGTTATGTTGCACCTATAAGTTATTTACTTTGAATAAATATGAACCTCATTCATACTGATAAATCGCTTATCTCAGATTCTTTCGATATACCTTGATTCATTGATATGTATGTCATTCACTTTAAATAAGTGATTGTAAATTATTTAATTATTCCTCTTTATTTCCCATTATATAATTGTTTGGTTCTAATAAATTTGGAAATCAAGGATAATAGTTAGTAATTGATATTTTTGGACCCTTACATTTGGTATCAGAGCACTCAGGTTCAACACTCGGACCTCGAGTCTACTGTGCTATGTGAACCTGATATATTGAATAGTGACCTCGAGTTATGGGTCGAGATTATTTTGATGAATTGGTGATTCTTAGATGGTTGATTTAAATCGATTAGAAGCTTATACGTAGTTTGACCATTTAGGAACTCTAGAGGTGTGAGATCACTTTGCCTTAATTGCATTTTCATAAGAATTGCTAGTAAGAGTGATGATGACTATTTGAAATAAGCCGAGATGGCAATTTATAGTGTGATTTGTAGTGAGCCAAGCTGGATAGCAAATGGTGACAACCCTTGAATGATGATATGACAATAAAAATGGATTAATAAGAGAAATATATTGTGAAGAGAAATCTCTTTGATAATGTAAAGGATGAATGAGTTGATAAGATACAAGGGAAGAAGAAAAGAATAAATTTTTGATGAGTGAAAGAAGGAAAATCACTTGTGAAGTAAATAAAGTGGATAATAATAGAATCTTTTTGAAAGAAAGAGGGATGTTTAAGGCACGAATGTTTGTGATAGTTCTAAGCGTTGGAAAAATGAAAAGTGAGCAATGTCTTATTCATATCAGATTTGGATCTAATAGAATCCATGTGATCATTCAAAAAGGTAAGGTTCTCATGTCTTGAGAATCTCCATTGGTAATTCATAGAAATTGAGCTGATAGATAACTTGATATGTCTATCAGACAAGATAAGAAGTGATTGATGTGATTGAATCATGTATGCTTGGTTGTTATTAGTGAAAGTATGTACTATATGAGAATTATATTAGTGCAACAATGCACTTCTCCTGCTCCATGTGAATGAGTCATCTGTATGAATGATTGAATGCACATCATAGAAAATCATTGCCTTAACTATACTTATATCTATGCTGAAACGAGAATTGTTCACTATACTAATATGAATGATGCATAGTTCATATCATTGTTGTTCTTGTGTTAGTGATGCACTGGAGTAAGTTATTGATCCCTTTGTATGGATGAGGTACTTGAGTAATGATTGTATTCATAAATTGAGTGTGGGATATACTTTTGATACTCATTGTGTTTATAGGATTGAGTAATGATCACTATAACTACACTACTGTAATTTATGCATATTTCACCTTTAGTGCAAGCAATGCACTTACCATATTCATTGTATGAAAAATTGAATGAGTAATGCACATTGTATGTAAGACATGTTTCATATTTGTGCAAGTGAGGCACTACTAGTAAATTTTGTATTCATACCCTATGCGAGTTAGGCACCCAGGGTTAAAGTATTCTAGATTGTTAATTATTCATTCTATGTGCATTTGAGTATGTTATGCACTATTTTATGCAATTTGATTCTTCTTGTTGATGTGTTGTGTGTGATAAATTCAAGCTTACCTTCTAGGACAAGATGTCGAATGTGGATCAATAGAGAAGGTGATCTTCTTTTCCAAGATCAACCAAATTCCTTTTTCTATATATGCTTTGGCCAAAGCGAGCTGTACCATTGAAATAGATGAATAATGAATGCCTAGAATTTATTTATTTATATATATATGTTTCTTTGCCACATCCTGTATGCAAGAAATATGTTCATTCTAGTGTAAGAGTGCATATAAGGCATTAGGCATGCATCAAGAGTTTCCCTCCCGCCCTATTATTATTGGTTTCTAGGCACCTCATGCAGGGTCGGGTGTTCTTCGAGTTAGGAAGAATCCTGGGGAAGTGTTATGCTTCATGGTTGGGTGGGAAAAGCACCTTAACCATGCTTTTGACCTTCGGCTTGCGGAAGACCACTGGGTTATGGCAGTTGAAGATTGATTAAATGTTTTATTTTCTTTATGTAATTCATAACTTGGATATGTATCATTGCATAGATCATTGTATGACTTGATTAGTGAATTGAAATGATTTCACTTCTCTTTCATGCATCCTCGTTGCATTTGTAACATAGTAAAGGATTACATTACTATTTCTAATTATAAATTGAGATTTGAATCAATGTCGAGCTCTTGAGGAACTTCTTGAAATTTGGTATTCTGGGTTGCTATGGTAATCAACTCGAACCTTTTGTATTAGTAAGTGATCTTATCTTTGATGATTCTAATCATGTTGATGATCATTTGTATCTTGTTGATCTTCTTATCTTTCATGTTGATGATTGAGGTGAAGACCTTGTTGTAATTGTTTGACATTTTCCAATTGTTGACACTTTTCTTTTCTTAGTATTTTAATTCGCTAATGATGATAACAAGTAGTATGGGATGCTTGTTTACCATCATATAGGAAATTACTCTAACATCTCATGTGAGTTGGCATGTTGACAAATGTCATAGCTATTTCTTTCTATCGGTAAATACCTTGGAATATAAAAGAAGACTTGAATACGATATAGAAGATTGTATAAAGTAAATAAATTAGATGCATGCTTTTATTATTTAAGGTAAATAGAGTGAATTGATGAAGCTAGGATGTACTAACAAGGTGTTCAAGTGAATGGATGCTAGTAATAGGAATTTTGTTGTGATGAACAGTTAGGTGTTGGAACTAAACAATATCTTTGTCAAGTGGGCTGCCTTTGACATTAAGGTAAAAATGAAATAACAAGGTATGATATCTTTATGTTTAGTTAAGTTGATCATCGGGATGATGATTCTTTAAGGGGGGAAGGATGTCACGACCCCTATTCTTATTGTTCGTATTTACAATGTTTAATTAAAATAATTTGTGGAAAAATAAAAAAATGTAAGGAAATAAAAGAATTAATTACAATTATAAAATTTATCTAGCAAATAAATGACGACGTTTAGTATTTAGAAAAAAATTGTTTTATTTGCAGATAAATGGTGTTTCTTTATAATATTTGAAATACATATTTAAGTTGGAATTAAAATGGTACTTTCTTTAATATTTACTGAATAAATATTGTGCAAAAAATAAAAAATAAAATAAACTTTATTATTTTCAAGATTCAGTTTTGGAGGAAACTAAAAAGAAATCTTTTAAAAGAGGAAAAAGAATAACGGAAAAGGAAGGAACAACTGGTCACCTCTGCTTGGTGGTGATTTTCGGGTCTCTCCATATGCTAATAGGAGTCCTATTCTGAGAGATCGACACCATAGTTGTAGTTGTAGTAGGAAGATTTTACCAAAAATGGAGGCATATGTAGTCTTACTCAATGATGTATACAGTAGGGTACTTCCCTTATGGACTGGATCCTTGAGAGGTCAAAAACTGGCATAGTCATCAGTCTTCCTGTTGACTCTCATGCATTGCTCAACATAATACCGATGTATATTGTGTGCAATCCTTCATAATTAGGGACAAAATGCGCCAATCCTCCTGACAGTCGTTATTTCTAGAAAGGCTTCTGTATTGACCAACATTTGGAAGCATTGGTATTGTGCCTCATGTATTGTAAATTTATGGCAACACTTCTTTCCCTATTGAAATGATAGTCAAAATCCCTAGGTTTGGCTGTGAGCCAATTGATGTTTTGAACAATTATCTAGAAGGCGTGCTTTAAATCTGGATTTTTTGTATTTCTGGGATTTTCTTTAAAAATCTAGTTATAAAATTATATGTGATATTATCTAGTAGTGCTTCTGTCTTTTTGGATGTCATGTTTATTGCTACCCTTGGATTATAGTTCAAAACTTGTGAGGTTTAGCTGTGAACAAACTGAAGTTTCAAACATTTTACCTGGAATCATGTTTTAAATTTGAGTTGTGTCACTTGAGTTTTATTTAAAGAATCTGGTTCTAATAATAATTGGTATTTCTATTTAATATTTAAGCACGGTGATCTAATCTTGGTTCAATTCAATTAATAATTGGATATACATCTCAAGTTCTCTTCGATAAGGAGTCTGAAAACAATGGTTCATTAGGTGTCAGAACTGGGCCATGCATTTACTATTTAGTATATTTTTGTTAGTGATTTGAAGGAAAAACTTTAAGTGTGGGAGGGGACTCCTAGTCACATTCTTTCCCATTGGGAGGTTGCGCTATTGAAGAAAGTGCCCCCTCCACAGGCCGCAACCTGTGGAGAGGGCACTGCCCTCCACAGGCAGCGTCCTCCCCAATGGGAGGCATCAATAAAAGGTTGTAAGGTAAATAATTTCTCGAATCCCATTTGTCAACTTGTCTTAGCTGCTGCACTTGAACATAGTAGGAAGTTTAAAGATTTAAATAACCTCCTTGATTCTATTAACAATCTATCATAGTTGTAGCACTTGAAGATAAATATTGTCAACGTATTAGCATGATAGAAAGCTCCAAACTTCTTCTTTTTGGGTGGTTGTTGAGTCTGAATCGAATGACTGCACATTAATGATTTCTTGCTAAGCATTATGGTAGCCTTTCGGGGCCCAGAAGCCTCGAGTTAGTAATCAAAAATCAGATGTTTTCAGATCGCCTTGATATCTCTTGTTTGTATTCGATCTGTGCAATCACTTAGGGTGTTGGGTGGAAACCTTCATCAGAGTTAGGTGCCTTTTTTTATAGTGGATATGTTTCATTGTATAATACATTTCTTTATCTATATATATATACTTTTGATGGCGGTAGTACTATGCCAAATAATTTTGGGGTAGAATTAATTCAAGTAATTATTCATAGATGTGAGCTATTATGCCATTATGCTACTATTTCCCCGCATCAACAAAAGAGGATTCAGAGTTAATAAGCGCCACTCCTACATAAATCAGGGTCTTCAATAGTGCCAGGTTGACGAAATAAGTCAAGTAGTGTATTCAAAATAAATAAACCTTTAGTTTGGACCTCTAACATACTCAATTATGCCCAAATAGGAAATCACGATTTTGTACTTTGGTCCATATGCATTGGGAGTTAATTCCTTTAAGGACCGTAGATTGCAATTCAAAGTTGGATATGTCAGGGAATATTTGTAGTTGCATGGATTAATTCAAGTGCTGACTGGAAAGGTCCCATTAAGCCTGCCATGCCATCCTCAATTGGATATCATCTAATATTGGAGGAGTCAGATTAAATTGGGAGGGCAACTATGGAGTACCTAGTAGATGTGGAAGATGGAAGTTAGTGCAGACAAAGGAAAATAAGGTATTTTTTTTTCCAGCTCGTGCTAAAGTGAAAGGTCAAAATTGTACTTTTCTCTTACTCTATTATTGTGTCTCTTTCCTTCCCCCATTTTTTGTGAATCTTCTCTCATTTTATTCTAAAGGTATTGGCTCTATTTCTCATGATCATGGTTAATCAATAAAATAGCCAATAGGAAAAGAAAGTTGAGCACTAGAAGATCCAATCCTTATTAAATCTATTGCAGTGATGTATTTGACTTTTGTACTTTTCTGTGGTCACCAATTTAATTTATGTGTTGACCAATTTCCTTCTAATAACTGACGAAATCTGTTGAGTGTTCCCCAATTTAGAATTAGTTTCTTCCATATCTTCTTTGAGACAACCATTTCAAATACAATGAATCAAATTGATTATTATAGACCCCGGTTTCCCTCTAGACATAGCTTCGATTCGAGAAGAAATTATTTATTTTCTTTCTTTTTTAAACGTTTTTCATCAAATTGGTTTGCGAAAGGTAGTTGTGTCCAAAATGGATTGAATCTTATAGAATGAAATAAAGAGGAGTTAAGTATTTTTCCTTTGGGAAACTAAATGATGAAAAGGCATAATGTCTTTAACACCTTAGCATAACCATAATGCATATTCTTGATCTATTAGTTGGTTATTTTTGTGCTAAAGAGAAATCAACTAAGGGCTCCTACTCTTCTTCTTCAATGATGGAAAGATGTCTTTGCTTCTACTAATGTACATGAAGTTAGATTTAGAATTTTATTAATGTGTAGCATTGTGTCTATTATTTGTTTTAATAATAGATTTAAAATCTCCATGTGCTTTAATACTTTTAAGTAGAATAAATATAGAGGAGTGTGTAGCATGTTCATTGAATAAATGAATATTTGGGTAATGGATAGTAAGTTAAAAAGGTTCAGCATGTTGAATTCAGTGATTGGGTGAATACATGTATACAAACATTTTAAATGGAGAAGAAAAATCGAGGGAACTTGTTAAGTATACATTGGAAGGTGAATTAGGAATCTTGTTTATTAATGTTTAAAATGTTTAATAGTGTTACTTTCTACAAAGTAATCTCATCATTATTGTAATAGTAACCTCAATGCCTCATCATCATGACAAGTCCTTCATGTAGCATGTTTATATTGAGCTAACATGTGTGATGAATATTTCATGACTCAAGTAAGCCTTCAAGTCAAGTTCTATAACCATCAATCAAGAGCTAATTGCTAGAGTTTTGGTGAGTTGCAACATCATAAGGTGATCATTCATCCCACCTTTATCTTATTTCATTTCATTTTAAGGTTTGACTACCAAAACAAGGTTTGACCAAGGCAAACCCCTATTCACTAACTTTTTCTTGCAGGTCTAGGTGGTTGACACATGGATGAGCAAGCCTATTTTGTGAAAGCATCCTTAGGACGGTCAGTTATGTTGCACCTATAAGTTATTTACTTTGAATAAATATGAACCTCATTCACACTGATAAATCGCTTATTTGAGATTCTTTCGATATACCTTGATTCATTGATATGTATGTCATTCACTTTAAATAAGTGATTCTAAATTATTTAATTATTCCTCTTTATTTCCCATTGTATAATTGTTTGGTTCTAATAAATTTGGAAATTAAGGATAATAGTTAGTAATTGAGATTTTTGGACCCTTACAAACATTGCCGAGTACAAAGACCTTATAGCTGGCTTACGTGCCGCGATAGCACTAAAAATCAATCACCTTCGTATCCTAGGTGACTCTAAACTTATAGTGAATGAAATAATGGGAACCTATTAGGCCAAGCAAAGTAAGTTGTCCCCATACCGGGAGCTTGCTTTGTCTTTGCTCGAACAATTTTCTTCTTTCACAATAGACAGTGTCCCTAGGAGAGAAAATAGACATGTTGATGCCATGGCTAGTGCCGCTTCCTTGGTACCTTTCAAAGAAGATATGAAAGTGTACCACTTTTTAGTCCAGGTCTTGCAAACCCCTGCGGTTCTCGAAGAACTTTGTAGTTAATAAACATGGTAAAGACTGGCACATTCAACTGACGTATGCTTTATGGGCCTATCGCACGAGTGTACACACAGCTATAGGGACAATGCCCTATAATATCGTGTATGGTGCCAAAGCTATCATGCCCTTAGAATTGGAAATCTCGTCTTTACAAGTTTCCCCGAAAGGGGTAATTGATAATGAGACCTATCGAGTCAACCGCCTGCATCAGCTAGAGATGCTTGATGAGCACTGATTACGATCCCTTAAACATCTTAAAGCTTATCATCGATGGTTATCTAGACAATACAATCAAAGTGTACTCCCTCAAAACTTTAAAATAGGAGATTTGGTTCTTTGTGAAAATTAGAGAAATGTAAATGCATCGCCCGACCAGAGAGGAAAATTTAGCCCTAACTGGTTAGGCCCTTACATTGTGATTTCTGTATATGGCTCAGGTGCCTATGGATTATCATCTATGGATGAAACGCCTTTGAAGGAAACTGTTAATGCTATGCATCTTTGTCATTACTATGCGTAATGTCCTATGTGTCACCTATGTGGTGCTCTCTCTCTAAAAAAAG
This sequence comes from Sequoia sempervirens, assembly GCA_007258455.2. Classification (NCBI taxonomy): domain Eukaryota; kingdom Viridiplantae; phylum Streptophyta; class Pinopsida; order Cupressales; family Cupressaceae; genus Sequoia; species Sequoia sempervirens. Next base: position 545,616,528 of record VDFB02271358.1, on the reverse strand, counting down.
AGTAGTAGTACTGCATATGTTGACATTGTTCATTAACACATTATGATGATTTTTTTGTGTTATGAGTGACCATGTGCATGTGTGTGTGTGTGCATTAGATCATCATTGTATTTAATTAACATACAACCATGTGTGTTTAATTAAATCATATTAGCATCTAATATAAGCATACATCCACATGAGAACATAACATGCATAACATGAACGTATGAGAAATAAAAAATACACATCCAGATAAACAATGCCATGAAACCAAAATCGATGTACCCATATATGTATATATATACACAATGTATGTATCCAATGTCATGTACATGTATTGGGCCACTACTACAAAAAATGAGTGGCTACTGAATATATGTCTGTACAGAAAGATCTACAAGTATGTATGAATATGTATGTATCTCACTACCAAATATGGTGTACAAAAAAAAATGATGATGATGATCCCCGATCACTAAGGCGTGTGGCTCTCGGACCCCTCTAGCTCTGGTGGATGCTCTGGAATCCGTGGGAGGGGTTGGATGGTAGTCATCGAGCGTGAACGATGAGAGCGTGATGCAGACAAGGTTGCCCGTATCCCTCTGATCTCCCCTTGCAAGGAAATATCGTCAACTCCACCTGTTGTAGCTGGTCCCGCAGTTGCTGAAACTCTGTCAGACTCACAGCTGATGACTACCCACTAAGGTTATCAAGACGGCTCTGAAGGGCGTCACATTCCTGCTCAGTGACATCATCCCTCCTCACTGCCATGTCTCGCTTGGCGAGCGCTGTCCGTAGCTCCCCTGACAGCTGGTCACACTGCCCTCACACACTCGTCAGCTCTGCTATCAGCTGGACGATCTCTGCACCCCGCTCCTTGTATGTAGTTCGTAGGCATGCAAATGGCTTGAAGTTGGGGGCATGTCGCCCCACAGACGCCAACCGATATGCCTCAAGGACTGATCCCTGAATTTGTACCACGAGGGCCACCTCTGATATGCACTGAGCTATAAGCCCGGTCCATCCCTGTGCATCCTCTGCAACCATAGAAAAGGAAAAGATATTAGTATCACATGGCATATATATATAAGATACATATATCATTAGACTGAAAGTACAAAACATAGAACAATAAACCATGTATACCTGGATCCCCCGATTGCCATGTTGAGTGAAGGTGAGGCTCGTTGCTCGAACCTGCGCCGTTGGCCTTGGTGGTCACTCTTGGTGCCATGAGTGATGCAGCTGCAGAAGAAGATGGTGGCGTCGAAGAGACAGGGGTCACCGGTGGGGGATTTGATCTCCTTCGTCGCCTCAGCCTTGCTGGTGTCGCTTCCTCCTCCTCCTCCCCGGCCTACTGCCAATCTCTCCTCCTATCCTACGGTGGTAGGGCTAGTAAGTCCCCCTATGGACCAGGGTCCCCTCTTGGAGCACCCTCACCGAACACAGGAGCTAGCCGATGCCTCTCCCACCACCGCGTGAAATCTGCAGCTACGCTTACATTATTTTCCACCATTAAGGGTGGTAGATCATGATCAAGATCATCATCATCAGATGGGACTATGTCTATAATACTTGGGCAAGGGCGGTCCCTGACCCTCACCGTGCTCTTGTGGGCCCTAGTGTAGGTGGGCACATCTAGTGGTATGGTTTGCGGTCGGTCATGTTGTCACATGACTCAACTCCAGTAGTAGGGCACAATAATATAGTCCTTATGCCCTATCAAGAAAGATATCTCTGCAGGTTCCTCAAATACCTGCCATCATCCACCCACCTAAAAAATTGATAGGGCCTCCATCATACCCTATCTACTGTGAGGGTATCAAACTGTAGCTACCAAAACTGTAGATCTCCGAACCTCCACTGGCCTGTCATATTGTACCAGTGGGCCATGGGGACCCCATACGGTCGAAACTGGGGAAAACTGATCGACCAAGTGCACATGATGTGGGCGAAGGCCCATGCCTGCAAAAGTGTGCACACTGTCAGGCTATGGTACTCATAATGCACGTACCGACTGAACTCCTTGTAGAGGTGCACAAGCATGCTGCGCCCCCAGGAAAAGATAGTCCTACACTCCACCATCTCTCTGATCATATGGACGAGGCCCCTGTGCAGGTGTGAGCCTCGCCCGTCAATCATGATATGAAAAGAAACGGTCACAACCATAACTTGACGAATCAACGACGTTATGGTCCTCGCTTGGTCATACTAGTGCGTGTAAATGTGGCCCGTATCATCACCGTCGTTTGTCCTCCCTGTGCAGTAGCAGACACCCTTCGCTTGCTCCCGTGCAGATTGTGTGTCATTTAGGGCCACCCGCCATCGATAGATGGGTAGGCTGAGGATCCAATAGACATCCTTGAGAGTGATAGTCATCTCCCCAATTGGTAATTGGAAAGATGACGTAGTGGCATCCCACTGCTCCATGAGGGCCGTAAGCATCTGCTCATGGTATCTCATCTCTGGCATAGTGAAAACATGCCAGAGACTGACACGCTCCAAGAGTGTGACCTTGTTCGCTGATAATCGATCTCTCTGCTCGCAGACTAGCTAGAATGCTCACCCTCCAGGATGCTCCTGAATCTTAGGGTACTCCTGCCAAGAAGCAAGAAAAGCTTGAATCAGAACATTGACATTTTACATCAAAAATTGCAAAAAAATCATTAAGACTTATGTGTGACGTGCAGACGTCTGCGCACCGCGCATACGTCCCTTGCTGTCATGGTTGTCTCAGAGACGACAGCGCGTATTTGAGATGACAGCGTGAAAAAGGGATGAGGGTGCTTATCTTAGACGAAAATGTGGTTTCGGGACACGGGCGAGTGAAAAAGAAGCCTGCGCACCTCGCCGACTGAAAAAATCTAAAAAATGCATCAAAAATCACTAAAAACAAGAGTTTGCGACTTACCTAGTCTACCTCGCGACCCTCGACGATGTCCCGACACAGTTGCTCCAACCTCGGTTCCTCATACTCTCTCCTGCTAGGCATTTTGCTAACTTTTCTCTTACAAAGGTCAACAATTTGCTCGCTGTGAATAGTGAAAATGACCCTTCTAGGGGCCCACCTAGGTATATATAGGCCCCCTAGGGCCCATTTTCCCTAGGCTTTGTGGCTTCCCAGTTTCTCCTGAATTTTCCCCGTTGAACTGGGGGAAAACCCAGGAGGGGGCATAAGGTCATCTCTTGATCACATTTTCTTCCGAATTGACGACTTTTTTCTTGATCATTCCTCTTTTCGTGGAAGCTTTCTTCTATTTTTTTGAAGCTAACCTAAACATTGAGTTTTGTAGGATGGAACATTCAAAAATTTCACGACCGTTTAGATGTTGTTTGTCGAGCTCGGATGCTGGGGGCATCTTCAGTCCCGGTTAGCCACAGTCTCTTTTTGTTGGCACGCAAACCCGTGAAATTCAAAAGTTTGGGTGAAATTTTTCTTTTCTACTTTAGTGAGGTTGATTTTTTCAAAAATTGAGCCCACTAAAGTGGGGGAAAAATGTAATATCGCATAATTGCACCTAGGGGCAATTCCATATTTCCACATTTTTTCCTAGCATTTATGACACTCCAAAATATTAATGACAAAACCCCTCGAGTCAGAATTTTGTGATTCTGACTTCAGGAGGACAAGTGGTTGAGCAACAGAAGCCTGGCGACACATTCCCTAAGAATACAAGCTTTGGACGAATGCGTGGCGCGTAGACGTTTGCACGACGCGCTAGCATCCTAGTCATTTCTCGAGCTGAAAATGTGGAATTTGGAAGGTTAACCCCTACGACATGTGTCCTGGAAGTTGCATTCCAAAAGTAACGGCTCTTTTCCGCCTTTGCAAGCATAAGAACGTCTTTTTGCCTTTCATTTGGAGGCTGGAAGATTGGAAGACTACACACTAGCTCTCATTCAAGTTCTTGCTACCACTTTGAGACTTCTTCTCCTTGATAGTAACACTCTCATAGGTGAAGCCATGTTGGACTAAGGTCCCCCTAGCAGCAACAAATCTCAAGCAAGCACTCAGCAGTGCATCTGTGTGCTCCAGAGAGGGCCTTGGCCGATGGGTAATAATCTCTCTCTCCCTTTCTCAGTTTCCTTTTACAAGTATTTGTCTACTCTTTAGTGGTGCGGGTTCTACTCCTCGAGTGGGTATTGCTTTCACCACACACTTATCATGGTGCGGGTTCTACTCCTTGAGTGGGTATTTCTTTCACCACATGCTTATTGTGGTGCGGGTTCTACTCCTCGAGTGGGTATTGCTTTCACCACACACTTTATTTACTCCTTTTGCACTCCTTTCCAACTTGGTTGTCCGTGGAGGTGGAAACACCAAAGTGGGGTCTGACTGAGGCAGGCCCCTATATAGCCACCCAACAAATTTCTCCTTGATCTCTTGTGTGCAGGTTACGAAAAGGAGCTTGGAGTGAAGATTCGAGTGTCCAAGAAAAGGGTAAGCTTTCTCCAAGCATCTTGATATTTCTTTAAGTATTTGGATTTTCGGTTAGTTAACAGCTCTGTTTATATCACTCTTGAGTCTGTAGGTAGGATTACTTTCTGTCCATTGAGTTCCTAAGTTATTTGTTGCTTGGGATGCCAGCGCGACTTTCAGACGACAACACGCTGTGTTGGCATCCTAGATCTGCGTTGACGTCTTCTGGCTGAGAGCTCTCTCTTCTGGGACAAAAAACTTCTGATCCAGCTCTCTCAGGACCTCTGACTATTTCCCTTGAAGACATAACCATGTTCTTAGTTCTTTATCATTCTACTATCCTGAGGTGTATAAGGGCAGTTCGTTCCCTGGTGATATCTCAAGAAAGGAGAGACCCGTGTGCAGCGAATCCCTCTTATATCACAATATCAAATCTAGTACTAGTGTCCAAACCTACTGGGGGCATAATAATATGCACAAACTTCAAAGACTTGAACAAAGCTTGTCCAAAGGAAAACTTTCCATTGCCAAGTATCGACATGATTGTAGATCTAACAGTAGGGCATGAGATTCTATCCTTAATGGATGGTTTCTTCAGATACAACCAGATAAAGATCTCTCTAGATGACCAACACAAAACAACATTTGTGCTTGGGGGAAATTTTGTTGGAATGTAATGCCCTTTGGTCTAAAGAATGCAGGAGCAACATATCAAAGAGCAATGACGACAATATTTCATGATATGCTACACGCAATCATGGAGGACTATGTGGACGACATTCTAGCAAAATCAATCAAAAGAGAAGACCACTTGACAAACCTGGCCAAGGTATTTGATTGTCTTGAACAATACAATTTGAGACTCAATCCTAAGAAATGTGTATTTGGGGTAACATCTAGAAAACTGTTGAAGTACATAGTATCAAGAAGAGGGATTGAAGTAGATCCAGCCAAAGTAAAAGCAATAATAGAGATGCCTCCGCCTAAGACACTAAAATAATTGAGAAGCCTACAAGGGAAGCTACAATCCATCAGGAGATTTATCGCACAATTGGCAAACAAATTTCACCCTTTCACTCATCTCCTACACAAGGACATCACCTTCAAGTCAGATGGGAGATGTGATCAATCATTCCAAAAAGTCAAGGAGTACCTGCTTACTCCTCCTGTACTCATGCCGCCTATCCCAGAAAAGGAAATGATACTTTACATGTCTACCACACAAGCAACACTAGGAACTCTCTTGGCCCAACTAGATGATAACAATAAGGAAAGGGCAGTCTATTATATCAACAGAACACTGGTGGGATATGAACTAAACTACTCACCCATTGAAAGAGCGTGTCTGTCAATCATGTTTTCAACACAAAAGCTAAGACACTACATCCTGAACATAAAGGTCAAGCTAATTTCTAAGATAGACCCATTTCTAAGATAGACCCACTCAAGTACTTACTAGCAAAGGCAACCCTAACAGGCCGAATAGCCAAATGGATAATGATCCTAAGTGAGTTTGATATAGAATATGTGGATAGGAGAGCTATCAACGGACAAATTATAGCTGACCAGCTGGCCGAAGCACCCTTAGATGATCATAAACCTCTCATAATGGACATAACACATAGACTAATGAACTCTGTACTTTGACGGGTCCCACACACAACATGGATTTGCAGCCGGTATTCTATTTCTCACACCACAAGGAGATAGTGTACCCAAGGCCTACAGGATTGCATTCCCATGCATGAACAACATCTCAGAATATGAAGCTCTTATCACCGAGTTAAAAATGGCTATTGAATGGAAAATAAATGAGCTAGTGATCAGACAAGTGAACGATGAGTACCAGACAAAAGATGAAAAAATGTTGCCATATAAAAGAATGGTAGATAGCTTCAAGGAATACTTCATCAGAATAAATTTTGTGCAAATTCCTTGGATCAATAACTGAGCTGTCGATGCAATGGAAACAATAGGCTCACTTCTTGATATTCCACAAAACGTGCCTAAATATGAGTTCCTCGTGGAACAATTGTTGGTACTAGCATTCGACATCCCAAAATTAGAATTGGTATGTGTTGTTGTTGGTCCTAACTCCCCATGGTACCAAGATAACTTTGACTATATACAACATGGTACCATACTCATTGACTTCACAACCACCCAAAAGAAAACCTTCACCCATAGAACTTCATGTTTTACCATCCTTGGAGATACTCTATACCATCGTAGTCTAGATGGTATGTTACTTTGGTGCCTTGATGCAGAAGAAGCACAAACAACCTTACAAAGAGGTTCACAAAGGTATTTGTGGATCCCACTCTGGTGGACTTAACCTAGTCCAGAAACTGCTTAGAACAGGATACTACTGGCCCTCCATGGAACATGAATTCATACAATATTCTAGAAAGTGTCGACAATGTCAGCAACATAGTGACCTAGTTCATGCACCCGCACAAGAATTGAGACCTATAACCACACCATGGCCTTTCTCACAATGGGGATTAAACCTAGTAGGCAAGATATCACCCGCTTCATCCAATGGGCATAAATTCGTTATCACAGTACTTCACTAAATGGATAGAGGCAATTCCATTGACCTATATCATTGGAAAACAAATATCAAAATTCATTTTGAATTATCTCATTTGCAGGTATGGAATTTCCCAAACAATAATAACAGACAATGGAACCCCATTAAAAAATCAGGATGTCCAAGAGCTATGTTCCCAATTTTCTATCCACCATCAATTCTCCATGCCCTATTACCCCCAAGGAAATGGTCAGGCTGAGGCATCTAACAAAACCATACTAAAAATACTCAAAAAGACCATTAATGAAGCCTATCGTGATTGACATTTGTAGCTAAATACAACCTTATGGGCCTATCGAACTAGCATTCGCACACCTACTGGTGCCACACCATTTTCCTTGGTCTACGGATCAAAGGTCATCTTGCCTATTGAGGTCGAAATCCCTTCATTGCAAGTTTCACTAAAAGGCATAGTCAACAATGAAGAATATAGGGTATCCAGGCTGAATGAATTAGAACTCCTAGATGAAAGATGTTTGAGCACGTTAAACCATCTGTAGGTTTATCAGAATTGGCTCAAACGAAACTATGACAAAAGGATCAAGGACATGAACTTTCAAGTTGGTGAATTAGTCCTCAAAGAGAATAAAAAAATATAACTAAATCATGATGGAAAAGGCAAATTTGAACCCAACTGGTTAGGACCGTTTGTCATCACAACAAGCTACGGCTCTGGGGCATATCAGTTAGCTACTCCTGAAGGAGAACCTTTATTTGAACCACTAAAAAACAACCACCTCAAGAATCTCTACACATGAAGCACATTAGAATACCACAGGCAAAAGGGTAAAAATCCAAAAATAAATAAAAAGAATAAAAAAATACAAAAAAATCAAAAAGAAAGAAAAATAGTAAAGAGAAATAAAACATTCTCTGAGTGAAAACCACTTTGTGGCGCTCTTAGAATAGGTACCATAGTGAAAACCTGGCAAACAGGCGCTATGTTTGAATAAAACTTACATCATTATCTATCGGTACTATCCACAACATCCACCCATTCATTTCATAATAAAACAAGGTATCCAACCATGGCTTGTCACTGATTAAGGAAAGTCATCTTATTTACAACTGGGGGCAGTTTCAAAAAGCTGGTCATGGATTAGATCTTTGAGCATCCTATCATGGTAATGAAAATTACAAAAGATCAAAAAATAATGGAAAATAGAAAAAAAGTCAAGAACATTTAGAAAACCCCAAAAGACAAAAACATTTGGAAAACATCGAAAATAAAACAACATCATGGGGTTATTCCTTCACTCAAATAGTCTAAGATATCAAAATTTTATTGAACCTCACAGCCAGTTCAAGTAGATTTCCCACAACATATCCTCTAGACGCAGAAGTGGAATATCAATCCAGATTATCGATGTTGTTTACCCAAAAATAGTTTATTCTTTCAGTCAAACAATCGAACTATGTGGTCTTTGCGTGTACAACATAGGCAAGGCTCATTAGCCCCCGAGACCCTAGGTCAGTTCCCTTAGGTTTCCAACATACTTTATTTCAACTTAGTCAAAAACACAAAATCCAAAAAAAGTCAAAAATACAAAATCCAAAAGCATTCAAAAAACATAAAAGGTCAAAAAAATTCAAACAAACCAAGAGAACTACGAGCCTCTGCATGTACATCGTAGGCAATGCTTATCTTTGATGATCCCCCGAGGCCCTAGGTTAGTCCCCATAAAACAACAAAAACATCATAAAACTTAGAAAAATAAAAAAGACCCATGTCTGCCATCACAATTTGCAATAAGACATCATCCATAATAAACAGATCGTCACACTCACCCTTTGAAAAAAAAAACAAAACAAACAAAACAAGCAAAGAAAGCATCAACAGTTGGAACCTTCAAGCAGACAATCACATAAGAATTTGATTGCAAAACAAACTAAAACAAAGCCAAGTATCAAATACATATCTTTTTGACAAGACCCAACAACATCCTAAGATATGTCTTAACGGATCCATTCCTACGATAGACAAGATCAACAATGGGTAAATAGACCCACCCTAAACAGATATGGAAAGTGATATAACATTATTGTTTTATCTTTTTGTTATCTTATTTTTGTGATTTACATTATTGACTCATTCCCAGGATCTCTCAAGGATATCCATAAGGATTTAGAGAAGGAATGGAGGCAATTGAGCATCATTTTGATTTGTTGTTTGTGGATAGTCTTGTTATACTACCATGGTGAATACTTGCTTTGTTCTGTGTGTGGAAGTCATTTTTGGAACATTTCGTGTAACAGTGACATGTTAGGTTCTTAATAGCTCTTATGTTATTGGACCTTCTCACCCATACACTCTAACAGGGTTTTTGTATGTTTGGTATGAGCAAGAATACTCCTTGTTGGTAGAGTCAAATTCCATGCAATAAATACAAAGTCACCTTGGTCATTAATACCCTGGTGCATCGTATTTATTTTCTATATAAAAAAGGATTGTTCAAACTGCAAAGTCTCTAAAGCAAATCAAAAGCAACTCATGAACTACTAACAAACATCACATTTCTATCTATCTATCATTATTTCTTCTAAATTAACATCACATTTCTATCTATCATCAATATTCCATTTCTATCTATCATCAGATATTTCCTCTAACTAACATCCACCCTGCATAACAATATCACTCATACCATATTCATCCTGCATCCACAATGTCGTCAGTACATATCATAATGATAATAAACCAATAAAAACATCATATAAACATACATCATCATATATCGTCATCACATAAGCATAAAACGAGAATGAATCAAAGAAGGTATATATCATATATATCATCATCAAAAAAGAGAGTACATCTTTAGTGTGATAGGATATACAAAATCATAATACGAGGCCTTGACTAGGCCGATGAATATATACATACAAAACACATGTCTACAAAATGCCTCTAAGCAATGAACAACATGAACGTCAAGTACAAAAGTAAGACCCTGAAAGGAAGGATAGAAACCCTAATTTCACCTAGGAAACTCTAATTTCTACTTGGGAAAACTTCCTACTTTCAAATTAGAAGCTCTCAGAAACATCAAAACGAGAAACAAAGGACCTATAAACCTAATTCTGTGACCCAAACACATCAGAACAAAGTTGTGAGCCTGACCTCAAAACTTGAAATTTTCGGTCAACCTCTTGAGGGAGCAACACAAAGTCCTACCAACATTTCACTAAACATCAGGGCATAATTTTTTTCAAAAACTTGATCTTAAAAACAAAATCTTTGAAACAAAGCAACCAATACTTTGTATCAAAGAGGGGAAAAATGTAGACATATAAAATTGAATTAACACCTATCACAACTCAGAATGTCTCGGGACAACTCATAATCAACCCGAAACATCTCAGAACAACTCTGAATCAACTCGAAACATCTCAGAACAACTTTGAATCAACTTAGAACATCTCGAAACATCTTGGAATCAACTCAGAACATCTCTGAATCAACTTGAAACATCTCAAAATGACTCTGAATCAACTCAGAACATCTCAAAACATCTTGGAATCAACTCAGAACATCTCTGAAACATCTCGAATCATCTTGAAATCATCCCATGATCATCAAACGACATCAAATCGCATTCGAAACCCTAATTTCCTCTATTAATTGAATAATACAACATTATTTAATTAATTCACTATTTCATCATTTCTGACAAATTAAATAAATACCGTTATTTATTAAAGTCTTGAAAACCCTAATTCTATTATTAATCGAGTAATACAACATTATTTGATTAATTCATGTTTCATCATTTCGACCAATTAAATAAATTAAATATATTTAATAAAGTTCTAATCTAATCTTACTTCGTCTTGATTAGTCAAACAACGTTAATTATTTTATTACATCACTAATTGACCTTATTCCTCAAAATTGATTAAATTATTAAATCATAATAATTTAATTATCACACTTTCCCTAAAAACTTTGAATAATCAAATCAAACTATTCAAATAAATTATCAAAAATCAAATCAAACTAATGCAACTCTTTTTGCAAAAGTCAAAGTTGATTTGCACGTTCAACACAAAAAGAAATTAATTAATTAAATAAATAAATTAATATTTCTCACCCACTTTTTGATTGAGAAAATTATGGATTGCTAACTAAGCAATCTAATTTTGCTAACTCAACCATCTAATTCCTAACTAAACCCTAACTAATCAATCAATTGCTAACTGATCAATCTAAAACCTTAACTAGCCAATCTATTCTTCAATCACCCTAATTGTGCAATCAACTTTGCAGAATCTTCTCATGTCTAAATCCTCTCAACACATGTTGACTGTTTATCTGGATATTCTCCAATGGGATCTTGACCGTTGATTCAAAATATCATTTCCTATATAACAAACTCCTCTCCTCACAAATATGGATCAGAATTTCAACTTACCTTATGCAATGAAGTGCTATTAAGATCACCATTGATAGACCTTCCTCATTTCTTCAAACACAAGCATCGTTCATCAAGCTTTTGTGTACAAGCAATGGAGGCTTTGCAGTGATACGAACAACCCAACATCGTGCAAATACACTCCAACATGGGATGGTAAACTCTTCTTTTGTTTGTTTGAGTTCGTTTTAAATATCTTAGGATCTCATTTCATTCAAATAGCTTAGATTTGTACATTTCATGAGTGATGGAATAAGATAGATTAAGAGTTTTGGATTAGATAGTTTTTGATTTCAATATTGCATTTGATCTTGTTTTTGCATCTTTCCTGATGGATTCTTTCCTCCTCACATAGTTATTTATGGCTTGGTAGTGACCGAGCGTAGGCTCGGTCATTACCAATTCATAACATGCTCACATTTCTGTGAAGAAAAAATCTCTCTATATTTCGATCAAACTATATACATGAAATAAAGTTTAAGTTATATTTCAAAGTATAAGTGACATTTATATATGGACATTTACTTTCTTATACTTTAAGTTATATTTCGTGTATTTAGTTTTAGGATGTTTAAGAATATTTTTAGATCTCTAGGAGTTATAATGTAGATTCTAGGTTTTGGAAGATCTTATAATTTTTTAGATAATCAAATTTTTGTAATTAGTAGGTCAAATTTTAGTAATGAACAGGTTAAATTTTTTAGTAATTAGTAGGCTACCATCATCTTTCTCTCTCTATCTCACTTATCTATATCTCTTGCACTCTAGACTCTCTCTCTCTCTCTCTCTCCCCTTAGCTCAAGATCTACCTCTATGTCTCTCTCTCTCTCCTTCTCTCTCCTCTCCCCCCTCTCTCTCTGCCTATCCTCTCTCTTCTCTCTATCTATCTCCCCTCATTCTCTCTCCTCTCTCTCTCTCCCTAGTCTCTCTCCCTCCCTCCTCATTCTCTTTGTCTCTCCTCTTGCTCTCTTTCTACCTCTCCTCCTCTATCTTCCCACCCTCCCTCTCCACCTATTTCTGTCTCTACTTCTCTCTATCTCACTCTTTCCCTTCATCCATCTCTCTCTCTTTAAGTAGTAAGAGGTAAGTAGAGAGAGAGGTATAGGAGGAAGAGGTAGGTAGAGAGGGAGAGGGGAGATAGAGAGTAGATAAAGAAGGAGGGGAGATGTATGGAGGGAGAGAGAGGATAGATGGAGAAGGAGGAGATAGAGAGAGGATGAGAGAGGGAGAGATGGAGGTGAGATAGAGAGAAGTAGAGATGAAAGAAGAGAGAGAGGGAAGGGGAGAGAGATATTGGGGGAGGGAGGGAGGGAGAGAGAGAGGTAGAGAGGGGTAGGTGATATAGAGATAAGTAAATAGGAAAGGAGGAAGGGGGGAGAGAGGGGGAGGGAGAGAGAGTGAGAGAGAGAGGAGGAAAAATGGAGGGAGAGGGATAGAGATAGAGAGGGATAGGTGAGATATAGGTAGGGAGGGAGAGAGAGGTGGGATAAAGAGTAGAGAAGGAGAGAGCTAAGAAGGAGGGAACAAGGGAGGTAAGAGGTAGAGAGGGATAGGTGAGATAGAGAGAAGTAGAGGGGGGAGGAGAGCGAGAGAAGGAGAGGTGAGAGAGAGGTGAGATAAAGAGTAGAGATGGAAGGAGAGAGTGAGAGAGAGGTGGGAGGGAGGGAGTGAGGGAGAGGTATAGGGGGATATGTGAGATAGAGAGTGGAGAGGGAAGGAGAGAGAAAGAGAGATGAGGGGGATCAAGGGAGGGGGAGGTAGAGATGGATAGGAGAGATAGAAAGAAGTAAAAAAGGAAGGTGAGGGAGAGAGAAAGAGGGTGGGAGAGGTAGGGAGGGAGAGAGGGGAGATAGATAAAAGTAGAGAGGGAATGAGGGAGGGAGGGAGGTAGAGAAAGAGAGGTGAGATAGATAGAATTTGAGAGCTAAGGAGAGAGAGAGGGGGGATAGCTGAGATAGAGAGAAGTAGAGAGGGTTGGAGGAAGGGAGGGAGGGAGAGAGTGAGAGAGATGAAGAGAGAGATAGAGAGACAAGGATGGCGAGATAGTTCTTGAGCTCAAGAGAGAGAGTGATTTAGATAGAGAGAGGTAGAGAAAGGGATGGAGATAGTGAGAGAGAGAGAGGTCAAGAGTGTAAGGGATATACAAAGGGTGAGATATATATATATATATATATATATATATATAGAGAGAGAGAGAGAGAGAGAGAGAGAGAGAGAGAGAGAAAGTTGATAGAGCTTGCTAATTACTAAAATTTGACCACCTGATTATTGAAATTTGACCTACTGATTATTAAATTTTGACTAAGTTTAAGAAATTATAAGATTTTCCAAAACATAGAATTTGCATTATAACTCCTAGAAATTCGAAATCATTCTCAAACATCTTGAAACTATATAAATAAAATAATTTAAAGTATAAGAAAGTAAATGTCCATTTATAAATCAATTATACTTTGAAATATAACTTAAAATTTATTTCTTGTATATAGTTTGACTGGAAGACAAAGAGAAAGAGTATAACGCTCTTGCATTATGTGAATGTAAATATGCTCGTGTTATTGTTTGCTTTGGAAATTTCCAAGCCAAATTCGCCTTGGGCTTCCAACCCAAAGGGTTGGACTAGCTTTTCAATGTCCAAAGATGTGTTTTGAAAATTGTTTAAAAAAATGACATAATCTTGAGCATCCTCCCCATCAGGTTTGCACATGTTTCAATGTCAAGTGAAAAAATACCACGATAATGTTAAGCTCTCTCTTAGCTTTCTAACCATGTAATTTTTTAACAATTTGAGTATGTTAAAGTTTTCATCTTTAATTTTTTTGTTAGTTATCTATTTTTTGTCAAAAACCAATGTGTTATATTTTTTACTTTATTTTTTAACCATTCATCAAAATTTAAAATAAATTACATATATAGAAACTAGACTCCATTATACACGTATTAAAAAAATGATTTTCAATTAGTTTTCAAAAAGAATATAGGGTAGCATGCTTAATTTTTATTTTTCATGATGTTTCCACTTTAAAAATGAGTAGAAAATCATATATTCATTAAAAAAAATAGTAAAAAAATTGGCATAAACTACTTGGTGTTAGCTAATTTCTCACCAAAATGACTTTTGAAATACTAAATTTTTTTTAACATTTTAAGGGGGCCACACCAGATGCTATGTTATTTTTTTTGAAAAAAATGAGCACTTTATGTAGTCCCCCTTTTTGAACCCCTTAATCTCTACCAAATTTTAAAAAATAGTAGTTTAGAAAGTAGATTCAAAGCACTAAAACTCTTGTTTTTGTCGCATCTTCAAATTTTGAGTGTAACTATCTTCAATTTCTCATGCAAGATTAGTCTTTCTTGATTTCAGAAAAAAAAGAAAAGAAAAAAAGAAAAAAAAAAGTGATCACTTAAGACCCCTTTTTGGTCCCCATCTTTATGCACTTACCCTAAAATTGTTAGTTTTCCATTAAATCACATGCTTTAGTAGTAAGGAATCACATGATGGATCTTTTATTTGTTGGATAGTTAATGAATTATTTGAGTAATTTTAGCATCATCACTTGTCAAAAGGGACAATTGTATGAAGTGGGCTTGTGTTTTCTTGTTTTTTGCCCATTTTTTTGGGATTTTCCTCTTCTTCTTTTATTTTTGTGAAGTTTTATAATGTTTTTTGGGTTTTATAAAAGTGGTTAAACTATTCATAATATGAATCATACATTAGGGAAAATTCCACCAAAGAGCAATTATGGCTTTCTCATCTCCTAGATGATCTCCCTCCTATAGTTTTAACTATTCTTTGATAGGAATGATTGTAAGAAAGCTAAGGTATTAGAACAACTTTCTACATAAATATTGAGAGGAGGGTTATGTAAAAAGTTCAAATCTTTACAACAGTTACAACAAATAAATAAAATAAACAAAAAAAATGTTCATACCGCAACACAATGATTTGCGTGGACAAAATCCTTTCAAGAGAAAACTCCCACACTCCAAAAGTCATCCAATATATTATTCAAAAATAAAAAATATTATAATATACTTGCAAAGAAAACTCTCTCAATAGTATCACCAACTAGAGTTCTAGAGGCAACTCAACACCTATAAGACTCGCACTCAACCTCAATCTCAAGCACCTAATAGATAGGAGATATAATACATGAAATCGCCAAACGATATTTACAAAACCATGAGCTAAAACCACCCAAAAAGTGATGCCCAACTTATTTCCAATAAAAAATTCCCCATGATGCATCCAAACACACACCAACATGTGCCCCCTTACAATTTTTTGTGTTCAACATGTTTTCACATTTTCTAATTTGGGAGACCTAACTTCCAGTGGCCATAACTTTTGATCTAGGAGTCCGATTGATGAAACATTTGAACCATTAGAAAGCTCATGAAGTTATCTATTGAACCATAACTCACTTCACTATTATAATCATTATTTTAATCAAGTGCCACTATTATTTTAATTATTTTCTTGCTTTGAGTGATGTATATGCAAACTAAATCTATCTAAACTAAACACCTAAGTGAACTAATATGTAAGTCAATAATTTCTATTCCTCTCTTCATTTTTTCTTAAAATGCCATTTAAAAATGATTTTAAGAATCAATATATAATAAACCTATTTGTTCATGTTCTCTTCACTTTCCTTTTTATCTATAGTGTTTTTTTTTTCTTCTGTAAAATGAAAACAATTGATATAACTGGTTGATTTTTTATGATGTTATAAAATGAATACTTGTTTTTTCCTATTACATGTGTGATTTTGTTCTAAACTAATCTAGTAGTTACAACCCATTTTGGTCCCAAAAATGATTTCCAAGTGCCTTGAAATTGACTTTATAACTTTTAAAAATGAAAACATTAATATCTTGAAATCCAGACATGACATTGGTTTGAAACTTTACTAGCATGTTTATTTGTCCATTCTATAGCTTTATAAACTTATTATAAATAGTAAGCTTTTATAATTACAAGGTTGAGACACATTTTTACTAAAATTGATTAGACAATGTGATCTAAGTCTCAATCGTTCATTGATCGAGCTAGGATTGTTTTGATATCCTCACGTATTATGACATGTATATTAGAATACCTTCCAATTTCTTGGTGTCACTATATAGTGCACCAATACACTATATGATTTCTCTTTTGGGTGATCCTATATTTAGGAGGACCACCTTTTTATGAGTGAGTGGACATTTGAGGCACAATGAGTTTCATGGGCCTCCTTCATAGGGAACAAGGACCCATGGGAGATGAGAAGGATTTAGCTTACATTGATCCCTAATGTTGATGTTTTTTCTTTAAGAAAGGTGATTATTAGCTTCATTTTCTCTAAAATATCTTGTGAAAAGATCACTTGCATTCATATTTAGGGTTGGGCTCTTATTATTCAATAAATTGAGTAAGGGAGGGTCTTTGAATGGGATGTAGATATTTTGACACTCATTTATGATGAAATTTACTAGATTTTTAGGTGTGGGGCCTTATCAATTTCAATCACCCTTTTGTCATTATGAACTAGATTGTAAAGCACATCTAGCCTTACCAGAGGCTCACACTTGTTCTCAACCACTTCATCCCTAGATCTATACATGGAGGGTGGGTAATTTCGATGCTATTACATGAATTATGACCACTCTCACATATGTGAATATTACTATTTATCCTACACATATAGATGGTGGGGAGATGATTAGGAGATGTTGCAATAGAATATTTTTGTAGGGGAGAGAACTTCCTAATTGACATATATAGGTTGACGGAGATTCACTCCTTTGAGTGTTAATTCTAATAGCTTGAGGAGTTTCTACAAACAGAGTTGCCCCCAATGGATCTATACTTGATAGTCCAAAAGTATGAAATGAGGATCTATACTTGGTTACCTATGTTAATCATGAATTATATTTAATGTTATATATATATAACTAAGTTTGAATTCCATTTTTATGGTAGGAATTAATGTTGTAATAAGTGATTATATTAAAATATTGAAAAAAGGACTACTACAATTGTTGCCATGTGAGTATGACATATGTTGACACTCTCATTGGGGGAGAGAGTATCATTGGGAAAAAGCATCTAGCTTTCTAAGGGTGACATATATGAAAAACTCTAACACACAATCATGTGGTTGCATATAATTAGAGTTGCATTTTGTCATAAGAAAATGAGATACAATTGACATGTCTATTGAGTAGGGTGAGAGAAAAATGCAAGCCAACTATTATTATTAATAATTATGGATTCATGAAAAACCTTATATAGATTATGGATTCATGAAAAACCTTAAATATAGATCTTTTAAAACATATGAATGCATACTTCTTTTAAACTCCATTACTTTAGACATTTGAAGAGATAAGATGGAATTTTAAACCATGTTGCATTTTGGAATTCACTTGTATTGATAATAAAATGCAAATTCTATCTTTCTATGACAATTTTGACATGCTACATAGATAATCAACCTTGTAACATGCTTTAAATGTGCCCAAGAACACTTTCAATGACTTTTTTGTAATTCTTGACAGTCATAAATTCATTACTATAACTTGGCATGATAAAGCAAAAAATACAATGAAACCTTTGGTGTGTTGTCCTTATCTGTTGCTTGGACTAATAAAGACCATGGATTGATGAAATCAAAAAAATGTGTTGTATTTGTTGTCATAAGTAATTATTTTCATCTAACACTTGAATTCTTGCACCTCCTCTTTCCCCATGTGTGGATATATTACCACACTTACCTATATTCCTTCCTAGGTATTGCTAGGGAGAAGGCATCACATACAAGATTGTTATTTACTTTTGGAAGTCATATGGGAAACCTATCCTCTGCACAATGCCTTCCAAGTATGTTGTATTCTTTGACCTTTCCTTCCACTACATATTGGAAGAGTAATAAGAAAAATGTTGCACATTTTTGTTTGATATGGTAGTAGGGGTAAACTTTTGAACTTATTTATTTGTATGTTGTAATGTTTCATCATCAATTTCTTTTGTTTTTACTTTGTCATCATAGTGTGACACCTAGGAAATATTTTTTTTTACATTAACTATAGGAGCTTAAGTTAATACTCCATTGAAGCATATCTTTTGTTTTACATGAGCTTAGAATGTAGTTCACACAACCCCACACAAGGAATAATTGTGTTTCTTCTTTAAACTCTAGATAATGTATGATCATATAACACTTAATGCAGGTATTATATAGTCCCAAGTAAATATATATAGAATTATAAATAGTTGAATATGCAATTCTAAATAATATATTATCATATAACACTTTATGCAATTCAAGAAATCATATATATAGAATCATAAATAACCGAATATGAAATTCTAGAAAATGTATGAGCATATAATACATTTGTGTAGGAAGTATACAGGTCCAAGTAACTATATCTAATATGTATATAGCTAATACACATTTACACCTATAAGTGCAAATGTATTATGCAATAACACTCGTGTGTGTATTGATACATATGTATAAATATAGTTACATCCAAAGTGAATATCTATGTATACGAGCATATAATAGTATATACAAATAATTCTATAAATGATCATTAATTGAACTTTATTTTGCTGAAGGATGGCGTCGCTGCGGGCTGGTGCATGCGCGCGCGCAGGCTAGGGTCTCTCTGCCCTAGCTGCGCCTTGTGCTTTCTGTCTTCATTGCTGGTGATAGATCGGTGGGGGGTTCTTTGGTGCGCAGGGTTTATGGATTGGGTGGCCACGTCTTTTGCTGGTTTCTGGTGCTTTTTGCAAACGTTTTTCTGCTTCAACCTAGGCATTTCGTGCTCTGCTCGTGGTGATTGGGGGGTGTTCTTGCATTTTTGGGGGACTCCGGTTTATTGTGGTGTTTTGAAACTTGGTGGAGGGAGGCGGGGTTTTTATTTTTTGTGATCTTCTTCGGTGTGCTTTGGGTTGTTGGGGTTTTTGGGGTTTTCTGGCTCAAGCCTTGCATGGCTCCAATCGGGATTTCCCCTGGTGGTAAGGGGTTGTCTTTCAAGGATGCGGTGGCAGGGAGCAATCCTTCGGTACTTTTGCATACGAATCCTTTTTTTGGTGAATCTGGATCAGGAATGGGAGAGTCCTCACATCTGTCTGGAGGTTTTAGGCCCTCAAAGGTCAATGGGTGCCTTGCTAAGAGTGATAATAGGCTGATTGTTGAGATCCAACCTGAAGCTATTGTGGACGATATCAACTACTTATCAAAGCATGCTCTGATCTGTAAGTTCCTAGGGATTCGGTTATCTTTGTCTTTTTTGGAATCATGGGCTCGGCATACCTGGTCTCCCGAGGGGGATATGGATGTTTTGTTGGCAGCCAATGGCTATTTTCAAGTGGTTTTCTCTTGCATGTCAGACAGGAATAAAGTTTTCGAAGGAGGGCCCTATTTCTACAATCAAGTGGGTCTCTTCATTAAACCTTGGCATGTGGGATTCAATCCTACAGAAGAGCTTCCTTCGCGGGTCCCGGTTTGGGTGAGATTACCATGGCTTCCTTTAGAATTCTGGAGGGAGGACATTTTTAACTTAGTGGCAAGCTAGCTTGGAAAACCAGTTGGTCCTTCGAGATAGACTATGGAGAAGAAGGTAATTACCTACGCCTGGGTATGTGTTGAAATTGATTTGAATAAGCCCTTGCCTGATTCTATCGAATTTTGGTTGGGGTCAAGTTCATGGATTCAACAACTCGACTATGAAACGCTGCCGTTTCGCTGTCGCTTTTGTCATGAATATGGGCATTTGCAGAGGGTGTGCCCCAAATCAAAACCTATAGAGGATTCAAACATAGGGCCGACGAGTGCTCCTCACACCCAAGATAAAGGGAAGGCCCCTATGAGGGAGGACAAGGAGGGCTTTATCCCTGTAAGAGGGCGTAATAAGGGTTGCGGCCAAAAGAGGACCTTTAAGGACAGTCAGACAGATGAGGTTTTCAACAGGTTTGATGGGCTGGATGACTTGGAACAGTTTGATGGAACCATTGCTAATATGTCGGCTAGTCATGAGCTCTTGGAAGCAAAGGAAATAGGTGGGGAGGAGAACAATGTTGTTCAGACTGATCCACAAGAGAGAGAGTTTGGGGTGCAAATGGTCACAGATACTTCAGTGAGACCTTTGGAGGAGTTGGATTCTAGTGGAGACAAGGAAGTGCAGGAGATTTCTGCTCATGCCCGAACCAAGGCTTGCACCAGAAATGTTCGGCAGGAGGAGAGCAAAAGCAAGGGTTCCCCTTCTATTTTAGGTATTCATCAAAAAACCATTAGAAAAGATACCCCAGAGAAGTCTCTTAAGGTGGGGAGGAAGAAAGACCAGGAAAAGGTGAAGTTAGTGGGAGAGACTTTAGTGGAGTTTGGTTCTGTGAAAACCATTGATTCCCACTTCCCTCTTCATCAGAAATGATTGTTCTTTCATGGAATGTAAGGGGGTTGAATAGCATCCATAGACAAAAGGCTATTCGGGATTTGATTAAGTCTCATTCGCCTGAGGTGGTTTTTATTCAGGAAACTAAGTTATCTATTGATAGGATGCATAACACGGCTGCTAAGATTTGGCCTAGATGTCTTTGTCAGTGCATTGGCGCCCAAGGATGTTCTGGGGGTTTGGCTCTTTTATGGGATCCTCGCAAGCTGGTCCCACTTTGGTGGGTTTCTAGCAGATCTACTATTTCCTTGGTGGCCACGTGTTGCGTAACTGGTGAGATTCTACTCTTCACTAATGTTTATGCCCCAATTGATTTTATTGGAAAAACTTTACTTTGGTCACATATAGGATATGTTCGCTCTCTTGCTCCTCTATTCCCTTGGATTCTGGCAGGAGATTTCAATGCAATTTTAAGTTTGGAAGAGAAGCGGGGAGGTATTCCCAAGCTCGCTCCCTCTGCAGGCCTTTTTAGAAGTAATATTGAAAGCTTGAGGGTGGTGGACGTCACCCCTTCCAAAGGGTTATTTACATGGAATAATAGGAGATGTGGGACGAAAGCGATAGCGGAAAGATTAGATAGGTTTTTGGTTTCTTGTTTCTGGATGGCGGATAGTTGGATTACTAGTTCAGAGATTTTGGACTGGAGGGGTTTGGATCACTGGCCAATTCTTTTGACTACTTCTAAGTTTCAAAAGATAAAGATTCCATCCTTTAAGTTTCAGCTTATGTGGTTGAGGGATGCTTCTCTCCAGGATTATATCACTACTTGGTGGAGGGAAGGGAAGCCTGCTTATGGTACCGCTATGTTTTCTTTTGTCAAGCAATTGCAGTATGTTAAGTTCAAGCTGAAAAGGTGGAATAGGGAGTGCTTTGGAAATCTCTTTGGAGCCAAGAGAGAAGCACAGCAAAGGGTGGACAATATTACGCGCCAAATCAGAGAACAGGGATTGTCTGATGGGCTATATAGAGAAGAAGTTGCGGCCTTAAAGGACCTGGAGGAGTGGGAACTACGAGAAGAGATTTATTGGAAACAAAAAGCTCGAATTGATTGGCTCCAGGAAGGGGATAGAAATACTAAGTTTTTCCACAACACTGTAAAGGACAGAAGACATAGGAGTGTCCTCAATTCTCTCACGACGGCTGAAGGGCTCCTGCTTTCCTCTCATAGGGAGATTGCCTTGGAGGCTACTAGATATTTTGGGAACTTGTTTTCAGAAGAGTCGGATCTGGCTAGGGTTGAGGAGGATTTGGTTCTGGCTTGCATCCCCTCCTTGGTCACTCCTGAAATGAATGAGGCTCTCATTAAGCCCATTACTCTATCTGAGATAGAGCTAGTTGTGTTTGGAATGAAAAAGGGTAAAGCCCCGGGACCAGATGGTTTTCCTATAGAGTTCTTTCAAGCCTTTTGGGAGATTGTCAAGATGGACCTCTTTGATGTGGTGCAGGAATCCTTTAACAATAAACAGATGCTTAAGGCTTTGAATGCAACTTTCCTGGCTCTCATCCCAAAGAAGGAAGGAGCTAACTCCCTTAATTTCTTTAGACCTATTGCTTTGTGCAATGTGATGTACAAAATAATTACAAAAGTGATAGCTGAATGGTTAAAGCCATGGCTTAGTAACCTAATCTCTGCGGAGCAAGGGGGCTTTGTTATAGGACGAAATTTTTTGGATGGGGTTATCATAGCGGCTGAAGCTATGCACTCTATGGCCGCCTCTACGGAAAAAGCTATGTTCATTAAGCTGGACATGGCCAAAGCTTATGATAGGGTCAGATGGAGCTTTTTGCAGAAAGTTTTACAGGCTTTTGGTTTTGGACAGGAGTGGATCAGCTGGGTGATGAGCTGCATAACTTCACCTTCTTTTGCTGTCCTGATTAATGGGGAACCTTCTGACTTATTTGGTGCGACCAAAAACCTTAGGCAAGGGGATCCTCTCTCCCCTTACCTTTTCATCCTGATGGCTGAAGGGTTGGGAAGACTTATTAAGTCTCAAGTCAGTCAGGGAGGGATTCAAGGTTGGAAGTGGGGGCATGGCATTCCTCCTTCTTCCCACCTCCAATTTGTGGATGACACGTCTTTGATGGGTGTCGCAAGAATTCAGGAGGCATCTAGTTTCTGAAGAGCTTTGGATATTTATGTGAAAGCCTCAGGACAAAAGATTAATGAAGAAAAGTCACAAATCTTCTTCTTCAATACCCCCGCTTCTATTCAAGCTCGAATTGCCCATATCTTGAGGTTTCAAATTGGAACGCTTCCTTTAGTGTATCTTGGCATCCCTCTTTTGGACCAAAGGCTTTCGAGGGGTGTGTGGCAAGAGATTTTAGATAAGTTTCGAAATAAAGTGAGTCATTGGACTCACCGCTGGCTCTCAACTGCTGGCAGAATGACTCTTTTGAAGTCTGTGATCCAAGCTCTTCCTATCTACAGGTGTCTTGTGCAGTTAGCCCCTGCTGGTTTCATTAAGGACTTTGATGCTCTTTCAAGGCAATTTTTATGGACAGGTAATTTGCTTTCCTCAAAATGGAGTTTGGTCAAATGGGATTGTGTTTGCAGATCTAAGCAGGATGGTGGGCTTGGTTTGAGGAATACAAGCTTGAACGGTTGGGCTCTTGCTGCTAAGCTATTTTGGAGATGGTGCATAAGCCAAGATCAAGGATGGGCTAAAATCCTTAATGTTAAGTATCTTGGTGGGGTGAGTGGGAAAGATGTACCAAGGTACAACTTGACTGGAAGGGGGTCCATGATCTGGGAGACTTTGAAGAAAGGGGCACAGTTAGTTAAAAATGGTCTTTTCTGGATTTGCAATAGCGGTTCTGATGCTCTGTTTTGGGAGGATTCTTGGGATGGTTTTCCTCCTAATTTATCTCAATACCCCCACCTTCAACCTTTATGTGATAGTTTCCTTGCAGCAGGATGGAGTAAGGTTGAGGATTTTAAGGTGTTTTTAAGGGTGGGGCGGGGAGAGGTTGCCAGATGGAAAGAGCCCGTAGAATGGCCTCCTGGGGGTTATGAGGGAGAGAGAGAGACTCTTGCTGGGATTCTTGCTGGCAGAATGTGTAACTCTTTAAGAGGAGCTGATACCCTCGCTTGGGGACCCAATCGAAAAGGAAAGTTCTCAGTTGCCTCAGGGTATCAAGAGTTGGAAAGACAAAAGTTTGACAGGATT
The DNA here is from genome assembly GCA_007258455.2 of Sequoia sempervirens. Taxonomy (NCBI): domain Eukaryota; kingdom Viridiplantae; phylum Streptophyta; class Pinopsida; order Cupressales; family Cupressaceae; genus Sequoia; species Sequoia sempervirens. The sequence goes on along the minus strand of VDFB02271358.1, from coordinate 545,592,507 downwards.
GACATTTCTTGGTGGAAGCAAGTTTGGAATAAGTCAGCTTGGCCCAAGTGCAACTTTTTCTTATGGCTTGTGGTTCAGAATAAATGTCTTACCTGGGAGAATCTTCAGAAGAGGGGCTTTCATGGGCCTTCTATCTGTACTTTATGTCATCAAAGCGAAGAAACCAGTTCACACCTCTTTTTCCAATGTTCTTTCACCAGGGTTATTTGGAATTGGTGGTGGGAAGCTTGGGAGCATGATTGTATACATGCTCACTCTTTGGTTGAGTTTTGGAACAGCCTTGGTAGACCCCCTTCTAAGACTTCTTTTCTGGAGGTGGCTTGGGGTATTGGTCCAGGATTTATTATATGGCAGGTGTGGTTGGAAAGGAACCGTATGATTTTCCAGGATAAGCCAAAGAGGGTACAACAGGTGTGGTTGCAAATAATAAATATGCTACAGGAGACTCTTGCTGTGAAGTGTGATCTCTCGGAGGATATTGCTCCTGGAGACGTGCGGGTGGTCCAAAAGTTGAATATTCTTTGTGCTGATTCTAGTGGTGCTCTCTGGAAGTTACAACAGAGCAGAAGCAGGAAAGCTAAAAGGAAGGTTTGTAGGGAGGGAAAGTGGTCCCCCCCCCTTTTGGGACTCTCAAGATCAATACAGATGGGTCTTCTAGGGGAAATCCTGGGCATGCTGGGGTTGGAGGAATTGGCAGGGACAGCTCTGGTAAGGTTATTTTCTTCTTCTCTGAATATAAAGGGATTCAAACCAATAATTACATGGAGGCACTTGCTATCCTCATGGCTCTTGAAAGAGGTTGTGCTCTAGGATGGAGCAAGATTATCTGCGAGTTTGACTCTCAGGTGGTAGTGGATATGCTAAATTTGCAACGGGTGGAAGATGTGGATTGGCATCTGGCAGTGGTGGGGAGACAAATTCTTAGGATGAGCACTTCTTTGGATGTTGTCTCTTTTTGCTATGTTCCTCGTGAGTGGAATAAGACTGTTGATTGCCTGGCTAAGTGGGCTTCTGATCGTGGAGAGGGATGGAGGATGGGAGATTGGACTCACCTGCCTCCGGAATGTGCTTTGGAACTTGAGACTCTTGTCAAGGAAGATATGGATGGTTAGTTGTGCCCCTTTTGGGGGTTTTTTCTGCTGGTGTTGTGTTCTCTCTTAGGCTCTTGGCCCCGGCTCTTTGTACTTTGTTGGTTGATTCAATAAATTTTTACCCCCTTTTTCAAAAAATAAAATAAAAATTATTTTGCTAAATTTTATGGATTTATAAGGTTATTTTTTCCTTCTTGCTCTATCCTTGGTAATTTCAAGCTCCTTAAAAGTATGTTAGGAGTTTGGTCTGGTAGAAATTCTGTAAAATTGCATAACTTGTGTAAATTATGTATTTAGTGATTCCTTATAACTTGCATTACCAACATATACATAAGTTATAATTCAATGATCACAAGAGATGGGAAGCTTAAACTATTTCAAAAATGTATAAAATTAATTATGAAAGCTCAATATATATACATCACAATATCATGCTTTCAAATATAGGAATTTTATTTAAAATAATACAACATAGAATACACTAAATTTATAATTTAACTATAAAACTACTTGATACATAAATAGGTGTGATTGTGGTAACTAAATAAATACTTGGCCAAGATTTTTTTTCAAACCATTACATAGTTAATTGTTCAAATTCTCTCTGCCACACTTGATGTCAAAGGATTGTGGATTGAGATGCATGCTTACCTATTAAAGAATTAGGTAGGAATGCATTATGTTAGTAACATCAAATCACATAGATATTAATGCATGTGAACAACGGTTAGCTAAATCATTTGTGATGGGTTAGGCTTCTCATGTGGAGTAGCATAGGGAAGCTTTTGGCTTTGTGATAGGGTGGAAAATCATCTTGATGATACTCTCTCTCCTTCAAGGTTGAAAAGGAAGAAGTTCTTACAGAGAGTCCATTTGTGAAGACTAGGTCACATTGCAATTTTATACTTTATAAGTAATTATGGACAAAAATAATATAGTAAAGGCTAATTCCTTTTTGTAAAGGGATAGGTGATTCCATTGGAAATTTTGGCTAGTGTTGAAATGAAAGTTGTCATAGTTGGATAACTCCTTTATTTTCTTTTGTACAATTGACACTATGAACTAGTCATTGCTATTATGATATGAATTGAAAGATATTTTTTTTTATATTATATGATGCAATTCTCAATAGTTTGAAAATCTACGAGGCTTCATTATGAGAACAAACAATATTATAGTGATTTAATTTTGATTCATTTCTTTGTTTATGATTATGTTTTAGTTTATTATTATATGATAATGCTACTAAATGATGAGTAGATAGTACAAGGAGTGGTATCCCCTTGATTCTTCATAATCAAGATAGAATCAATTAGACCTTTAGCCTCAATAGTAAGCATCCCTTTTGGTAAGACTTTTCAATGTAATAGATGTTTTTATACATCCTTTTGGTTCATTTCATAATTTATAAATGTTAATGATCTCTTTAGATGTCCTTTCAAGTTGCTGTATACTTATCTTACAAACTATTATTAAGATGCCACATATTTTCAAATGTAGCAACTAATTAGTCTTACGATCATTATTATATAATACACTATTATATTGCATAATTAAATATTGTGTTTACTATGATGTTGAACATTTTTCAATGTTGCATCCCATAATTAAAGTACCATGATGTAACACATATTTTCAAGTATGACATCCCATATGTATATCCATCCACTTTAGGCTCTAGCTTCCTAACCATTCCTACCACATGTTCTATGGTGAATAACTAATACAATTATCCTTTTGAAGAAAAACCATAATTTACACACAAGACACATCCCAAGAAAAGTGCGTTTAATTCATATGGAAAAAACCATGTTTCCTCAAAATAGTTCCAATCCAAAAGTTTCAAATATATTATATATATATATATGTATGTATATATACATACATATATATATATATATACATACATACATATATATATACATACACACACACACATATATATATATACATATATATGCATATACATATATATATACATGTATATATATATATATGTATATATATATACATGTATATATATATATATTATGTATATATATATACATGTATATATATATATATATGCATATATATATATATATATGCATATATATATATATATATGCATATATATATATATATATGCATATATATATATATATATATTAAATTCCTCAAATATCTAGATTATTCCATTGATAAACTTTCGTATTTCTTCAAAATTAAAGCACATGATTTCAAAATTCCAAATATACCCTATTTCTCTAAATCTACCCAACAACAAATATGCATTCATTGAATTTTTAAGATTTTTTTGTAAAAAATTGGGTACTAAATTGATTTTTCACAATTTTTAAACAACCAAAGATCTACCAAACATAATGGAATTGTATTCAAATCTAATTTTCAAATATAGGAAACAATCTCTCGCACAAAAAATTAACATAGTTCTTGCATTTAGATTTTAAACCAATTTATTTAATATCCTATGAATTTACAAACTAATCAACAACAAAAATAACTCAAGGAATGGTAACAACCAAAGGAGTTGCATTTCTTCAATCCAAAAGCAAGCCAAGTAAATCCTTAAAATAATCCAAGCTTTTATATCTAATTAATTATAATTTAAACTATGTTAGGTCCAAGGGTGACTAAGAGATTGATTTTCTTGATTCTAGTGTCCTTTCAAGTGTTTTATCTTAGAAATATGTCTCAATAAGAAGTTACAATTATTTCACCATATCTCATTATTTACAAAAGGGAGAATGAAATGACTTTTCTTCTACTCTATCATTGACTAGGGTTTATTTAATACATATCACATATCCACACCTATAAGTATAAAGTAGGATCTCCTTCTAATTTCTCTACCCTTTGGGAGGTGGAGTTATATGGATAAGATAATTTATTTTGATTTCCCAAAGTTATACAAATTTCTCTACTCTTTGGGAGGTGGAGTTATATGGATAAGACAAATTTAGACAAATTTATCTTATCCATATCTAGTCCCAAAGTTAGACAAATTTCAGGATATTGGTTTCCTTATTGTTTCCCTTATTCTTCTTTTCCTTGCCATCTGGGCACAAGAACTTTTCAAACATTAACCATCGATAATTTTTGTAGAAAACTTACATAATGAACTCATAGGGCCAAGTGTTGAACTTGGTAGCTCTAATACCAAATGTAACATACCCAAAGTTTACCCTATTTATTTCACCCAAGTTTTAACTCCGAATGTGACAAGTTCAAGTTCACAAATACATGGAAATAAATTTTTCCTTTTCAATAAAACATTTTCACATTTGAAATAAACCCATTTCATATTATATTGCATAATAGAAGTAACATTACATAATCCCAAGTAATGAATTCATTTTTCAAATATGATTTACAAATAGATTCAAGATCATAATTACATAACATAGCTTCAAGAGCTTAATGGTACAAGAGTACAATAGTTAGGATGTTCACATTTGGAACTCACATCTTCATCTTCTTTTGTTTCACAAGCTTTGGCTACCAAATGCATGATGGAGAGCATCACCCAAGTTCTTTTCTACCAACCACAGACTTAATGTGGTCCCCTGCACATCTTCCTAACCGGTAAGATGGCCCTACCCTTCAACGAAGAGTTTGGTATGGAAACCCTCTAGAATAACACCTACCTGAGCATGGTGTTGTTTCCTACATATATAGTGTTTTCATACACTATATGCCCACCTAACATGCATGACACTCCCTACTAGCTATGCAATCCTAGCTCATAGTGAACTGACAAAGTGTACGTAGAGGCATCTACACTTACTTTGGCGAAAGTTTTCATACATATATATAAAATAAATCCACTTTCTATAATATGTTCACCCACTCCCTCGTTCAACTTGGAAACTCTTTTGACCTCAAATAACTCTTGACTAGGTTTGACCTCAACACAATAAAAATAAGATTCCATTCCATAAAGTGATTACACACTTAAATTGATCTAACTGACCAAATAGGTTTAATCCAACCTTCGGTTTATACTAATCCAAGGTTTACAAAAGTGATAACACACTAATAGTAACATCATAGACCTTAAAGGCTTGAAATAGTCACTAGATTACCCTTTTCCATACTTGTAAGGTTTTCCCCAATATTAACAATCATAAACAAGGTTTCATTCGAGTGATGAGAAACAAATATTGAACTAATAGACCAAAAAGGTTTAACACAATCTCTTGAATACCCAGTTACATACTTGTAACACTTTGGGTCTAGCTATTTCCTCTTATTCAAGTTCTTTCTTTTTAATCATGGAAGTAAATACTCTCTTAATACACAATTAGTTATTACTGATGACTCTATGTCACTGACTAGACACAACTAGTCTTAATATAAATCACCAACAATATGTCAATATGTATAATAATTCAGATTTAAACTTGATTTGAAGATTACTTCCTCATATTGAGTCTTAGACTCTTTGTTGTCATATCTAATATGGCTCCATCCTTCTACGATGGAATAACCAATCTAGTTATCCTTGACATTAAATTTCATACAAAACCTCATGTTCATAGTAATGTATAATGAACTAGTAAATTAGCATAATAAGCTATTTAACCTCTAATAAATTCAACTAAGAACCTTTCAACTAATCTCCAATTTCCTCATGGTTCTTTCTAAGTTATTCTTTGCATCATTTATATAAGGTTCCTATGTTTGTATGATCACAAACAATCATAAATCCTTTCCCTCAATATAACACATAAATTTACATGCTTAAAAGGCATGTTAAGTTCATATATAATCTGGAGGACATTTTTCAGCTTGAGATTAGTCTATATTTCTGCACCTTAAAGTCTCCTCGCATTATGGATTTGGTTTGCCATGACGTAAATTCCTCTTCTTTAAAATTAGAATACTATGAGTAGGTATAGACTCTTGGTCAAGTATAATATAATGTCATTAAAAAAGGTAATTAGAACGTATATATCTCTAATACGTTTTTCAACCCTATTGTTAAATATCAATATAATCACATTCAAGTGTATACCCTAATACTAGGGAAGAAACTAATATCCTACTTTCAAAGCTTATAAGCAATCAAGAACATATATGTTCTCCACCCATGGTTAAACTACCAACATAGGTATACATGACATCATACTCTAGACAATGATGACATTACTTCTAACATGCTATCAATCCCTTTACATATCCATACAACATAACTCATAGAAGCATTATATGTATCAATTATATCTTGGATATTATCATAATACCTTCTAGATAGCTTCACTTAACTTATGTCAATCAAACATTAAAATCATGGTAGCAATGTATTATGCTATTAAGATAACTTATCCCAACATATGTAAATTGAAGCTATATGCATAGCACTATTTAAAAGCTACAAAGAGAAAAAATGATTGAAAAAACACTTGCAATCCATAGAAAAACATAGTATCAAAATAAAAAATAATAATGGTTAGGAATAAATAAGCACGCATAGAAAATATAGCTTCAACGAAGAATTCACAACTCCATGCTTGATGCCAAAGACTCAACTTGCTACCTTCTCCAACCCAGTCTATTTCCAATCTAACCAATCAATCTAAGCTCTCAACTCTCAATAATCTACTCTTAACTCACAATAAAATTGCTCCTCTAAACTCACAAATAATTACTCTCAAGCTCTCACAATTCTCTCTCAGAAAATAGCTTAGTAAAAGAACAATGAATGAACAATAATGATCAATCACAATGAACAACGATAATGAACACAATGAACAACGAAATAAGAAACCATCAACCTCTATTTATAGTGATTAATAGAGAGACTCAAAATTAAAATATAGCTATGAAATTCACCACCTTTCATTCCCATGCCAGCTATGGGTTTTGCTAGTAGAAAAGTTAGCAAAATTATCTCACAAAAACTCTCCATAATCTTCCTCAAGTTGCTATGACCCATTGCCAATTTCTTCCCTTTGATCTGCTGTATATTGACTCAGCAGAAAACTCCTTTCTCATAGCGCATGGAGTCCACATACTTCCTAGTTTTTTTCTTATGCTAGTCGTGGAGTTTTTACAGCTTGCACATGTTGAAATACTTAGTCAAATATTTTAATATGGAGCTATGTGTGGGCTTTTCATAGTCCCATTTGCTCTCATATTCCCATCGTGGATTTTTTCATCCTTTTAGCTTACTTATGAAACCTACAATGGAGCTACGGTTTGCACAACAATCATATTACAAATGCACTTCAAAACAAAAACAAACTTCTCTTGCCATCTTGCCATTGATGCAGGAGCATCCAGTGGTGTAAGGGCAATCCTACATCATCCAAAAAGATTTACATTTCTTGTTTGTAGTTTCTTATATGTTTTTACAGTTTTGGATACCCTTTTCTTCATAATGTAATTCCCAACTTTCAGTTTTGCTTTTCTACTTTTTCTGGTCAACTGCTATTTTTAGCAGGTATTGGAATTTGAAGGTATTTGGGGAAAAAAATTATATGGGAGGATTCAGAATGGAAAAATAAGAAGATTGGCGAAAGAATCAGGCCGAGAGCATTCCCAGTTTGAAAGATATTGTAGTTTTAGTCTCCTAGAATTGCACCTGAAAACCTTCCAGATCAGATTTGAGGCATTAAACGGACTCAAAATGGCCCCAAAACTTGCTAAAATTGGCATAGCTAAGTTTTAGCATGATCTTGACTCTAAGACCTTTCCAACGGTTCAAACGGTTTGAAAAATGGAGTCCCGGGTCAAAAGTGATGGCTTTCTGAAGTTAGTGCACTTTTAAAAATGTGCTAATTTTCGAATAGGGTTTTAAAATTTGAATTTAAATTTGTAATTTTTGGCTCCAAACTGCTAAAGCTCATAATTTGAATGTTGTTTTGGCTCCAAAATGAAAAGGAGCTATTTATGGGTGGGGTTTTATGGTTTTTGGTAGCTTTTTGGGAAAAGTTTGCATACTGCGAAAAGGGGAATTCTGTAGTTTCTATAGTTTGCATGTATTGCAGAGCTCGAGGATTTGAGATCCTTTGCATGTAATATTTTTATATCTGAATAATAATAAAATTCTTTGGTTGTGTGCATTATTTATGTGTCTTGGGTTAGCACCCTCGTCAGCCATTCATGTGGCAGTTTGACTAATTCAATAACTTGGGTCGCTGCCATATGCGTGGCATAACATGCACACCTTTATGCAACATTTACTTGCTTATCAAATATGATACCATTAACTCTTATATCACAATACTTCATGTGTGAAAATTTTAACTTTAAACACTTCTTATCCATTATATTATATGTGCGAGTGGCATATTAATATATCATTGCACATTTATATATATTTTAATATATTATAATCACTTGTTATTATAATATATGTATTAATATACATATTTATAATAATACATTCATCAACTTTAACATATACATATATTAATATATATGTATATATATTATTTAATTAAATACATACATATATACTTATATATTAATGTATACATACATATTATTATTTTAATATCTTTACAAGATATATATCAATAGGTATATATAATATGTATTTATATATATATTTCTATCCATACAAATACACATATGTATGACTTGTCTACGTATGGGTATACGTAGGTATTTCTACCTACACATGCTCATGTGCACATACACTCATATATATATATACATATTTATACATTTATTATATATACATATACATCTATATATATTTAAATACACAAAGTATATTTCATATTTCAATACAAGGATTTAACACTATGGATCAAACCAACTAAACAATCATAGAGAATCAAAGACAATCACCCAAACATTCCTATTAACCCAAAAAGCTGTCACCAAGGTTTACTTACGGACTTAAAGCCCAAACTGACTTGACAAAGCTTGTCTAACCTAGGTCGTGAGTGTATGCATTAAATCAAGTAACTACATTAGTGGTTTCCATACCGACTTCCTTTCCTAGGTGATACTCTCCCTCTCCTCACTAGAGGGCTTGATTCTTTCCTGCATCCAACTTAGTGCATCATGAATGAAGTTAGACGATAACATGAAAATCATATTCATCTTATATCATTTGTATCATTAAAGCATTTAAAAAGCAATCTCATCTTAATGCATATTCATTTATTTCATTCATCCATTGAACATATTAAAGTTAGTCTTGCATTTAAAATCATATTTACTCATAAAGGTAAAAGTAATTTGGTAACTTAGCAATAGGGTGTAACATACCCTCCCCCTTAAGAATCATCGTCCCTAATGATGTAAAGTATCATAGCATATAGATAAAGTCGAATAAAGGTTTTACCTTCAATTCTAAATCATGTAAGAAATAGGAAAATTTCTATTAATATCAAAATAATCTTTCCTCATAGCACTACCCTTTGCAATCTCGTTCTTCCTGGACCTTGCATTGAGTGACCTTGCTAACATATTGGAAGAACTTGCGTGTTTCAAGAAAAAATTCTCCCTTGAGAGCTATACACCACAAGTACATTAATAATGACTCATATGTACACCATAAGTACAATAGTGACTAACTCATTCATGACGCATATACCATAGTGATTGGAATAACATACTTATATATCAAAATCTTTGCATACTATCATCCCTAAGTCACACCAAAACATCCATCAAAATACTACAACTTCACAACACCATGACATCATAAATCTCCAACAATAGTTCATTGCATCCAACCCTCATGCTAACTCCAACCCCACCACTCAAACATATATTTCCCAAAATCCTTCAGACATTTACCAAAATCGATCTTCAATGAAATTTCCCCAAGGTTATTCATCTACACATTTCACATCCACCTATGATCCTCACAACATGCAAGTCCTCACACAAATGAAGACTTGGCTCTCCAAATACAACATTTGCAACAAAAATTTCAAACATGAATATGAGGTCAACAAAGAAAAGCTATATGCTTGAGGCTATATACCCCTACCCATTCGACAGAACGATACTTATGCCTCCTTTTCTAAGCAATTTTAAAATACCCAAGTTTGATAAATAGAAAAGAAAGGGAGACACTGTTGAGCATAGCAGAGAATTTTATGTTTCTTGTTTAGATGTGATTCATAATAACACTTATCTAATGTGCCTCTTCCCCTGGAGCTTGAGGGGAAAAGATATGGAATGGTTCTCATGATTACCACCTGGCATCAAAACTTTCAATGAATTAGCCGAGAAATTCATAACACACTTCTCATACAACTTGGAATGAGAAATATCCATAAATTAGCTAAGAAATTCATACCACACTTCTCATTCAACTTGGAATGACAAATATCCATAAATTAGCCGAGAAATTCATAACACACTTCTCATACAACTTTGAACGAGAAATATCCTTAAAAGACTTATGTGCTGCCAAACAAAACGATGGAGATAATTTTTCTTCCTTCCTACAAAGATGGATAAGCATTGCCAAAAAATGTCCCTCTTACATACCTGAAAAACAATTGGGGGAAATCTTCATTGAAAACTTAACACTAAGATAGGGTTCCACCTAAAATTCCAATGCTCTAACACATTCGATAAGTCATAGAGAATGGAACAACCATTTAAAAATCCCTCATAGCAAAAGGGCTCATGAAAATATTTAAAGGTAAAAAAGATAACCAAAGATACTCTAATGAAAAATCTTGATTTTGGTCAAAGAATAGGAATGTGGTCAACAATGGTGTGGTGGATGCTAAAATGGCTCCAAATGTTTTATCCATAGTGAACTTACAAGCACCACCTATCTCTTCAAATACACAAGAAAATCAACAAAGAGGACCATTGCGACAAAACAATATTCCTTGGCATAAGTACACACCATTAGGAGAACCAATTAAATCGGTGTTAAAAAATTGGTTCAAGTCAATGTGATAACACTTCCAAGAATTAGTCAAGATGAACCACAAGTTAAAATAGCATGATGGAAAGATACATAATTTTGTAAATACCATAGGGTAAAGAGACACAATACTCAAGGGTGTTTTAAACTGAAGAGCCTCATTCAAGATCTTATTGATAGAGGAGAAATTAGTGTTGAAAATCAATCCAACAAATCTAACAATGATCACACCATCTTCAAATATCCTTTACAAAACCATGGGAGAGGAAATGTTTCCAATCAGGTAGGTACTTCTTACTACAAAGCGATTAATTATGATTACACCATTAACTGAATCTAGGAAACCAATCAACAAGTACCAACCATCACCATAAAAAATAAGAACACTGAATGTGTTGTTACTACTCATAGGAGCAAGGTTACTCTTCAAGGAGCCACACCCAATCCTCAAATTACTGCTAAGTACAACCTATTATATCATTTGGAAAAAATGCTTGCACAAATATCTATCTTGGAACTTTGACATTTATCCTATACATAGGGATATCCTAGACAAAGCCCTTAATGAATTTGCAGTACCCACAAACCTATATGTTGATCAGTTTCAGGCCATGATAGTGAATTTCACTTCCTAATAAAGACATTTCATTACATGGTCCCATTCATAATGAGGCCCTTCACTTAGAAGTATTCATTCATAAAAACAAAATATAATGGGTCATAATAGATGGTGATGTAGGTCTAAAAATTTGTACCTTAAAAGTAGTCAAAGCATTGAGGTACTCTAAGGGGATCATAAACCTGAATAAGAAGATAATCATTAAAGCATATGATGAGGCACACCGTTCTTTTGAAGGTTCCATCACTTTTCCCGTACAAGTTGGCCCAACAATAAAAGATAAAATGTGTAAAGTCCTAGACCTAGAACTTCCATACAACATCCTTCTTGTATGTCCATGGATACATGCTATGTGAGCCATTCCTTCCACTTTCCATCGATACCTGGAATTTACTTATAATGGAACCGAGGTTACTATCGCTAGAGATCCTAACCCCTTCCATTATTGCCACAACCTAAAGGAACAAATGGAAAACCAAGTTCCAAATAATAATGAACCTTCATCTTCCTCAACACACACAGATCCAAATGAATTGATGAAGTCATTAGAAAAATCTACCATAACTCCTGAATTTAAGTTCCAGGTTTATGGAAAAAGATATGGAGAGTAAAACATGAAGCAATCCTTCTGCATAGAATAACTCCTCTCATCACCTCACTCTTACAAAAAAACATTGGCAAAGTAAGATATATCTACGATAGTCATCAAACATAGCCCAACCATATTTACCAAATTGGGAGATCTTCACGAGGAAACCATTGACAATGACATCTCTAAGTGGACATATAAAGATGAAGAAGAATAAGCTATACATCCTATTGAGAAATACACAAAGGATCTGCACATTATGGAAAAGATGGAATATGATGGACATAGTGGTCTGGGTTCATAGGGTCAAGGAATCATAGAGCCTATTATAATATAAAAAATACCATGATCTCAAGGATTTGGGTTTGGGAAGCTAAATAATGGGTCCTCAAGTTCCAGATTTACCTTTGAAGAAGTGAATAAAACATCTCCCATTATTAATATATCTAATGAGGATACCATTGAGGACTCTTTTGAGTGTATCACCAAATTATTCTGATACCATAACATTTATACCATATCATACATTTCCTTTGATACCACACCATCCAACAATAAAATTTCACTCATTTATCCCCAACTCATCGATTGAGATCAATGAGGACCACCTAGTTTAGACATGTTCCAAAATGATGAAGCAATTAATGAGTTCATGGGACTTTGAGAGGGGTTACCCTCAGGAGATCATAGACCCAGCTTCACCATAGAACTAGATGCAATGGAATACTTTGGGGAGGATGCCAAACCTTCCAGTCACAAAAGAATAACAATTATAAAAAGGTCCCCTAGTGAAAACTGCAATGTAGCACTTTCAGACCATGAAAAGGTAAAATAAAGGACGTATCCAAGGGTGAAAACCTTTCTAAGGCACCCAAGGATGGAAGGATTGAAAATATCCCTAAAAATAAAGATAGATCCCCTATTCTTGTGGAGAAGATTGAAGAAGTAAATATTAGTACCTCAGAAAACATCAGTATGGCATATTTTGCAACATCATTGTCATAACAAGAAAATACCAACTTCATGAAATTTTTCCAAGAGAGGCAAATAAACCTCACATGGTCATATGCAGATATGTCGGGGCTAGATCTAGAAGTTGTGTTACACCATTTTCCACTAACCCCTAGAGAAAAACCAATAAAATAAAAGAATTACTAATCAAGGAAGATTTACAAATTTTTTTGGATGTTGGCTTTATTAGACCTATTAAATACTCAAAATGGATATCTAATTTGGTACTTGTTAAAAATCCAACTAGGGGCATTCAAAGCTATATTGAATTTTGAGATCCCAACAAAGCATGTCTGAAAGATGATTTTCCTCTACCCAACATAGACATAATCATGGACCTAACAGTAGGGCATGCAATGTTATCACTAATGGATGTGTATTTTGGGATATAACTAGATTTGAATAGCACCCAAAGACGAGCACAAGACTGCCTTCACCTATCCATGGGGAGCCTTTTGTTGGAATGTTATGCCCTTTGGTTTAAAGAACACTAGAGCAACATACCAAAGGTCCATGATAACTACATTTCATGATATGGTGCACACACTTATGGAAGATTATGTTGATGACCTATTAGAAAAATCACTAACAGGAGAAGGTCATCTAGAGGTACTTTCCATTTTTTTTGACAAACTTGAAGAATACAAGGTTATATTGAACCCTAAGAAGTGTGTCTTCGGGGTTACATCTGACAAACTATTGGGATATATTGTATCATAAATAGGAATTGAAGTTGATCTAGTGAAAGTTAAAGCCATAATGGAAATTCCACCTCCCTCAAATCTCAAGCAACTACACAGTCTACAGTGAAAATTACAATCCATCCATAGGTTCTGTAGACACTTAAATTTTCCTGAATGGTATTACACACTTGAATTTGATCACTAACATCATTTCGTCCTAAACCCATCTTCTTATCGCTTGTTTGATTAAACTAACCTAGTTATTTAATCAAATTCATCATTTTCACCTATTAATCTAATTGACCTAATTGGGTTAATTCACCCCCTCTCGCACTAACATTTCAGCCTATTAAATTGAATAAATAAAATTATTTAATTTAAACCCTAAGTCCTCTTATTTAACTAAATAACCTTAAAATATTTAATTAAATATCATATTAGCATTCCCTTTTCATTAAATAAATCAATAATTTAATGAATAACATATTATTCTCCATCTTGCACATTCAAATTTAGTTTTAATTAACTAAATTGCTAATTTCCCTCCATCCACTTGCATAGGGAATATTCCAAAGGAATATTATCCTATTTGGCTCCAAAAAGGAATGATTCTTTTCAAACAAGCTTTGTAACAAACTTTGAAAGTTGTTACAAGGTGTGTTTGTTGAAATCATTCTCAACCCTTGATGCTTTCCTTGATCCATGTGATCTTTGATTCTCATCCATTGATGAGAATCTTTGATCCATGTGCTCACCCTTCATTCATTATTGTTCATTGATTAATCAAATTGATCTAAGCCCTTGACTCTTCATTTTCTTTCCTATAAATACATCACTATTTGGAGAGAAACTGATCCATCTTTTCAAAGCGAACTTATTCCATTGAAACTCACACTCATTTGCATTCATGTTTTACATTTGATAGCACTTTAGATTATTTCTATGCATAGTTAGCTTAAGCATCCATTAATGGCTTCCATGGTAACTTAGTTTGCATCCACTTAGTATATTTTGGAATCTAGGACTTGCATCTTTGAATCTTGTACACATTTAGCATAGATTGCATACATTTACATCAAACATCGTAGCATTTATCATGTTAAAATTAGCTTTCATCAGGTTTCGTCCATTTCTCATCGATTTCATCAGTTTCTTCAATAAAATTGATTGAAATAAGCTAATTATCCAAGGGATTGGGAAAGGGTCGCCATTCCATATCAATGCGACACCACTCCCCCAATAGGATAAGATTCAAGATCATAGAATAGATGTTTGTCAAGCTTTTGTGTTTTTAGCATGTTAGTTTAATGGCTTCTTCATTTTGTTGATATTGAATATCTTATTGAGATTAATTCTTAGGGTATTAAATAGGGTTTAAATTTGTATGGATCTAGCATATTTAGTCCACACTATGACATTGGTCACATTTTGGCGCTAGAAGGAGGGCTATACTGATCGAATATGACAAATTTCTCTTTAGATTCCCATTTTCTTGTGTTTGCAGATACAACGACACTATTGATGGATTCAGTGATGCATCTCAAATGCATCACTATACAGCGACACACTTTGGTTTAAATACAATGACACATAATTAATTTAGTGACACGTGATTTAATTTTGTCTTTGCATATTTTAAATAACGATGTTGAACTGATTTTTATTCGCATCATGAATTTCATTATAGCAACGTATTTGATATAGTGATGCTATTGATGTCATTGTTTACTGTAGAGCAATGGATTTGATTTTTCAATAGAGAGACACACTTTCGAAATGGCAAAACATTTGATGAAATTCAACGACATAATTGATTTCAATGATGCTTTTTACTGGTAAACAAAACAGAGACCTAATTTTTACATGTGCTTTAAATTTTTGATTTCATGTGCTCTCTAACATGTCACTGACATCTGGATTTTTTTTTTGAGGCTAACTGGTTTTGCAAATTTGGGAAAAAACTAGGAAATTATTTACCCCAACTTGATGGGGTCATAACTTTCTACTCATTTCTCGAAATTTGAATCTGTTTGCATCGTTGAAAAGGTATCCAAGAGTACTAATTCAATCCCTAAAAAATTGTGCCTTCAATAATGATTTTTTAAGGACTGACACAATTTTCAACCCCAAATTCTGCTATGAAGGCCTCCGAAAATGCGATTTACTAGAACATAGAAAAAACCCAAAAAATTGAAAATTTTGATTTTCAAAATTTCTTAGTTTTAGTTATTGTAAAAGTGTTTTGACACTTATGGGACAATTATAACCCATCATGCTGCTTTGCTTTATGTTTGAGGACAACTAAACTTCCATTGGGTTTAAATTTTTTGTTCAAAGTTGGTTAAAATTGGACCCACACATCCTCATTTTGCAATATCGGTTTAAAATTGAACAAGACAATCAAACACTTTTATTTGGTGCTTAAAATGAACTCATTGCGCTTTTCAAGGTTAAAATGAATGAGTGCTTGCTTTGCTTAATTGTACTTGTAGTGCATATCCACTCCCCTTGCGCTTTGTGCGATCTTGGGTGAAGAGAAACACACAAATATACTTTCTTTGTATTTGAAGCATGTATCCTCTCCTCTTGCGCCTTTTGGAAATATTGGGTGATGAAAATAATTTTAAGCTTCACACTTTGTGTTACCTTTAGAGGGCCTACCTCCCAACTTGTGAGAGGGAATGACCCAAGCGATACTTTCTTTTCGATCCGCTATATAAATAATTGGTGTGACGAAAGTCATTAACCAGTTGGTGTGGATGCTTTATACTAAAAAATGTCTCCCCTAGTATTCGTGTGATACGTAAAAGCCCTTAGATATTTCTAAGGGCTAGGAGGCCTCTTAAATGAGTGAATCGTCACATGTATAGGCACCTATTTATCCCAAATATGGTCATTAAAAAACTTTGTTTGTAGTGGCCAACTTGTCCATCCAACGAGTTCTTTGAAGTGGCACATTGGAACTTGGATTCCAAGAAGTTACTTGCCCTATCTGATTTTGGTTAAAGTATAGAGGTTAAGACTTCATTCTTAACATACCTCTACACTCTTTCCTTAATTGTATGTAGAATCGTATCTTGTACTATGAAGAGCATGAGGCAAGCCAATCAAAAGAACGAACCACTTGAGCTAGGATTGTAAATGCTTGTAAGTCAGTTAAATACTTTGCTTGGTTCCAAAACATTTCAAACACACATCAACATGTTTCTCAAAATTTCAAACCCTTTGGTTTAAGCATGGATACCCTTTGAAAAGTCTTGATATTGATGATTGTCCTAAGGATTCTACCCTTAGAGAATTCTAAATATTTTGAATTATATCTAAATTAATGCTTTCCAAAGTTAACATAGGTAACTATGGCCCTAACTTCATGATTTTCACATAATGGACTTTGTGAAATAAATGATTTTTTTGACATAGACATTTTAGTTTGAAATTTAGGCAAGACATTGTATGTGGTAAAAATAACTTCATTAATCCAAGATTAAATAAAATGAACACCCCACATTGATGCATGTTCAAACTTTGACTCCTCAAAACAAGAAAATTGAGACAAGGAAAACATTGCAAAACATTGAGTTCAAATTCTATTTGTCCAAATCATTGAGTTCCATTATCCAAAGTCATTGAGTTCTATTGTCAAAATCATTGGGTCCTATTTCCAAAATCATTTGAGTTCTATTTTACCAAAATCATTGAGTCCTTAGGGTTTGATCACTTTAGAGGTATAACATTTTTATCACTACTTGGTATTACAAAACAAAGGTTCATTTTAGGTTAACATTTTGGGTCAAACATTTCATCCACCCTTTTTCACACTTCACTTCACCAAACTTTATAAACTTTTGGACACACCAACACTCTTTTGAATTAGAAATCATCAAACCAATCCCCTAACTTAGCTATGTTGTGTGTGAAATGGATCCCTTTCCATGCACTTAGTTGAGTTGGTTATCACATTTTGTGGACAAATTTATCTTGAAAGTCACAAGTCTACCTTCAAGATTTACAAGTTCATTAACACCTTTCATCAAAACATCAAATCTCTTTGTCTAAAAGTGTTGTCCCAAAAGTTTGCAAAGATCACTCCCCATATAATTCACCTTTTCATCCCCCATTCACACCATTGGTCCAAAACTACTTAGAGTGGCCCTTTTACCAAAATTTGAGTCAATTAGAGAGTTTAAACATTACAAATCCTAACATAACTCTCCCATTGGTGACCCACAATCTATGGTTACAACAAGGTCACAACACAAGAGAATCATGGAACAAACCAAAGTCCCATCCACCACAAGTAATCCAAACCCACAAGAATTTGATCCAAGGAGCCATTATACCCCCTCACAACAACCCCAAGATCCATTGGGACCATATGAGGTAGAAGATATCACAAACAACCCATTTGAGCTTACTAAAGAAGAAATCCTTGAGCATAAACAAGAATGTCAAGCTTTAGAGAAAGTGTCTTTAATTTCCCCATCATTTTTGCACAAACCTTGGCACAAGGCTTGACTCTATCTACGATTCAACAAACTCCATCCCTTGTGCCAAGTCAATCCTTAACATCTAGTCTTGCAATTAGACTAGGAAGCAACCTTGGTCTCACTTCATGTCTAGGAACAAATACAACTTTGGGTTTTCACAACACGACCGTTCCATTAACCACCAACCTTCCCCAAAACACAAGTTGTACACCGACATTTGGAAAACCACTTACATTCCATGATGCCAAAACAAAATTGACATTTCAAGCACAACCATCTTCATCCATCACCACAAATACCCCAAGTGTGCCCAATGTTACACAAAGTAATGTGAACCAAGTGCCTCAAATAGGACAACAAGGGAAAGGTAACACCCTCACGCAAGGGAAACCCTTAGCAAGTGGTTCCAACAACCCCATGAAAACATCGAAACAAGTGGTTGCCCAAATTACTCAAGTTAATCCACCATCCACATCAAACCCATCTATCATCAATTTGAATCAAAACAACACATTGATCACAAGCCCCATCAACCAAGGTAATGCCTTGGCCCCACATCAAACATAACAAGGGAACCCTCAACACATCGGTCAGGGGAACCCTTCTAGTTGATTGATCATAGGTCAAAATGTGCCATTGACATCTCAATACCAAATGGCACCATCATCATCTTTACCATTAGTCCCCAAATCATGCAAAATAAAATGGGGTCCCAAATATACATTCCTCCCTCCCAATTGACAATCTTACAAGGAATGCTAGCACAAAATAACCTGCAACCATCTCAAATCAATCAACAACCCATGATCACCAAAAATCCATCCCAACAACAAAACACTTTCATGTCACCAATACAACAACCTCATGTTCTAGCTTTGCAACAAGCACAACAAGCTTATCAACAAGCCTTGCAACAACAACAAGTCCAACAAAAATTCTTAGTCACACAACAACAACAACAAGAAGCTCAACAACAAGCCCTAGTAGCGCAACAACAACAATAGGCCCAACAACAAGCACACCAAGCAGCCTTAGCCACACAACAACAAGTGCAACAAGCAGCCCTAGTGGCCCAACAACAACAAGAAGCCCAACAACAAGCCTTGCTAGCCCAATAATATGCCCAAAAAAAAGTTCTCGCACAACAACAAAAACAACAAAAAAAATAGTGTTTATACTATAACCCTCAACAAAAATCGTGAATACAAACATGTTTGGAGCATATACACCTCCACCACCATCACCTTCACAATATCCTACAACACCATACAACACCCCATCATATCAAAATACCATGTACGATTCATCCACCTTCCCACAATATGTTCCTCCACCAGACCCGATATGGCATCACAACTCAAGGCACTTATACAATAAATGTAGGATATTCAAATGGGAAAGACAAAGAAGCCCCATACACAACAAAACCTATGTCCATATCCATTCAATTGAAACATCGCATGGTACCTTTCCATCCTGATTTTGAGGTCCCTAAATTTAATTAATACAAAGGGAGAGGAAATCCCGTGGATCACATCATAGAATTCAGTTTCATGTGTATGGAGGTCACCTACAATGATTCCTACTTGATGCGCCTCTTTCCATGAAGTTTGGCACACCCATCCATCGATTGACTTTCACAATTACCTCCAAGTATCAAAACCTTCCAAAAAAATCATCGATAGATTCATAGATCACTTCTTCAATATTGACATGGATGTAAGCTTAGAAGAGTTATACACACTCAAGCAAAACAAAGGAGAATTATTCACTAATTTCTTGCAAAGAGGGAGACAAAGAGCTAGTAAGAGCACGTGGTTCATTAATGAAGAACATAAAGTAGGGATTATCATAGCAAATTTTGATCTAGATTTATCCTTCCACTTGAAGATGCAATGTATCACCACCTATGATGAGCTTGTCCCTAGGGCCCTCAACATTGAGTAAGCTCTAATCGCACAGGGAAACACACAAGTGTATAGAGACAATCAGCCATCCATTGGTTCTAATGATAAACCTTGCTTTCGGCCAAGAACAAGAATGTTACTAGTGATGGTATTGTTGATGCAAAGGTGGTCTTAACTGCTCCTAAGCAAGCAAACAACCAATCCATTAACACTCAACATGCATCCCAAAGAACAAACAATGCACCTAAAAGACAATTCACTCCCTTAGGGGAACCTATGGAGGATGTGTTGAATAGGTTGATACATCCTAATCTTACCACACTCCAAGATTTCTCAAACTATCAAGAGCCACAAGTCAAACCTCGTAGCTATAGAGACGATCATTTTTGTGAATTTCATTGATATAAAGGTCATAACACACAAAATTGTTGTAGACTCAAACATCTAATAGAGGATCTTATTGAACAAGGAGACATTGATGTCGATCAAAATTCTGGGAATGAAAATTTACACAAACCCTACGCCTGATCATACAAAAGCAAAAGATTCAGGAAATGTATCAACTTCAAAAAGTATAAACCATACTCATGATACCACAATGAGACGCATTTATGGTATTCATTCATCACAACATGAGGAATCATGCATGTATCAAGATACTATTTTAAAACAAAGTCTATACCAATCAACAATGTCGAGCAATATTTGATACCATAATTGCATCAATTTGTATCAGATTACAATATCTATCCCACATATGACTCAATGATTGGGCATGTTGAAGAAGTTCCAAACAAGCCAAAAATATCCCTTGTTACACCCATACCCATAAACTATTGTGAAGAGTCTTTTTATCGATGATATATCATCCGCCCAAGGATCATGTCAAGAGGAGGCTCTTGAGGATAACAAAAGTTACTCTGAATTGAATCAGGATGAAGAACCTCTATCCCTTGAGTTTCACCAAAAGCTAAGGGACATCTTCCGAACCATTTTAAACTCCAAATATGTCCTAGATATCACCCCTAAGATGTTTCTTTCTGACGGACATATAGACGTACTTCATCCAAAACAAGAGTCTCCCACTCTTGGTATTCCTACACAAGAGAAAGCAACAGTCGAGATTCTTGATTCTTATAATGATTGTGCATCATCAACATCTTTTGAATCAACACCAACATCTTTTGAAGCAATATCAATAGATAATGATGTCATAGAATCAGAGCAAACAATTTATATTCCTGAATAAACAAAACCCATAGCAATATCATGTGTTCATGAAAAGTCATATTCAATGGCTATGGATAAGAGGATACATTATTAGGGAAAAGGATTAGGTATTGATAATACCTTCATAATGCTGAGCTCAATATTGACTACAACAAACATCAACGTATGAGGCACATAGGATCCTTATGATGAAACTACTATCAACACTACAACTAGTCATATCATGAATTGTCATCCACCCATCATCTCATACTCAAATGGTGACCAATGTAAAAAGAAATATTCCTATCAAAGCAAGGAGAAGATCATCAAAGAAAAAAAACCAGTAAAGCAAAAAGGACACGTCAAGTACAAATGGATACCAAAGCAAAATAAAGAAAAGCATCCCTCCAAAGATCCACTAGTCAAAGAAACTATGGGGAAAAATAAAAAAGGGAAATGTATCCATCAAAAGCATCCTAAAATACACAAGCAAGCTTCTCAAGCAAGGAACAAAGTATATATAGTGGTTGCTCCTAATTCCAATCAAAGATCTGTTCCCACCCATCATTGCTCATCTTCCCAAGTTTGGAGAGTCAAGGGTTCCAAACCATCTACCAATCCATCTCATATTCCTTTACATATATCATCATACACTCCATTCATGATATCCAATTCTCACATTGACCATGTGTTGGAAGCTACCCTTCATCATAAGGATTTCAAAGGTACCATATCGTGATGTGCACACATAGACAAGGTTAATTCCGATATCCACAAGGTAGATCAGAGTTCTTCAAAATTGTATCCAAGTGCTTGTCAAAGTAGCTTCTTCAAGTAGGGTATCATTGGCACGTTATGATAGTGGCCTCTACACCAGCACCACCAGGTGGTTCAATATGAGGGTAAAAGTTTTCAAAAATCATTAAGAATAAAAAAATAAAAAAATCAAGAAAATAGTAAAAATAAAAATTGTCCTCCAGTGAAAACCACTACGGTGGTGCTTTGGGAAAGTACTATGATGAAAACCTAGAAAATGGATGTCATGAATAAAATCAAGCATCTATATGATCCTTCTTAGACAGAAGCATCTCATCCTTGTCATGATAAATCCAATATTCCCTCCATCCATCCAATCCATATTCATCCAGATATTCCACTTTATCTTGATCTTGACAAAGATTCAGCGTATACTTCAACTCTACTCATGGAAATTTTTTGACAAGATCTTTACCATTTTATCTCATGAGGTCCCATAGCCTATATCTAACATGATAAAACTCTATTGAACTCTTCACATATACATTGCCTATCTTGGTTTGTCCATTGATCTATGAAACATTGCTAGACATTGGGGGCAGGTTATTACACTCTTGTTTTTGAATAACTCTTGATCCATGTCTTATATCTCACAATGTGACATCGACATCATGATCTAGGTATCGTTTACCTCAAAATATCTCAAAAAATCCCAAAAACACTCATAAAACTTCATCAAAATCCAAAAACACTTACAAAATTAGAAAATCCAAAAACATCAAAATCTCGCACAACTAAAATCCAAAAACATTCAAAAAATGTAAAGTCAAAATCCAAAACACAACAAAAATCCCTAAAAGGTCAAAATGCCAAAAAATCAAAATCCAAAAACAATACCTTGTCGAACTACATTGTCTCTGAGCTTGAACATAGGCAAGACCATCATTGATGTGCCCCCGAGATATTTTAGGTTAGGAGTCCATCATAATAAACTAACAATCCATCAATTGTTCATTTCTCGTCAATAAAGAGGTCAACATCAGTCAAACAATGTGGTCTCTACGTGTAGAACATAGGTAAGGCTCATCTTTGATAAGCCGTTGAGATAGTCTTTTAGGTTAGGTTCTTGGTCGAAACTCATAAAACCCCAAAACATTTGAAAACTTAGAAAAATAAAATAAAATTGAAAATTGAAAAACCCCAAAACATCATAAAACCTTCAAAAAACCCTAAATAGCCTCAAATAATCGAAAACCAAAACATTCGCATAAACATTCGAAAAAGACCAAAAACAACCTCAAAACATTTTTTTCAAAACATCAAAAACATTGAAATATTCTAGAAAATACAAAACCACCCCTCCCATTTCAATTGCACCCGCAATAAAATTCCATCCATAATAAAATGATCGTCATCCTCACCCTTTGGTAACACAAGCAAAAAAAAAGTACAACAATTAGCAAAGGTAGAAACCTTTAAATGCAAAAAACAAACTCTTGATCATTATCAAACATGTCAATCAAACTTTATATCAATGACCTTTCAAACAACTTATAAACCTACCAATATCTGATAATACGTCCTAGGATGCATCCTTCATACATGTTGGAGTACGGGAACCACTAAGAGGGGGGGGGTGAATCATTGTTTCAATAAACAACTTCAATTCAATGGTTTGTCAAAACATAAAATCTCTTTGTAATCATTGAATGTTCAATTTCAAGAGTGTAACCAAATGTGATAGCCCATAGAAAATCCTTAAACAACATGAAAACTCAAATGTTGCAAAGTAGATAAAGGAAGCAACAAGACTAAATTGCATGAAACATGATAATCACATGGACAACAAAAGTATCATAACACAATATTTTTTATGAGTGGAAAACCCTCAAAGGGATTAAAAACCACTCGGGAAAAATTGCCTCACTGGCTTAATAAAATCCCACTGATTACAGAGCCTTAATGGCTACTTTTTGTGCTTCACTGGCTACACAATGTGTCTCACTGCCAAAGGAACCTCACTGGTTACAAGTATGCCTCATTGGAAAATACAATTGCGTCACTAGCAAAATCTCCTTGGTCTTAATAACCAATCTCCAATGAAAGAAGAGATATAACTTCAGGGGGTTACCTTGTTACAATACAATTCACTATACTATCTTTTCATCAACAAATCTCATTGCACTCAATAAATCTCACTACACTGCACCATACTATCCTTTACATACTTAGAACACTTGTCATACAAATTCATCATACTGTCTTGAATGAAAACATGAATGAAAATCAGAGACTTTTACAACATCATTACCCTGTTATGACAATAAGTCAAGACATATAACCATCTACATATTCAAAGAAATGTAAATCAAATTCATTCTCTGTGTATCAAACTCTGGTCAATCTGGTGTAGCACACTTTTCAGTGCAAAGCAAATACAAATAAAAGCATTCAAACTTCCATACATTGTTATCCCTCTGTCATTGACTAAAATTCACTATCACACACCATTAATGTCTTTCATTGCCTCTCTTCAAACTCACTTTTTAGTTCAAAATGCATTGGAAAAACAAACTTAAGCATTTCTATTCCAACATAATTAAACAAAGACACTTCTTGTAACACACACGACTAACTCATCAATAATGCATTAGATTCACAGTTTATTAAGATCTAATCAAACTTCATAAGCTTGTAATCTCACTTTAGTCACAATAGTTTGTGCAAAGAGAGACATCTCATGGGTATCGCATGATAGTTTTCATAATCTATTATTCAAACCTCTCCTTTTCATTTTCTAATCATAAACATGGTACTGTTACTTCCTCATAATGCAAACACACCAAAAACCTTCTCATCATCGTTGAAGTCACCATTTATACATTATACACCAAAAAAATAGTTAACAATACTAAACATAACAAAAATCCAGATGACATTCAAGTGAGTGTCAAAGTTCATACCCCTGGAAACGGTTGTTTCCAAGATTTAAATACAAACCTTAGATCTTATGTTACCGCCAATGAGAATATTAAATAGAGACCATTGATTTACTTTTGAGCAGTGTAATGAAGACTCATAACCTATTCACCCGGTTGTGCTAAGGGTAGGGGCCAATTTCCATACATGGGTAACACCCTTTAAGTGACCTTAACTCGCTATAGAACTTAACCTTCATTCCACCTTTAAAAACACTTTACAACATATAAACCCTAATGCTCTTTTGGAACATAGAACAAACCTAGGGTTTTAGAAAGTATGCAAATTTCAATAATAAAAAACCTAGAGTAGGACATCTCAACACAAAAGTGCATTTCTCTGTCTTGAATCCAGGAATATAGCAACACTATGAAATCCAATATCTAAAAGATGAATCATGAATACCTTTGAGTATCAACATCAAAAATCATTAGACAATGATCAAACATCAAACATCAACATGTACCTAACTTGTATCTTTCTCCTTTGACATCAATTAAACATGAATGACCTTGTAACAATGAAAGCATCAACATCAAATCTAAGCACAAACTGTTTTGAACTCTAAGCACAAACCCTTTTGCATCATGAACAATTGACATCAATGACAAACGTCAACTCCTACAAACTCCCCCTTTGGCATTGATGTCAAACCATCAAAAAAACAATTGCACCTTCACTTGCACCTCGTTCTACACCTAGTTGCTCTTCTCCCCCTTGACAACAATGACAAAGGACTCTGTTGCTCTTCTCCCCCTAAAAAATGCATGCTTCCTACAAATTCACTTGAAACAACACTTGTTATAAAGTAAATGGTCACCACTATCAAAGATAATATGCACTGCCAAAGACAAGTATTTATCACTTCAAGAAAAAAAAAGATAACAACTATTAGCATGAATAGAGAGTTAGTCCCAACACATTTTCAGTATGACCTCAACTATCATCTATCACTGCAAATATTGAATTGATCTTAATAATAATCTGAGAATGACCAACATAAAAACATTAGCTAGAGCCACTGTCCAAGAAAGTAATTGAAGTAAATGGTCTGCAATTGGCCAAGTCCATGAATGTGAAGACTCAAAATGAATGTATCCAATTATTGTTCATCATCAAGAAAGTATTGTTCATCATCATCAAGTACTGTCACTTCATGTATGGTTTGTTTATAGCAGTAGCAACAAACATAGTTGCTACACACTGAAAACATAGACACTCTTATCAAACACTTGTGTGTCTCAAGACAATCATCACTGTGCTATGCAATACTAGCATTTTATCATCTGCATACACTTTGTCAGGACACTAATAGTGTTACCATATCCCTACAAGCACCACAGACATGTGTCCGAGTAACTGAGGAACCAATCAATATAACTAGACTTTGCACATGAACAAAATACTCCCCCTATGAAGACAAATCTACCATTCACTTGCAACACAACCAACTTCAATGATCTACATACCTATTTTAATATTTGCAATCACTGTCTTGGTGGCATACCAATGAGTATTGTGGGCATCACTATCATAGTCCTTAGCATCACTTGAAACCTATACTTTATTGCTCCCCATGTCCAAGAGTGATCACTATTTCAACTTCAATGTCATTAGCTTTACTGTCACTATTTTAAGCATTATAGTTTGTTGTCTCCAAGTACCAACTTTCATGTACACAAATAAACAAAAAACAAGCATTATCATTACCCAAAGTTAGTCCAAGAAATAGTTTTGTGAAAGATCAAAGGACTCCCAATGTTATCTCCAAGTGCTATACACAACCAAACTAGTAAGACAAATACATCAAGATACTGTCCAGGAATAGTGAATATCAAAGATTCACTACTGTAACAAACAATCTAATGCACAATCAAATATCTCTGCAAACATTATCCAAACTGACCGTTTCTGTGTTGGAACTCATAGTTTCATTACCACTGTCAAAGAGATCACCTCAAAGCATAGCACTGTTGCAATACCAACAGTTCAAAGCATTGTCATGGGAGTTCAAGCAATTTTAGTCAACAAGAATTCCAAAGCACTCCAAAGTGGGAAACATTATTGTCCACACTCAACTTTGTGCAATAGTCAAGCACATGAGCAGATTAATTCACAGTCACCAAGGAAGGAACATTGTCCAGACAAATATTCATTTACATTCATTGTCCATGTAAATACACCACAAATGTGCAAGAACCAAGAAGTGTACTCCCCCTGACTAAAAGCAGGTGTAGCAAAACAAAGCATTGTCAAGATTCTCCTTGTAGCATGTGCATATACTTATCACTGTCCAAGATCACTACACTATTCAAACAAACGTGTTCACTCCTTTTCAAACCTGTACTGTCATTGCATATTGCAACTGCCATTTCACAAATGGCAAGCAATGTATACTTCATTGTGACATTAATGTGGAAAACAAATAAAGGCACAAAAAGAACACTGTTGGATTACCATTGGTTGGAGTATACAAGATGTGAGCCACTGTTTCACAAGAAGATCATTAAAAACTATCAAACTAAGCAAAAATGAAAATGCCACCTCATTATTGTTGGAAGACCAAAATCACTGAGAGGGGGGGTGAATCAATGATTTATGAGAGCCACAATATTTTTTTTGGTTTTTTGTTTTGAGTTCAGTGTTCACTTTTAAACAAAGAAAAATAAATGAAAATTTGAGAAGCAGACTTGACTTGGGTATCAACTAAGCATATGAATAAGACATTGAAATAATTTTTCACTTGGAAAAAAATTCATAACATTAACAGGACAGCTTCAGTATAAACTTTTGCAGAAATGTAAAGACAACCATTCAACATTGAATTGATAAGAACAAACATCACAATCTTGCAATACTATCATAACAAAGCAATGCCACTATGAGACCAAAAATTTGACAAGTGGAAAACCCTCTTGGGGTAGAAAAACCACTCCAAAATGATGCCTCACTGGCTTAAATAAAACCAGAATTTACAATGCCTTACAGGAAGAATTTAGAGCACCAACTCTAGGAGCACTGACCCCTTACAGATTTAGGAACACCCATTCCAAGGAGCACCAACTCCTTTTAATGCAAATCAATTATAGTATCCTATCAGAACCCTAGAAGTGCAGATTTTGCAACTCTAGAATTTCAATAGAAAACTATGTATGTAAACAAATCAATAAGCACACTGAAGAATGTTGTGCATCAACATCTTCCTTTAAAAAGTATCTGAGATTCAATGATTTTCAATATAAAACAGTTTCTTATTACTGTAAGAATAAAGCCTGATGTCTCACAACATTTCTTTTTCACCATCCATCCGAGAAATACCAAAAACCCTTCTTAAATAGAAGCAAGATAATTTTTGTATGCCGTTTGAATAACTGAAAATCAACTCGGGTTAGGGTTTAGAAACCCTAAACAAAAAAATAGTTACCCGAGAGAAGAACCATCAGAAACCTTGATTATTAACCAACCTCTCCAAACCGATTCCTTAACAAAAGCATTATCAACACATTATTCACAAAACTAATCATCATTTTCCTTTTTCTCAACCAACTGATCCAAAGCTCGAAATAAACAAAAAATTGTAAATAAATGATAGAAGAAACTAAATAATAAACATGATGACCTGTCAAAGAGTTCCCAACGACCCAGCTGAATGTCATTGAACTGGCCGATGTCCACACTTGAGCTCTCAAGTTTACAATTATCATCGAACCATCCATTATACACATGTTCCTCAAGAGTATCGATCTGCACTGTTGAAAACATATGGTGGTTGCTATGGTTCCAAAACAATGCAAAAGGAATTTTCCCTAGTTTTTCACTTCGTGCCTTTTGAAGACTTTATCTAAAACAATAATGCTTTGAAGTCCGGTAAGAAAAATCAACAATATACATGATTTAAACAAACATCATAATGTTTTTGAATCCAATGTCAAAAAAACATTTGCCACGAATGTCGACAACATTATTGCCACATCATAACCAACCATATGCTATTGGTACCAAATCACCAAGTCAATCACCGATGACTTATCAAATACAATACCTTGCACTTCCTTCTCATGTTTTATGTGACTGTCCCATATTAAACATAAAGCCCGAAACATTAACCAAGTCTACCATATGACTTTTGATAAAGTCATGTCCTTTTAATGATATGAATTGTAATTAAGTCCGATCCATATACAATATAAACCATGGATACAATTTTATTGCCAAAGCCATATGCCATAACAATATGTAATAGCAATGCCACCAAGAAAATATGAACAAACAATCACATTAAAAATGTAACAAGGAAGGCCAAGATCACCTCAGAGTATGCAGGCAATCTGAGTCTATAAATACTGCAAGCACCAATGAATCATATATTCCTGAAAAAACATACCATATGCCTTATGTGCATGCCCTGTCACAATGAACACATATTAAAAATTAGTACCAACATATACATGTAAAAATTGAAAACTGAAAGTACATGATGAATCATGTGAATCAACACCACATGAACCAAGATAAATATAAATGTGTTCATATAAATGTGCCACCAAACCAAGCTGCCCAAAGCAAACTGAACCCTTATAAGGATGAACCCTTATTAATATATGTCCAACCAAAATCTCGTTGAAAGCTTGTATTACCAAGCATCAAATGTTGGCACACTATGTGTAATCAAAACTGTAATCAAAACCTTGTATGCTTTGTGCAAACCTTGTATTGTATTACCAAAACCAGTGATCATCAAGGACAAACAAATGTGTCACCAAAAACAAATGTGTCACCAAAACCAAAGCCAATTTTGTCATCAAGGACAAACATACATGCCATGAACAAATGAAAATGAAAGCCATGGACAACTGAAAGCCAACAATTATCATGGTCCAAACCACTGTCAATACAATCAAATAATACAGTCCAAATGAATGCCACAGTCACAATGACTGTCTAAGTGATGCCAATGACTGTCAAGTAAATATGCATTATGCACTGTTAATAAACTATGCAAGCCATCAAGTAGAAGATATATTTACTATACCATATTGAGTAGAAAGAATACAATCCACAAGGAAAGAAGAATATCACTGTGCATCAAAATCAAAACACCAACCTCACTGTTCAAGTTTAGTCAATTGTTTAAACATAGTCTAACATTTATAATGCATGAAACTCCTCAGTGAGTTATGTATCTGATCAATTGAGAATTAGTACAAAATATGTCCTGAACATCATTAAAGCACTGTTTGCATGCAGAGCATTCAAGTTCACTGTTACCAAAGACAAGCAAGATAGTAGTCTTCAAAAAACTAGAACTATTACCAACATCAGAACACCAAATCATTGCAAAGATACAACTTCTTTGCTATTGACTAAGGGGTTTAAGTGATATATCAATTATCATCTTCCCCTCACTTCATGCTAGTTTTTATGCATTCACTAATTTTTCTTGTGCAACATGCACAAGCTTAGATTCTTCTTTTTCTTTTTGTTGTTCCCTTCTCCGAACCTTCTTCTCCGATTTCTTCTTGTCACTAGATGCTTGTGACTTTGTCTTTTTCTTATGTAAGCAATCATTTCTCCTCTCTTGTCTCACAGACCTATTTCTACAGTACTTTGCAACATAACCATGGTTATGACATTTATAACATATTACATTCATATTCCTAGAGAATGCATATTGACTCCTTTTAGACCTTCTTCTACAATAACTTTCTTTATGCCCATAACCATTACATGAATAACAATAACCATGAAATGAATAATTGCACCCCACTGATTGATCTTGCCAAGTAGATGGAGATCCTGTGAACCAGTTGGCTCTAATTCTTCTTCCTCTGTTGATGTCCTTGAACTGTCTACTATCATCAGTCTTAATTTCTGAGTTCTTCTTTTCTTCAGTCTTAGGGGCAGCAGCGTGATAACTTAGATCTATCTTCTTTCTTGGTGTTTTTCTGACCCCATAACTCTATCCTTCTTCATATCCCAAACCAGTAACATCCTTGTGATGTTTTTTCTTGCTCAACATATGATATAAATACTCAGTACTCTTTTCAAATTGGAGTGTCTTGTGTAAGTTTGAAGAAGCTCTTCCTAATTCATCTCTCAAAGATACTATCTCAGATTCATACTTTTCACAATCAACTTCTTTGGCCTTTAGCTGCTTATTGACTTCTTCCTCTATTTTCTTAACTTCAACAACTTGAACCTTCATATCTATTATTTGTTTTTCTACATTTTCAAGGGCTGAAAGAGTTTTGGTCTTAGATTATTTTTCCTCTTGTAGCTACAATTTTAACCTTTGGTTCTCCATTCTAAGTTTCTTAATCTCATCAAGAGCATAGATGAGTTCACCTTCCATATCAACCTCATATTAATTTTCATCAAACTCTTGTTAAAAATAACTCACTAAGTGATCTCCTTCTTTGTCTACACTCTTCGGTACAAAATCATTTTTTGTACTAGGTTTAAGTGGTGTTTTTTGTTTAACACTCTATTGGGTATTTATTTTTTCTTTGTTTCTTTTACTTTTTTCCATAACGAGTACTCCACTACTAGGAACCCCTAAGTTGGTTAGACTTATGCAAGGGTATGGCTCAGATACCACTTTTTGGAGTACGAGAAACATTAAGAGGGGGGGGGTGAAACATTGTTTCAATAATCAACTTCAATTCAATTGTTTTTTAAAACACAAAATCTCTTTGTAATCATTGAATGTTCAATTTCAAGAGTGTAACCAAATGTGATAGCCAATAGAAAATCCTTAAACAACATGAAAACTCAATTATTGCAAAGTAGATAAAGGAAGCAACAAGACTAAATTGCATGAAACATGATAATCATATGGACAACAAAAGTATCATAACACAATATTTTTTATGAGTGGAAAACCCTCATAGGGATAAAAAACCACTCGAGAAAAATTGCCTCATTGGCTTATTAAAATCCCACTGATTACAGAGCCTCAGTGGCTACACAATGTGCCTCACTGGCAAAGGAACCTCACTGGTTACAAGTATGCCTCACTGGAAAATACAACTACCTCACTGGAAAAATATCCTTGGTCTTAATGACCAATCTCCAATGAAAGAAGATATATAACTTCAGGGGGTTACCCTGTTGCAATAAAATTCACTGTACTATCTTTGCATCAACAAATCTCATTACACTCAATAAATCTCACTACACTGCACCATACTATCCTTTACATACTTAGTACACTTGTAATACAAATTCATCATATTATCCTGAATGAAAACATGAATGATAATCAAAGACTTTTACAACATCATTACCTTGTTATGACAATAACTCAAGACATATAACCATCTTCATATTTAGAGAAATGTAAAACAAATTCATTCTCTATGTATCATACTCTGATTAATCTGCTATAGCACACTTTTCAGTGCAAAAAAAATACAGATAAAAGCATTCAGACTTCCATACACTGTTATCCCTCTATCATTGACTAAACTTCACTATCACACACCATTAATGTCTTTCATTTCCTCTCTTCAAACTCACTTTTCAGTTCAAAATGCATTGAAAAAAAAACTTAAGCATTGCTATTCCAACATAATTAAACAAAGACACTTCTTGTAACATAGATGACTAACTCATCAACAATGCATTAGATTCACAATTTATTAAAATCTGCTCAAAATTCATAATCTTGTAATCTCACTTTAGTCACACTAGTTTGTGCAAAGGGAGACATTTCATGGGTACCACAAGATAGTTTTCATAATTTTTTATTCAAACCTCTCCTTTTC
Source organism: Sequoia sempervirens (assembly GCA_007258455.2). Classification (NCBI taxonomy): domain Eukaryota; kingdom Viridiplantae; phylum Streptophyta; class Pinopsida; order Cupressales; family Cupressaceae; genus Sequoia; species Sequoia sempervirens. The sequence goes on along the minus strand of VDFB02271358.1, from coordinate 545,559,554 downwards.
ATTTTCTGATCATAAATGTGGTATGGTTACTTCCTCATAATGCCGAACACACCAACAACCTCCTCATCATTGTTGAAGTCACCATTTATACATTATACACTAAAAAACAGTTAACAATACTACACATAACAGAAATCCTGATGAAATTCAAATGAGTGTCAAAGTTCATACCCTTGGAAACGGTCATTGCCAAGATTTAAATGCAAACCTTAGATATTATGTTACCTCCAATGAGAATATTAAATATAGACCATTGATTTACTTTTGAGCAATGTCATGAAGACTCATAACCTATTCACCCAGTTGTGCTAAGGGTAGGGGCTGATTTCCATACATGGGTAACACCCTTTAAGTGACCTCTTAAGTGACCTTGACTTGCTATAGCAAGTCACCAAACAAATAGAACTTAACCTTCATTCTGCCTTTAAAAACACTTTACAACATATAAACCCTAATGCTCTTTTGGAACATAGAACAAACCTAGGGTTTTAGAAAGTATGCAAATTTCAATAATCAAAAACCCTAGAGTAGGACATCTCAACACAAAAGTGCATTTCTATGTCTTAAATCTAGGAATACAACAACACCATGAAATCCAATATCTAAAAGATGAATCATGAATACCTTTGAGTATCAACATAAAAAATCATTAGACAATGATCAAACATCAACATGTACCTGACTTGTATCTTTCTCCTTTGACATCAATTAAACATGAATGACCTTGTAACAATGAAAGCATCAACATCAACTCTAAGCACAAACCATTTTGCATCATGAAATATTGAAATCAATGAAAAACATCAACTCCAACACTACAATGGGCATTATCATTGGAAATCACTTTGGATATTTATCCTCAAAACACACCCTTTTGGCAAGAGATATAAATAACATTGACTGTTTTTTTTTATCTTGTCTTATGATTTATCTTTTTGACCCATTCTGAGGATCTCTCGATGATGTCTATCAAAATTATTTAGAGATAAAGGAATGGGGCATCGATCATTATCTTTTTTTTTCTGTGCTTGTTGGATATTCTTGTAAAATAATCTTGGTGCATACTTGCTTAGTTGTGTGTAGGGAAGTTGTTTAGAGTAAATTGTTGACTATTACGTATGCTTTGGTCCAAAATATTCTAAACTTCCAAACTACATTCCAACGAGGTTTTCATATGTAAAGGTGTGAACAAGAACTATCCTATCTGTTTACAGAGTCAATGTCCATCACACTAGATACAACACCATCCTAGTTTTCAATACCTTGATGCATCATATCTATGTGTTACATCAAAAATAAGGAATGATAGAAAGTACCAATCCCAAAAATGAGAAAATGACCACTCTCATCACCATAATCTAATAAAGTCTCGATGAATCATAGACTTGTTGGACTTCTGAATCAATCTCAAAATCAATGGTCAAATCCATTCTTCTTATTCTTCTATCTTTACTAACATTTCTATCCAAGTATCAAATTTGTGTGATATATCAAAATATACATGAGGCTAACCAAGGCCGATGACTATCTATACATCATAAAATCTATCTACATCATACGTCTGAGCTTTCTAGTCCTCTTTGAGCTAAACTAATGTTGCACCTTTGTCACGAAATCATCCCGAAATTGCAAATTTCTGCTCGATCTCTCGGGGGGTAGGGTACCAGCTTAATTCCTTCCGCTGGGGCAACAATGGGGCATCTAAAAAATAAAGAATTTTTGAATTTTTGATTTGAGTAGCAATTTTAATCCAGAAGCGTCAGTCTTTGAACCAATGCAACAGGTACTTCGCTTCAAAGAGGGGCAAAATGTAGACACTTAAAATTGTCCTGAATGGTATTACACACTTGAATTTGATAACTAACATCATTTCGTCCTAAACCCATCTTCTTATCGCTTGTTTGATTAAATTAACCTAGTTATTTAATCAAATGCCTCTTTTTCACCTATTAATCTAATTGACATAATTGGGTTAATTCACTCCCTCTCGCACTAACATTTCACCCTATTAAATTGAATAAATCAAGTAATTTAATTTAAACCCTAATTCCTCTTATTTAATTAAATAAATTTAAAATATTTAATTAAATATCATATTTGTATCCCCTTTTCATTAAATAAATCAATAATTTAATGAATATCATATTATTCTCCATATTGCACATTCAAATTTAGTTTTAATTAACTAAATTGCTAATTTCCCTCCATCCACTTGCATAAGGAATATTCTCCTATTTGGCTAAAAAAAGGAATGACTCTTTTCAAACAAACTTGGTAACAAACTTTGAAAGTTGTTACAAAGTGTGTTTGTTGAAATCATTCTCAACCCTTGATGCTTTCCTTGATCCATGTGATCTTTGATTCTCATCCATTGATGAGAATCTTTGATCCATGTGCTCACCCTTCATTCTTATTGTCCATTGATTTATGAAATTGATCTAAGTCCTTGATTCTTCATTTGCTTTCCTATAAATACATCACTATTTGGAGAGAAATGGATCCATCTTTTCAAAGAAAACTTATACTATTGAAACTCACACTCATTTGCATTCATGTTTTACATTTGATGGCACTTTAGATTATTTTTATGCATAGTTAGCTTAAGCATCCATTAATGGCTTCCATGGTAACTTAGTTTGCATCCACTTAGTATATTTTGGAATCTAGGACTTGCATCTTTGAATCTTGTACACATTTAGCATAGATTGCATACATTTACATCAAACATCATAGCATTTATCATGTTAAAATTAGCTTTAATCATGTTTCGTTCATCTCTCATCGGTTTCATCAGTTTTCTTCAATAAAGCTGATTGAAACAAGCCCATTATCCAAGGGATTGGGAAAGGGTTGCCATTCCACATCAATACGACACCACTCCCCCTATAGGATAATATTCAAGATCATAGAATAGATGTTTTTCAAGCTTTCGTGTTTTTAGCATGTTAGTTTAATGGCTTCTTCATTTTGTTGATATTGAATATCTTATTGGGATTAATGCTTAGGGGATTAAATAGGGTTTAAATATGCATGGATCTAGCATATTTAGCCCACACTATGACATTGGTCACAGGTTCATCTCATAGTTTGCGAATAAATGTCATCCCTTCACACATCTATTGCATAAAGGTGTTACATTTAAATGGGATGAAAACTGTGAATGTGATTTTCAACAACTAAAAGATTACCTAGCATTGCCTCCTATATTAATGCCACAAATTCCAAGGAAACCTTTGTTATTGTATATATTGGCTACCTCAGTAGCACTAGGTTCTCTCCTAGCACAACATGATAATTCTGGAAAAGAATGTGTCATCCACTACATTAGTTGAACATTGATGGGATATGAACTTAATTACACACCTATTGAACATTCCTATTTAGCCATTGTCTTTGCATCACAAAAATTGAGGCATTACATGTTAAATCACTAGATCAAACTCATTGGAAAGATCAACCCACTCAAATATCTATTGAACAAAGCTACATTAACTAGAAGATTAGCCAAGTGGGTCATGATCCTTAATGAATTTGACATTTAGTACATAGAAAAGAAAGCCATCAAAGGAAAATTAATAACAAACCAATTAGTAGATGCACCTATGGTTGCTAACCACCCCCTAATATCAGAGTTCCCAGATGAAGGCACATTCACTATGATTCCTCCTCATAAATGGAAACTATACTTTGATGGATCATTTACACAGAACAAAGTAGGAGATGGCATCCTATTTGTCATCCCCAAGGTGATTGCATACCCAAGTCATATCACTAACATTCCCTTGTACAAATGACATTGTTGAGTATGACACATTGATCATAGGTCTTAGGATAACAATACAGTGGCATCTCAAGAAGTTACAGGTTTATGGGGATTCTCAATTAGTCATAAATCAAGTCAATAATGATTATCAATCTAAGGATGAGAAAATTATACCTTATAAAAATATGGTAGATAGTTTCAAGCAGTACTTTAATTAGATATAATTTGAACAAATCCCTAGAGTGAACAACAAAGCAACCAATTCCATGGAAACTATCAGATCTCTCTTAGATATGTCTTAAAATATTCCACATTGCGAGTTCTTGGTGCAGTAATTTCTGATAACTGCTTTCAATGTCCTAGAGTCTGAGCTAGTATGCGAAATTGTTGGTCCCAATTCTCCTTGGTACCAATATATTTATTATTATCTTTGTCACCAAATTCTACCCCCAAACTTATCCACCAATCATAAAAGACCCTCATTAGATGATCCCCTCATTTCCTTATTTTAGGTGATACACTCTATCAAAGAGGTTTTGATGGTATGATCCTTAGGTGTCTTAACACGGAAGAAGTAAAAATCGCCCTACAATATGTACATGATTATATTTTTGGGACACATTCTAGCGGTCTAAATATGGCCAAGAAATTAATAAGAGCTGGTTACTATTGGCCTATGATGGAACATGATGCCCACCAGTTTACACATAAATGTCTGAAGTGTCAACAACATGGCAATGCTATACATGAACCTACATAGGAACTACAAACTATTACCTCATTTTGGCCTTTTTCACAGTGGGGACTCGACCTCATGGGAAAGATCCATCTCCCATATTCCAATGACCACAAGTTCATAATACCACCACATAATATTTCATGAAATAGATCAAAGACATTCCTCTTATTGATATTACCAGAAAAATTGCCAAATTCATCTTGAACTACATCATTTGTCGGTATGGAATCCCTTCAAATATTGTCACTGACAATGGTAGACCATTTAAAACCCAAGGCACCCATGAATAGTGTCACCAATTCCATATACAACACCATTTCTTAACTCCTTATTACCTACAAAGAAATGACCAAGCTGAGGCATCAAACAAAATAATATTGAAGATCCTTAAGAAAACTATCAATGAAGTTGGTCGTGATTGGCATATCCACCTAAATCCTACCTTGTGGGCTCATAGGACAAGTGTTCATACACCCACATGGGCTACCCCTACTCCTTAGCCTTTGGAGCTGAAGCAATCTTACCCATAAAGATTGAGCTGCCATCACTCAAAGTTTCTCTACACCATATTATAGAGGATGAAGAGTACAAGATTACTAGGCTTTATGACCTGAAGTTTCTTGACGAAAGGAACCTCAATGCACTAAACCACTTGCAAGCATATCAAAATCACCTTCAGTGTAGCTACAATAAAAGGTTATCATATGCAAATTTGAAGTAGGGGATTTGGTACTTAGAGAAAACCAAAAGAATCAATAGTATTGTAAGAAGAAAGGAAAATTTGAGCCCAATTGATTAAAACCCTTGATTATTACAATAATCTACATATCATCAACATATTAATTGTCAACACGTAAAGGTGAACCGCTTGATGAGCCCATCAATGAAATCCACCTCAAGAAATTATTTGCATGATCCCCTAGAGTATCCCAATCGAGAAATACAAAAAAATGAGAAAAATATAAAAATAATTAAAAAATAACAAAACTAAAGAGAAATGGGGGTGACCCTTTGGTGAAGTGGTGGGGCTTCTTGCTTGTAGGGCCAACAACCAAGGTTCAAACCTCATGTGGTCTTTCCCTACCGCGTCAAAAATTGAGACTATTTGACCTTGGTGTTAATGAGAGACCCTTTGGTGAAATGGTGGGGCTTCTTGCCTATAGATCCAACAACCAAAGGCTCATACCCTTAATATAAAAGAATTTTAAAAAAAGTGACTCAGAAGATGACGAGCAGTGAGAACGAAAGTGAGGGTAGGAGTTTGAAATCCTCTATTGTAGAGGATGAGGGAGAGAGGCTGATTTTGAGGATTAGGCAGATGGGTTGTGGCTGGTACTTCTTGATGGTTGGCTTGTTGGAGTCGACATGGAAGTGGCAGGGTTTTGCTATCTGGTGTGGTTGTCAGACATGACTGGGTTGTGAATGACTGATGGGTTGTTGGTGCAAGCTTTGGTCATTTGCTCAGCTAGTTTTTCACTGCTACCTTTTGTTGTTGGTCAGTTGGAGGGAATTTTTTGGTGTGAGCGCAACTTGTGGGTAGTAGTTTTTTCTTCTGCTACTTCTCTTCTGTTGGATGTTCTATTTCTACTCATGTATTTTCAGCTGGAGAGTTCTCATATTGCATGCTTTGGGTTCTTTGAGTTGGGGTTGGTTGTGGAATGGCTTATCTTTGGCCTTGATTGACATATTGGGGCACCTGGTGTGCTCATTTTGTTGGCTTATTCTATGATCCCTCTCTCCTTGGTTTCCATTTTTCCCTTGGGTTTTTTTAGCTGTTGGTGGACGGGTTGTTGTGGGTTGCTCTTCTGGTGGTTCACCTCTTGGTCCCTGTATTTTGTATATTGTTGGCAAGAGGGATTTTTCTTCCTATGGTTTGGTTGGGCAAAGATTTTTCTCTTTCCATGGTGTGGGTGTGGCTTGTGAGTGGCAGTTTTCTTCTACTGCTTTCTTGCTTCCTGGTGTGCTATTTCTATTGCTATCTTTTCAGCTGGTGAGTTGCTTTGTTGTGTGCTTTGGGTCCTTTGAGGAGGTTTTGGTTGTGGATGGGCTTATCTTTGGTCCTGATCGACATATTAGAGAAACTGGTGTGCTCTTTGTGTTGGCCTGCTCTCTGCCTCCTTCCTTTTTGGTTTCCCATTGCCCCCTTGGGATTTCTCTACTGATTGTTTGGTGGTTGTGACTGCTCATTGTTTTTTGCTCTTTGGCTAGGCTGTGCTTTTTTTCTATCCCAATTTCTTTTGGTGGTGGTGGCTGTGTATGTTGTCCTTATTCCTATTCTATTGTTGTTGGTTGGGATTTTTCTAAAGTTTCATTTGTTAGTCCAACATAATATGTGCTATATAAATATATTTCTGCTGTTCGTGGGGCTAATTATAGAGTTTATCTTGAAGACCCAGTTGCTGGTGTATGGGTTACTGATATTGCTAGCTGATGTAATCTCTAAGTCTTTCTTCCTTTTTCCTTCCCGCTTGGTGCCTAAGGATGCTGTGATTGTTTGTGATAGTAGAGTGATTGCTTTCTATTGGGTGCTACAATTGATTTCTTCTTTAGAGGTGAAGAATGCTCTTATTGAGGTAGAGCCTTTTCCTATTGAGGTGGAGTTGCATGTTGTAGGTTCAGTGGAGAGCTTACTTTTCTCCTGCATGTTCCTATTGAGGTGGAGTTTGTTTATGCAAGAAATTGGTGGCTTTGGTGGTGATGGATTTCTCTTTATCCTCTCCTATAGAGGGGAGCCCTCTCCTATTGAGGTGGAGTTTGGGATGACTATCTAAGTTGGTTGGAGCTACAAGGAAGCTACTACTTTTCAGTGCTTTGTGGTGCTCTCTTACTTTCATTTCAAGGTGAGGAGTTTTGATTGTTCTGGCTCAATGCTACTTACATTGAGTGGATGGTTTGTTGTGGTATGGCGGCTGCAGACTGTTGGGTTTTTAGTCCCTGAAAAAACTTGATTATTTGTCTGGGTTCAAGGCCCCTGTAAAAAACCTAGTTGTAAAGGGTTGAAGGTCCTGTCAAAACTTGTTTGTTACAGTTTGAGTTGATTTGAATACCTATGTTTGGTTGTTACCTTTGGGCTGTGGTTAGTCTGATGATTATTTTCCTTGCAGCTTATCTGCCTTGTAAAGGGTTTTAGGTCCTTGCAAAACCTTCTTGTAATGGGTTTTTGGTCCCATAAAAACTTGTTTAATGCTAATCACAAACAAAAATAAAGATAAATAATCCACCCTATGGTGAAAACCACTTCGATGGCACCTTGGGTAAGTACCATGGTGAAAACTTGTTTATAGGCACCATGTGTAGAGACCCTCATTCACCATCTTTTAGCGACCAATCCATACCATCCATAATAGTTACTTTTTTATACACATTATCCCTTTCTACCATGGCTAGCAACTATCAGTATTCAGTGTCAAAATGCATTTCATTCCATGTCTTAATAGGAACCCATATGACCATTCCATAATAAAAGGAGACCCATATCAAACTAGGGGAATTTCCTCGACGTAGTTTTTCAAATGGTTCTTTGACATCGATATCGAGAGGAGAAACATGTTTCACATATTCCATGAAACAACTACATACAATGCATAATAACCAACACCTTTCACAACATTCCATTATAAATCTACATCACACTCATTCATCGTAACACCAATAAATTATCCATTCCCTAGAAAAAAAGACATGACAAACACAAACTATGTAGCATCCCAACACATTAAGTGCTAATGACGTAATCAAAATTCAAAGACTCTCTGCTAAAATATTTATAATCTATTGATCAATTTCCATATCCGCTTTACACATCTTTTCCAATAAATCATGCCTTAACAAATGCATCTTTCCTACAATAGGCATTATCCACTAATAAGCAAATATCTTTGGCAAGAAAATTTGGTAGATGTTGATTTGTTTGGTATTTAAGTCTTTTTAATGCTTGATTTATCTTATTTTCCTATTCCAATGTTCCTCGAGGATATCTCATAATTATTAGAGGAGCAAGAATGGGGCAAGATCAATATTTTTGTAAGTTGTGTTTGTGGAATGTTCTTAAGCACTGCTATGACAGATATGACCTTTGTGTGTATGGGACTAAAATAAGGCTTTGTAAAATGTCTTATACATTAGGGTTATCATGCTTTGAAACTATGCTCCCCTGCATATTTTGACAGGGTGTTGTCATGACTAGTATATTTAAGCACAATCCTTTTTTATTGTGTCTTTTGTCTTGATAACAAATACTAAAGTCACCAAGGTTTGTCTTAACTTGGTGTACATATATCCACTTTTCATATATAAAAAACATTAGGCAAATAGATGTTAGTTCTGCCTTGGTTTATTGTACCTTGGTGCGTATACCTTTGATTGCTACATAATAAGATCTATGATGATAAATAGCATAAAAACAAAGCACAATATCTATCATTCATAACTATCTACATCAATCTATTTCTATCCATTTCATATTCCATTTCCATTCATCATGCATTAATGTTGCATGACACTGATCAATAATGACCAATTTCTTCTTTTTCTTCTATCATACTAACATTCATCTATCCATGTATCATGACACAAAAAAGAAGAAGCATAGTACATATCATACAAACCATAATCCATGCATCCATATAATTTATACATCCTAAATAGATATATGTTGGGAATGATAATACACATCATCAAAATAGTCATCACCGCATATAAATATCCTACATTCCTTATGTACACATCATATAAGTCATATAGAGTCACATAGTCCATCATCCTTATATCGTCAGAAAATAAAATAAAATCATAAATATTACATCTAGACTATCTATAACACCATCACAAATAAAAATCATAATAGAAATCATCATCCCATAACATAAATCAAATAGGATCATAACATAATTACACACACACACATATATAATAATGTGTCATGATACATCACTAATCAAAGCCTTCGAAGGGCTCGTCAGATACAAATATAAAATACATCATGCCTGTAGGCCAAAATCATCATGTGTCTACAAAATCAATTGATCTATATATTCCTAAATAGAGAGCTCCCTCTCTTATAATGAGTAGGAGTTGGATCTTGTGACCTTGATGGTCCTAGAGCCTTTGACCCTCTCTCTAGGTTGTCCACTTTGACCTAGTAATGATCTAGGAGGTGGTGGCCCCATCACTCCCTCACTCACCGATCTTTGAGATCTAGATCTCTCTAATCCACTCCATGAAAATCTAGGGGTTTGCTGCTCTGGTGGAACCAATCTCTCATATAATGACCTTGTTCCACATCTCCAACCCTTAGTAGTGATTGCTTTGCTCATTGATATTGAATCATCGATGCATCTATCTCTACTATCAAACCCCATATATGGTCTTGCAATCCCTAAACCTATGTTTGAAACCCTTATATCTGACCCTGTGCACTCACTAAATCTTTCGCCACCGATGCCAATTATGCCCGTAAACTTTGTACCTTAGCCTACAAGGCTATAACCAGACCATCTCCTCTATCCTCATCACAACCCCCTGTGTCCTCACCTACTGGTGGAAAATACCCCACCTCATCTCCTCCTAGTAGAGACTATACTCCCTCATCTCCTACTAGTGGAGGCTACACTAACTACTACTCCTCAAGAGGTGGCACCACTATTGGCTAAACCTTAGATCCCGATCCTCCATCTCCTCCATCATCATCACCCTATCCATCATCTCCATGATCAACTTGGTGACCTAATCACCTACCTATCCTCCCCATATCCTCTCCACCACCATCACCACTTGTAAGATCTATCAATCATGTAGGTCGCATCCTCACCCACCATCTATCATAAAATCCACAGTATCTAGTCGTGGCACTCATTTCACTGGTACTAACCCCTCAAAATTGACAATCACTATCTCTGCACTAACGATAGGCCCCCAATACACTACTTCTCTTGAGGTATGTGCTAATATAGCCTCACTACCTTGTACATCCTGATGCTCCCCAATCTATCTACATAATTTTTCAAGTAAATATAACTTGATGATCTGACATGTCCTACCAATCAAATAACAAGTCTGTTTATAATATGACAATTGCTCCCCATTATTTGACCATGCCACACATTGTCTCCATGGTCTCCATGTGAAGTTCACCATATCATATTTGACCTGATGCCAATACCTAACATCTCCCAATCGATGACATGTAATTTCTTGATTATAACTAAAGACATATAATAACCCAACTAGTTGTGCTTGATCTACTATCGATTGCATAATCGCTATATGATCCCACACTCATATGTGCAATGGTATCACTCCACACCTAACTCACTCCATGAAAATACATCACTTGATGTAACTTATGATATAAAGTCTCCAATACACACGGGCCCCATGTATATGACACACCATAGTTTATCATATGCTCTATAAAAATCCCATAACCAATAGGGAAGCCTCAACTCCTCCTATTAGGGACCAATACACCACTAATAATTTCCACCAATAGGTAGAGTGTCAAAATGAGTCTCCATGTATCTCAAACTAATCTCATAATCCTCTATCTCGAGGTCATCTATCATGAACAATAGATTGAGTGCCATCTCCATGCCATTAGTATCATACATGACCCACTCTCCATGGATAGGGATCTATAAAATACACCACACATCCTCAAGGGTGATCGTTACCTCCCTCGTTGGTAATAATAATGATTTATTCTTGCTATACCATCTCTCAACTAATGCTATCATCATCTTCTGGTGTGCTTGGATCTTCAAAATAAAAGTAACATAATGTAGACCAACAAGTCCTAAAACTGCTCGCTCATCATCAATAAGATGCCATCTCAATCTAAGCACATTTGGATGTCACTATCGTGATAATACAAAATCTCACCCACCCTATGCACAACAAGACAAATGGGTTATTAATAATTCATGTCACTTGCATTCCCCCACACCTATGCACTATTTTTAACCTCAAACCATATAAAACTCTAATTTTCCCATCATTAATCCCTTGCCATCCAACAATTCAAACCACTCATAAACAAATTTTCCCTTTCAATTTAATTTCACCTAGTTCCCATAACCCACCTCTTTCATGAGCCATGCTCATAAACATCGAAACCATATGCACTAGCTTATTCCCCATCCCATCCTAACCATTAACCTACCCATATACACATTATGCTTTTATCCCTCCCATTTCAATTACAACCTACCTATTCACCCTCCCTATAACCATACCTATCCACATAACTAACCTCAATCATGGTTGTGCTTTCATAGCACACTAAACCTACATATCTAATGGTACTATTAATAAGAAATTGCACCCAAGGAAGAGGCAACTGCATCCCCATCATGAGCATACACGACCTCCAATGACACATAATCACCTAAGTAGCAAGCATATGCACTCTACATTGTAACATTTTTATTTTCACATATGCGCCCATATTATCAACATATGTAGCCAAATAAACATCATTTGTGCATATAGTAAAACATATGAGGTCAAATAAGTATTATTTTCACATACCATATCAATATATGCGACCAAATAAACCTCATTTACACATATAATATAAACATATGTGATCAAATAACTATTATTTGCACCTACCCCATAAACAAATGCATCCAAACCTCACTCACATGTGCCCTTTTAACATCATTCATTCCCACCAAATGAGCATATCTGCCATTCTTATGTGCAATTGTGCCATAAATCCATATATGTGCCGCTTTAGAGTAAATTGCACCATATCACTATGCATATGCACCATTTTATATTCAATTGCATCATTATTCTATGCATTTGCAGCCTTTGAGCAATAAAATATGCCCTAAATTAACATAAGTGACCTTAACTCTATCATTTGCAGCATGCTTTTCCTCAAATGCGTTATTTTAAAGCTCAATTATGTACAAAATTTCATCAATTGTGCCATTCTATGGGCAATTACACTTGACATTTCATCAATTATGAAATAACATGGAACATCATTTACAAAATGCACAAACCTAAATCAATTTCACCCTATTAAAACAATTGCAACTTTCCCTTTGCAATTGTGCACATCTGGCCAACAATTACGTTCCCTAGGTTTGCACAAATTTCCAAAAACCCTACCCTAAAACCGATGCAAAAACCTCACTAAATCTATCAATACAATCATGCAATTGACAAGGAAAGTAAGAATATATTGCCTCTCCTAGTGCACCATCCCTCCGTCTGAATGATCACATTTGTTCCATGCTTTAACACCCCCAGGAACCTCAACCATCTTCCCATCTCCAACAAAAACTAGAGCTCCAAATTCACAAAATTAAAGTGTGCAAATGAGGAAAAAGTGAACTCCACTCACCTTGTATACCCTACCTAACCCTATTTTTACCATTTTCACTGGTCGCCCGTCACATAGCTTCACATTATCTTATTAATTTCACCATTTTCCATCATTCACCATCTATTTTATCCATTTAATAAATTTTCATGACTTGGAAAAAATATTTTTAATTTTTTTTGCCAAATTTTCGAGGGGACATACCAGTTCCATGTCATTCACTGGGGTAGACCAGGGCATGTCATAATTTTTTTATCCAATTTCTTTGAAACAACACTATAAAAACATACTGTCTTAAAGAGGGGAAAAATGTAAACACTTAAAATTTGACTAACGTTTCCTGACATTACATCGCACTAATTATTCTTCCGACTTTAAATAATTTTATTATTTAATCAATTTTATATCATCTCCTATAGTTAAATAATTTTGTATTATTAATTTTACATTCCACTATTAATTAAATAATTTTATATTATTTAATTAATTCACATTATTATTCTTCCTTGATTAATTAAATAAATTTTGTTTATTTAATTAATTCACTAATTATTTTTATTCTTCTCAAATTAATTAAATAAATTATTATTTAATTAGTTATACATAATCCATTTCCCAAATTAAATAATTATTTTAATTATTTAATTTATCCATCAATTTCTCATCATTATCCATTCTCCAAAATAAATAAAATTATTTATTTAATCCATTTTGCACATGCCATTAATAATTAATTAATTTAATCAATTATTAACTTCCATGCATTTCCACCTCACCTCCTGACTGAGACTTACTCCCAATCTACTAATTAGTCTAATCAATTCACCCATCAATCACACCTATCCACCGATCAATGTAATCAGTCCACTATTTCATCTATTCTGTTTCACTCCCACTCACTTTAAGTCCACTGATCTATCAAATCAGTTAACTAATCAATCAATCTTGTCAACAACCTATTAGTTTGAGTTGTCTTCCCAATCAATTCTCTTGACTAAATCATGCAATCAGTTATTTGAAATCATGTAGTTAGTTAACCATCAATCAAATGCTCTCATGAATCCTCCATCGTCGATATTTTTTTAGTCCTTCCTCTGATCTCGACCGTTGATCAGTGTCACCAAAATTCTACAAATGCAACCATCTTGTCACTCATTTTTTTTTTTTTTTTTAATCTTAGATCATGCAACAAAATTATGCTCAAATTGTGACAATGCTTTATTGCTAATATGCTTATTACAAATTTTAGAGCAAATATTTCAACACCATTCTCCAAGGTGAAAAGAGGAGAATAATGGAGCTCAACTTGAAGGTATCACATATTTAAGGTATTGATTGTTTATTTGATCTTTCAAATTTCTTCATTGGTGTGATCGTTTGATTGTGAATCTTGTTGTTTTTTTATTATCATTTAGATTTGCAATCAAATTTCTAGGTCATACACTTGGAAATATGGTCTAGAGGATTTAAAAGCTCAAGTTGCTCTAATTAAAGACAATGAGAAAATTTTGGCATGAATATGAGGCAAGGCCTCAAATACCATCAAGGAAAAGGAGGACTGTGTGTTATTAAGTGATCATAGTCATGGTGTAAAAAGACAATGTAAAATATGACAGAGTCAATATGAGTAAGAGCAAGGATAGTGAGATAGAAGGGCATGTACGAGTAAGACAATCTACATGAAGTGACAATCCCAAATTTTGTAGAGAATGCCTACGAGAAACTCAAAGTTACAAGACAATAATGAAGAGTTAGATGGAACACACAATATTAATTATGGCTCCATAAAATTGAACCATGAGGTAGAACCTTTGATCCATAAAGCATAGTTTAGTAGCTCATTGAAAGGGAGTGTTGTCACCATGTTCAAGAAGCAATTAGCCATCAAAATTATTTTAGGATTGTCTATGCTAATCGATGTAAAAAAGTGTTTCCATGAATTCTCTCTAAAGCCACACTAGAAATCATATCTAGAAATATAGGCCTAAAGCATGGGGAATTGCAACTGATGTACATGGTGATTTAAGTTACATCGTCACTTATTCCAACCAAACCATGTTAATATTGCAATAATTCTGCACAGATGCTTATGGGTCTCTTGTAGTGTTCTGCACCTATTGATGTGGGTGCCATGTATTTGGTTATGAGTGTTGCTTATTTACTACAAGAGGTAACTTCAATGAAGGATCAAGAGCCTATAGGGCATGGAGGATAGTCACTACGAGGGATAAAATTTATGCCAAGATTGAAAAGATAGACCTTAGAAGCCTTAGATGAGTGATTGATAGTAGACAGGGTTTTTTAGGGTAAGATGGTAAAATAATGAAAAAGAATAAGGAGAGCTTCTTGATAGTCATGAATGATGGAGATGAAAATGAAAGAATGCATAGTAGTCACAAAAGGGCAGACCTCAAGAGCCATGTCATGAAAGAAAAATATGAAAGACTATGCAAGAATTATCACCGTGTGATGGTGTAAAAGGAAATGAACTATGTGTAATAGTCATGGAAGGGTAGTGACATATGGTGAAAGTCATGAAGGGATAGAAGGTAAAAGGGCTATTGAGTCATCAAAATGAGGAGTTGTATTAAACCCATCTAGAAAGCATTAAAAATTATATTATATTACAAGTTTCTAGTATATGTGCATCGGTTGCAAAGTTTTCTTCAACTCCTAAAGATAGTGATATTTCTATAAGACAATCAATTATTTGATCTCTTAACTGATATATCTAATGAAATTATCTATGAAAACAAGGATAGACTTATACATCCTGGGTTGAGAAATATGATAGCTCAAGAGTAAAAGGAAATGACAGTCATCCGAGCACTTATAGACTATGAAGCAAAAAACCATTCACATGTCATGACAATGGAAAATAGGCAGGAGTTACAACCAACAATTGTAGGTTCTTGTTAACAAATTAAGGTACATAAAAATGAGACATGACAATGTTTGTTATCATGATAGTCACTTCATAAGGACATTTTAAAAGGTCACTCATGCATTGTTGATGACTATGCAAGGGTTTTTAAAGTAAGAGTAACAAGTTGATAGTGAGAGAATGAAAAGTTACAAGTCATAAGTAAAAAATTGAAAGATAGAAATAGGAGCATGATTAAAAGAGGAAAATCTAAGAAAAAGTGCATAGTACATGCAATAATAGTGGTAAATCCATTCAAGGATCCTAGTGAAAATGGTAACTCAATTTATGATGGTAGAAAGAACACTGATAGAGGGGGCCAAGACCATGCAAAAGGAAAACAAGATGTGAAATGTAAATATAATGGTATGAGCAACATGATGACTACCATGTACCTAGCAATGATGCAAATAACAGAGGAAAGTTGAAAGAAAATTAAAGTATGATAGTCATAGGCCTAAGAAAGCTTAACAGTCATAAATATGGGTATATCACCAAATGATAAGGTACAATCCTATGCTTGAAAGGAAATTTCAAACTTCAAAATGCAAATGAGAGGAAGATATCAAAATCTAAAAGATGGAATTAAGTTTTAGGCATTCAATTTGATTAAGACAATGACAAGTTCACGAGGAAAACCATGCAAGGAAAATGAACTTTGTAAAAGGAAAAATGAAGGACAATGACCTATAGTGTTTTCCAACTAGACAAAGAGAGACTAAAATGGACAATGAAAACCTAGTTACAAGTATATAGATGGTAGATATCCATGAAGGATAGACCTCAAAATAATAAAGCTAGTGCTACTGACCTATACATCTCAAAATAACATCATAAGAACCTACACAACGACCTCTTCTTGAAGTGCCATAACAAGGGTAGAAGTTGTTAACCATGAAAAAGTAAAATCCTAACAACAATATCAATAAAGTGAAAAAACTTAATATATGAAGACAAAGATTCAAATCAGTGTTAGAGGATAGTCCTTGGCTTATGCATAAACAAGTGACATGTCTTGTAAGAAGATAGCCATAAAGGTTCAGTGAATGGAGGGAAGTCGTGAGGATAAGTCCACAGGTCAATGAATAGTGAGAGTGTTAGAGAGATAAGAAGATGTGAATCACAGTCATAGAATGAATCACAGTCATAGAAGTTATGCATAGTGGGCTAAAATACAAACCATAATCATCATAGATAATATGTGATAATGTTGTAGGAATGACAAGGTAAGTTCACTATAAAAGGGAAGATCTTAGACTATAGAAGACATTGAGATGCATAAATGTCAATACTAACAAATAGGCAATAGATAGAGAAAAAAAAGGAAGCCACATAGTGCTCATGATTGTAGCAAAAGTATGTGAGTTTGCCAATAGACAGAGTGATGATCTTGATGGCCAACATCAATAATGATATCATCAAAGGATAAATGAAAAGGTATGGTGGACATAAAAATATGATAGTCAAGTGCTTTCGAACCAGAGTAGAATGAGAGAAAGAATACTCCAAAAGGAGAAGAAAACCTTGAAAGAAGGCATATGAAGACCTAAAAAACATTTCCCATTATTATGGATTAGATAGTGACAAATTTAAAGCCAAGAAGATACCAATGGGTGAGACAAGTGGTAGCTACAAGTCCTAAGTAGTCTCCTATTCCCTCTTAAGGGATTTAAGCATATACAAGTCACTTGCCACATGACCTAAAAGTAGGGAAAGGACAACCATGGTAGTTTGGAGGAGTTATGGATAGTTGCAAGAATATAGGGATTAGTTGGTGAGTTGGAAGGTAGGTGAGAAGATATAGGGGATAAATTGATCAAGTCACCCACTTTTGCAAGCATGTAGGAACATATTCAGCTAGATAAAGTTAGATCAATCAATTCCTTGTCTTCAAAAACCCGCATTCAAAAGAGAAAAACAAGGAAACCACTCAGTTGGGGGCCCAAGGAGAGTTGACCAATAAAATCAAAGGAAAGAAAATGAATTTATGATCAAAAACATGTTGCTAGTTCTTAGGAAGATGTTGGATAACATATAGGGATGCCTAGGGATAGTTTAGTTTTAGTTCTTACATTTTTGGCTAAAGCATTTTTGGAAAAAGTCTTCTTAGGTCATATTGTGTATTGTAACTCAAAAAACCAGTCTTGAGACTGAAAATCATTGTAATACTTCATTTTCAAGCATCTTCAATCATAAATATTCATATTTTAGACTATGTGTAATAATGTAAGGCATATTTTTCAATGAAAAATAAGTTTTCACCTTCATTGTACTGGTTCATGTTGTGTGTTGATTAGTTTTATGCATTTTTCCTATGTTGTTATACTAAAACCTCTTAAATATGTATGATCAAGCACCTGGACAACCTGAAACTTTCTTCTTTATGTGTTGGTTACTAATTAGAAAACACTTAGATTAGTTGATTCAATTGTGAAAAGAACCAATTTTCCTTCTAAAACAATAGAGATAGGTCACATTCTAGAAAACAACTTAGAACATAAGGTAGAACAATAGAGTTGTGTGACAATAAACATCTTTTCATTGAGCATTGTATGTAAAATATTTTAAACATTTAGTCTTGAATATTTTGGTGCATCACTATCCATAGTTTTAGGTTCAAATTTTTTAATATTCTATCCCTTTTCTATGGCTTAAATAGTCATACTAGATTAGGATAAACTCAAAATTAGGAGAAACATCAAGGGAACCAACCCTCTCTGGAGGTTAATCTCCATCATATGAGCCCACACTTAGGGAGATCATCCTATGTTTATGAGGTGGCTGAGTTATTCTATCAGGTAAACAAGGGTGTACACTTCCATGACAACAATTACCTTACAATAGACAGTTTAGGTACTTGATTGACATGACAATCCACATCATCGAGTGGTACATGCCCAAGCATGTATATTAATTGTTTGTACAAACACAAGAAGAGACGATCAAGGAGGATATGTTTGAAAGGACACATCAAGAGATATTATATTGGGGCCTACGATCTCTCCTAACATAGCTATCATAGAGTTTGAGGCACTTATTCTTGTAGCCTAGGATTTACATGCGTATGTGGCTGACACAGGGACTACAATAGACTATGATACATGGTGGCCTACACATAGACCTACTAGACTAATTGGTTTAGGAGGGGAGGGGATTAGACTATAGTGAGGAGTTGTAAAACAAGGCCAAAGATTCAGACAAAAGAGAGAAGAGATTATTGTTGTTGTTGGGAGAGGTGAGAAAGGCAGTGGATATGGAGGTGGAGATGAAGACGAAGATGATGGAGGCAATAGATGGGATGCTAGAGATGGAGAATGATATGGGTAGAGAGGAGGTAATAGATAGGGCACCCAACTAGAGGGAGGACAAGAGGATAGCCTAGGTAGAGATACAATTGGCCATTGCTCTATCAAAAGGAGATGAGGTGTGGAGAGAGCAAGATGAGGCCATCGATGATAGAGATTAGGTCCTAGTAGAGAGAGATAATTTGTAGGTGGAGAGAGATGAGATATGGAATCAGTTAGCTTAGGTGACCATTATTGGGAATCAAGGTATCTCAACCTTGACAATTCCTAAGTTATTTATTCATTGTTACATTTTTCCATGGATAAATATCATTTATGTTATTAAATAATTGTGATCCATCAAAAGGGGCGTGAGATTTTTTAGTTGACACTTTTACCACATGTTAGTGCTTTGAAAAATAAGTTATTAGTTGTCAAAAGATGCCCACTTAGTGGTATAACATGGAAAGCCTATTTTTAAGGATGTTATGACAAATTCTATGACAACTATATGGGATAAAAGTGGGGGATATCATTTTGGACGTGAGAATCATCTATGACATGCATAAGAGAATCTTTGCATAAGCTATGGATGGTCTATGATGCATGTAAGAACATCTCCTATTTTTTAGGGATTCTTATGACAACTTGTAAGAGGGTGTAATGTCATGTAAGAGACCATGTTTAACATGTAAGGGGTCGTATGGATTTTTACCATGGTATTTATAAACCTAGTTTTGACTCATGGTAATGTTTTATGGTGGTATTTTGAGCCCCCATGAGTCCATATATTGAGGGGTTGATATGGAGATACTATGAGATGTTTTACACGCATACAGATGCTGTTGGATTGCAATCAATCAAGATTGAAGAAATTCTATGTATTGTAATCTCTTTGAAGAATAATACAGATTTTCCCTCTTTTCTTGGTGGAGATTTTTACCTAAAAGAGTTTCCTCCACGTAAATCCTTGTGTTATGTGTATGGCTCTTGAGTTGTGTGATTGTTTTGTAGTTTAAATCATTTCTCCATTATTTTCTACAAGTTTATATTTTAGATTTGCAAGTTAAATAAGATTTCCATATTATAGTAGTTGCCTTCATTTTTAACATTTGGTATCAGAGCCTAGCCAACTTTGTCTATTGGGTGGAAATGTGAAGGTTTTTTGTGCTACAGTGGGAGTTCTATTTTGCAGATTTGTGGTTGTAGGAATCATGGATGCATCTACATCTTGGTTGGATGTTGAGAAGTTTAATGGATCTAAATACGAGCTATGGAAGTTGAAAATGAAGGATCTCCTGAAGAAAGAGATCAATGGGTGGCTACAACAAATGAAAAGAAACCCCAAAAAATGAGTGATGGTGATTGAGAGAAGATGGATAAAAGGGTGCGAGGTACTATCCAGTTATGTCTTACCGATTTCATCCTCCTGAATATGTCTGAAGAAAAGACTGTATTTGCCTTATGGAAATGGTTGGGTGAGATTTATCAAGCCAAGAGCCTTGAGAACAAACTATATTTGAAAAGAAAATTGTTTTCTCTTAAAATGAAGGAAGGTGAATCCATTACAGAGCATTTAAATTCATTTAATTTGATTTTGAGTCAATTAGCATCTATAGATGTTAAACTTGAGGAAGATGAAAAATGCATTATGCTTATTTGTTTTTTACCTGAGTCATGGGAAAATTTCATTCTTGCTATCACTACTAACCTCGAAGATTCCAAAATGGATGCACTTGTTGCAATTTTTTTGTCATAGGAAATGAGGAAGAAGGCTATGGATAGCTCAGTGGATGCTCTCAATGTCAGGGGTAGGCCTAAAGAAAGAGGGCCAAAGGGAGATCAAGGGCGTAAGGACAAGTTTAAAGGTCATTCTAATACTCCTGGAAAGAAGAACCGAGTAAAGTGTTGGAACTATGGGAAAAGAGGACATGTGAAGGAGTGCAAAAATTAAAAGAAACAATGGGATTCCACCATACAAAAGTCCTCTGATGCAAGTGATGAAGTTTTACTTTTTGCTTGTAATGTCACTTCTAATGAACATTGGTTGGTTGACTCAGGATGCTCGTATCATATGAATCCTCATAAGGAGTGGTTTTACACATATGAGAAATATGATGGAGGTAATGTCTACCTCGGGGACAACACTACATATCCAATTGTTGGATGGGAAAAGGTATTGTTGTGTTTCAGTGATGAGAGGATTAAAACCATCCCTAGTGTTCTACATATTCCTGGATTAGCTAGAAATATAATTTCAGTTTCAAAGTTGAATGATTTGGGAATGCATGTAACATTTGATAAGCATGGTTGTAGATTGGTGTGAGGAATCTTGGTGGTAGCAAGGGGAACTCAAATGTGAACTCTATTTAAGCTTGATACTGCTATTGTTTGGAAGTCCACCTATGTGGCTGAAATTTTTGAAAATACATGTATTTTGTGGCACTGTAGATTGGGCCACATAAGTAAAAATGTTTTGAAAACTATTATGAATAAAAAATTGTTGGATTGTTTATCTTATTCTAATGAGCACTTTGATTTATGTGAGCATTTTGTGTTTGGAAAACAAAATAGAGTATCTTTTCCTTTAGGAAGTAATAAAGGAAAAGAGAAATTAGAAATTATTCATACATATGTGTTTGGTCATGTGGAATATGATTCTATTGGAAAATCTTGTTATTTTGTGACCATTTATAATGTATCCAAATTTACATGGATTTTCTTTATGAAAAATAAATGTGAAGTTTTCATTAAATGTAAGGAATTTAAAGTCAGTAGAAAACTAATCAATATTGAAAATAAAAGTATTAAGATCAGATAATGGAGGGGAATATAGATCTAAGGAGTTTGATGAGTTTTGTAAGCATGGAGGTATCATAAGATAAAAGAAAACTCCTTATAAACCACAACATAATGATGTTGTAGAAAGGATGAACCAAACTATTATGGAAAGAGCTAGAAGTATGTTAAGTGATGCACAATTGGATAACTTTTTTGGGAAAAAGTTGTGTGTACTTATAGGTACTTGATTAATAGATCCGCTTGCAAGGATCTTGATTCAACACCTTATGAAGTGTGGATAAATAAGAAACATTCTATTTCACATTCAAGGGTTTTTGGCCGTGAGCTTTTGTTCATGTTCTTAAGGAAAAGTGTTCGAAGTTGGATCCAAAAGTTGAGAAATGCATCTTGATTGGATATGGTGAGAATGTAAGAGGTTATAGGTTATGGAATCCTCTAACCTAAAAAATTATCTGTTCTAGAGATGTTTTCAGGGAACTTAGAGCTATTTCTAATCCTATACAACCCGAAGAGAATGAAAGGAAAAAGATAGTGCATTTTGATTTGCAACAAGAAGATACACATCAAGAGGAACATAATGATGGATTTGAGGATGATGAAGAAGAAGAAAGTTCAAGTGAAAGTTCTGAAGAGGAAGACTCTGTTGTGATAGAAGAAGTTGAGCATACTGAAGAACCTGAGGAAGAATCTCTTACTCCACCCTTGAGAAGATCCACAAGACAATGAAATATAGTTGACAAATATAGCCCACTAGATTTTTGTTGTGTATTTTCTTTATTGAGTATTGATGATGAACCTAGATCCTATAGGGAAGCTATTCTTGTAGATGATAGCGAGTCTTGGCAACTAGCCATGCAGGAGGAGATGATGGCTTTAGACTCTTGTGATACTTGGGATCTTGTTCATTTTCCCAAAGGAAGGAAAGCCATTGGTTGTAAGTGGGTTTATAAAAAGAAATTTGGTGCAAAAGGCTCATTAGATAAGTACAAAGCTGGAATGGTAGCTAAGGACTACTCCCAAAGAGAGGGAGTTGATTTTGGTGAAATCTTCTCTCCTATTGCTAAATTATCTTCTATTAGATTTCTTTTATCCATAGCTACTACTTATGATTTTGAAATTGAGAAAATGGATGTTAAGACTGCTTTTTTGCATGGAGATCTGGAAGAGGAAATTTATATGCAAAAACCAAAAGGATTTGAAGTAAAAGGGAAATAAAACTTGGTTTGTAGGTTGAAACAATCTCTTTATGGTTTAAAAAAATCATCTCAGATGTGGTATCAAAAAATTGACTCTTTTGTGTTGAAATTAGGCTTTGATAGAAGCAAACTGGATCATTATGTTTACATTAGATGTATTGATGATTAGTTACTAATTGTTGCCTTGTATGTGGATGATAAGTTGTTTTTAGTAACACAAAAGGTAAGATTAGTGAGCTAAAAGCTCAACTTTTAGGTACATTTGAGATGAAGGATTTGGGGGAAACTAGATACATACTAGGAATGGAAATTAAAAGATATCAAGGTAACATAAAGCTTTGGTTGTCACAAAGTAAGTATGTGAGCACTATTTTACATAGATTTAATATGCAAGATTGTAAACCAGTTAGAGTTCCTTTACCAGTTGGAACTAAGCTTACTTTAGATATGTGTCCTAAATCTGATGATGATTTTGAGGATATGTCTAACATGCCATATGCTAGTGTAGTAGGAAGTTTGATGTATGCAATGGTTTGCATTAGACCACATATTTCCCAAGCAGTGGGAGTTTTGAGAAGGTTTATGTCTAACCTTGGTAGAGAGCATTGGAATTATGCAAAGAGGTTGTTAATATATTTGTGTGGTACTTTTGATTATTGTTTGGTTTATTTTGGTACTAATAATGTGGATAAGAAATTGGACATACAAGGTTTTGTTGATGCAAATTGGGTAAGTGACTTGGATAATCGAAGGTCCACTAGTGGGTATGTTTTTACTTTGTTTGGAGGAGCTATAAGTTGGATGAGTAAGAGGCAAATTATGGTTGCTTTATCCACTATTGAAGCAGAGTATATAGCTGCTACCCATGTTTCTAAGGAGGTAGTATGGTTACAAAGGTTGTGTGCAGGTATTGGTTTTGATTGTAGGACAGTTCAAATTGGTTGTGATAGCCAGAGTCCAATTCATTTATCCAAGAATCCTATGTATCATGCTCAAACAAATCATGTGGATATACAATACCATTTTGTTCAAGAAATGATTGCTAATGGATAAATTGAGTGGAAGGAAATTGAAACTGAGGTTAATTTTAGATAAGTTCATTTGGTGTAGAGAGGCCATGAGCCTCGTTTCTTGTACCTAGTTGATTCCATGATGGTGTGATTCCCCTAGCTCTTGCAAGATATTCAAGAAGTGCGAGAATGTTGGGAATCAAGGTGTCTCAACCTTGGCAATTCCTAAGTTATTTATTTATTGTTACTTTACATTTTACCATGGATAAATATCATTTATGTTATTAAATAATTGTGCTCCATAAAAAGGGGCGTGAGATTTTGAGTTGGCACTTTTGCCACATGTTGGTGCCTTGAAAAATAAGTTATTAGTTTTCAAAAGATGCCTACTTAGTGGTATAACATGGAAAGCCTATTTTTAAGGATGTTATGATGGATTCTATGACAACTGTAAGGGCTAAAAGTGGGGGATATCATTTTGGACATGAGAATCATCTATGACACGCGTAAGAGAATCTTTGCAAAAACTATTGATGGTCTATAATGTAGGTAAGAGCATCTCCTATTTTTTAGGGATTCTTATGACAACTTGTATGAGGGTGTGATGTCATGTAAGAGACCATGTTTAACATGTAAGTGGTCGTATGGATTTTTACCACGGTATTTTCGAACCTTATTTTGACTCATGGTAATGTTTTATGGTGGTATTTTGAGCCCCCATGAATCTATATATTGAGGGGTTGAGATGGAGATACTATGAGATGTTTTATAGGTATACAAATGCTGTTGGATTGCAATTAGTCAAGATTGAGGAAATTCTATGTATTGTAATCTCTTTGAAGAATAATACAGATTTTCCCTCTTTTCTTGGTGGAGTTTTTTACCTGAAAGGGTTTTCTCCACATAAATCCTTGTATTATGTGTATGGCTCTTGAGTTGTGTGATTGTTTTGTAGTTTAAATTATTTCTCCATTATTTTCTACAAGTTTATATTTTAGATTTGCAAGTTAAATCAGATTTCCATATAGTAGTGGTTACCTTCATTTCTAACAACCATAAAGAGACAAAGCATAGACTTAGGTAGCACAAATAACAATTGAGAGATAGGTAGAGATACTGAGGTGATAGAAGGTTGAGGCTACAACAGGGATCCTTATGAGGTAGGTTATGGATGAGGTGAGGAGGATCATGCAAGAGTCCACCTATTACAAAAATCTCTATGAGAGAGATGTACCTAGGGAGCAACATGCTCCTAGAGATTATTCTCAAATTAGGTCAAGAGAATCTTGATCAATGAGATCAGGGAGCTAGGATACCATGGGGCCACCACCACCATGACCACTAGTAGGGCTAGGATATCCTTCTCATCATGTCATAGGGTCACCTAGAGATTCTAAGGGAGGGAGATCCACTTAGGGGAAACTTATATATGTATATATGTGTGTATCATGATTTTTTCCTACGAGCCATATATACATGTATCCGATATGGCTCATGTAGCCCATGCATAGATTATGACTTTTTTTTATGACGCAGGTTCATATTGTATATATTTTTGACACATGTATGAGATGAGATCATATTTTGGTAGCATATATGTAATTGATGTTATTATGATGATGCATGGATATTTATGTTTTTAATGGTCCTTGTATATGCATTTATGATGATGATGATACTGATGCTCATATTATGGGTATGATTTAGTTTTATTTGTTTCTTATGATGATGATGTTTGTTTATATATCATGGATGCTATTCAATTATGGTTATATTATATGCATGTGATGACTAATAGTTGTGTATGTTGATGAAATACAAAAAAAATAATCCACACCAAGGATCAAATATCAAATAAAAACTATAAAGAGGAAATGTAATTGAAATATGCAAAATAGATGTATATGAAAATAAAAAGATACTTGTGCTTTGGTTATACTATAAAGAATGTAAAGAGAAATCCTATTTTGAAATGGAAAGTGGATATTATGCACCAAGGTATAAGGAGCCAAGATGAATTTGTATCCCTTTCATGGACTTTGACTTTACTAACGAAATGGGTTGTCCATTACCATACCAAACATATAGAAACCTGTACTATCGTAAAATTGCAACCTGTGGCAATTTCACACTTGCGCATTTGGTTTTCCATAATTATGGCACCTAGCCACATTTATGACAAGAAACTTATGAGTTAGAATTTCAAGATTTCAACTATAAGGGACAATGATGAAGCGTTAGTGGTCCACCACCTCATTTCTTGCAAAATTGTGAGTTAGACACCTGTGCGGTGTGTAAACATCCATATGATGTGCTAGCATCCCTAAACTTTATGAGTTTAAATGAGGGAATCTCGATAACTTTACCTATCAAATGTGTTGTCGTGGTAGAATCTCAACCTTTTCCATTGCATCAAAAGATCGATATATCAATGCTCAATACAAATGGTAGAGACATGATTTTAGGGAGGAAATTAGTCCCTTGTCATGAATCCCAAGGGGAGCACTGAACATCTACCAATAATCTCCCCCTCAACGTTACCTGAGTGGATTCAAACCCATGACCCAATGCTTTGACACCAATTGTTGGCCCATGTTTTCCATTGCATCAAAAGATCAATCTATTAACACTCAATACAAATGATAGAGAGAGATGGATCACATGAGAGGTAGTTAGTCCCTTGTCACAAATCTCAAGGGGAGAATTGACCATATGCCAACAAAAAATTCATAAAACTCTTCTTTTCACTTCTATTCTCATTCATTCTCACTCTCTCTCACTCCTACTTTCCTTCTTACTTCTTTCTCTTCTACATATCTTCTCTATGGTGAAGCTCTTTTGGATTCACATATCATCAACAACCAAGGCTCTCTTTTAAGCACTCAACATCACATCGATCAAGCAAAGACAGAGCCACATACTATTGCTAACACTCTCTTGTTGCATGTATCTTGTCTATTTACTAACATACTTATCTCATCTATTTACTTTGTGATACAGGTTCTCCTCCATAGCGGGGTTTTCTTTTATCACATGTCTCATCTACTTTAATTTAAATCTTGTCTATTCTCTATCTATCTAGTTGTCTATGGAGGTGGAAACATCAAAATAGGGGTTTGATTGAGGCAATCCCCAAAATAGCCCTAACAATTTTTCTTGTTCTCCTTGTGTGTAGGTTGTTCATGCGAAGCTTTATGGGAGGTTTCATAGTGCAATATTTTTCTTGACTTAACGTTTACCTTCCTTGTCATTTCATTTCTTTTTAGATTTTTGTTAACTTAGTAAAATAGTCAGACTTCAAATTATGGGTAGATAGTAGATTATGTGACCTTGTGTGTACAAGTTTAACTCTCTATCCATACGAGATGCCAGTGCATCCTTGAGATGACAGTATGCCATGTTGTCATCCAAGTCTCATGCAGATGTCCTTTGGTCAAGAGCTTGCTAGCTTGTCCCAGAGGCCTGTGTAATTTTCTCTTTCGGTCCCTTAAGTCCATTTGAGAGCATATCAAAAACTCTCTTTTAAGCACATTTTTTCAATCTCTTTCATCTTGTAACCTTCATCAATTGAAATTTTGTCATTGAGGTGATCAAGGGAAATTCACTCCCTTTAGACCATATTTGCTTTGGGACTTGGGAGTAGCGAATCCCCTCCTTCACATTTTGGTGAACCCAACATGAATCTAATCATGTCAGATCTTTTTCTTCAAAATTTTAATGCTTTCAATAATTATTTTCTTAAGGAATATTTCGGTATGTTAGGTGATGCCCTAGATGATTTCTTAGAGGCATATTTTCATATTCGTAGATCTCCTAGACAAAATTCTTCATCACAACCATCTATTTCATTTTTGCAAATCAAAGAGTCTGTGAATGTAGTTGTAGTCTCAACAACTCCTCAAAGGCCCAAGAGACTCATCATTTACGTGACTTTGGCTAGCCCATCTCCTAAGAGGATTCATTATATTCATGGGGTTCCAATCTCTAATGACTCATTTGACCTTCACACAAGATTCTTAAAAGCTACAACTCCCTCTTACAATGAGGTAGTTCATACCTATTGATAGGCCAACACTAGGGTAAAGAATAAGAAGGATTTAATACTTTATAATGAATTTCAATTTGGTCTATACGTGTCAATCCGGGGGCGTAAACTTGCGAGAGGTGTCATGGATATATTCCAATCGAAGGGGTGAAAGTCATGAGATGAATGGTTATGAATGCAGCTATGGAAATAAACCTACGACAAATCAAAATGAAAATTGATTCTAGCGACAAGAACTGTCACTTCCTGGCGACAGGAACAACATCAACAGTAATAATTTGTGAAAATTAAAATCAACTTCAAAACAAACTAATCTGGAAATCATAAAGAAGCATTAACATCTAATCTAGAAAATAATCTCACAATTCATAATCAATTTGCAATCAATAAACAACAAACCACACTTGCAGATAATATAGAAATAACACACTGCTAAATAAATAAAAATCACCAGACGTCCCAACAAGTGGGCCCTGCCTCCTTAGTCTGCTGGATGATGAAACAAAAGCTTTTCTACACGAGAATGATCATGCAAACATTGATTTTATTTATTAGAAAATAATTTGTCAATGATACAGAAGTTTGGCATAGAAATCTACATATAATAATCTATCCTTGGGCTGATATTACATACGTATTTATAGCTCATGGCTACAACAACGAATATCTAAAATAGAGTAAAACAAAACAACTTATTTTGGCTTGTGGACAACAAAATAATGGTCCACGTAACAACTAAGAATAGGAAATAGACAAATTGGCAGGTTTCCTTCATCACAAGAATGATGCACGTGGATCGTTGGTCTATGCTGTTATAACAGTAAACATAAATAGGCAGTATTATGATTGTTGGTTATAACAACAAACAACTAGCAATCTCCATTCATGCATTTGTGTAATTATTTAGCTCTGGTATATAGTCAGTAGATCACCGATGCCACTTTGGAAGTTGATGTCATCATATAAATTGCTGGCCAAAAAGTAATATACAATAGTTCCTGGCAAGAAAGTGACAGGAAGTTCTATATGCTACAAGCTAGTTATATTTTCCAAGGCTAGAAATTAGAATGCTCATTAGTAAACTCAACCAATAATTATTTTCTATAATTTAATCTCAAAACTATATTAAATACCTCTTAGATATATTTAATCATATGCAACGTAAATGGTAGAATGATATGAAAATGGAATGGAAATGGAATATAGAAATGGATATGAACGTATGTGAAAATGGCATAAAATGAGACACAAATAGATCTCATCATTCCCCCCAACTTAGCATATTGCATGTCCTTGTGCAATCATTATGATCGAGAGGTATTTAATTTGAACTGGTAGCCATTTAGAATTCCTCATGAATTTACTTTCAATTATTTTTCACAATCTCATCATAACAAGCTTCATGTTTTTGCTTTATTTTTCAATTTATTCAATCCTCTCCCAACTTTTGAGTTTTTTCTCCATTATTTCTTTTTTCATTTTCAATTTCTCTTTTCTTTTTTCACTTTTCAATGTTTTTCATAACATCATTTTTTTTCGAATGCTATATATAGGAGGTATCATGAAAATTATCTCCACTTCTAGCCATGTGAAATAGGTGAAATGATAGGCAACATGAAGGATAAATATAATGATAGGTAGTATGAATGATTTATCAAGGGTGAAATAATGGATGGGTTACTAAGGATAATGATAACTAATGGATGAAAAGATAGGTAAAAAGGATGGTATACCTCCCCCCAACTTAAAGGGTTGACCATCCTTGGGAAACAAGGAGAGGATAGGCATAAATGCTGCATATATGATTAATATAATAAGAAATATTAATAAAGTTAAGAGATAAAACAATGAGAAATAAAATTGACTATTTTACCAATTTGCATGTCCATGTAGGCTAGAAGGACTCAACAATTGGGAATTGCCAACAAGGAAGGAACCACATACTGCACCAAGAACTGCATCATCATCATCAAACAGTTCTTGCTGGAGCATTGTAGGACATACTGCCGGTAGCTAATTCTATCTTTACTTTTTGAGCACCTCAACTGAATGTGTAAGTCATGCCATAGGTGATCAAAATTGTGTAGACCACAATAAACTAGAGCATAGTGCACAAGTGAGCAACAGGGGGTGCTAGAGGCACTCAGATAGAGGACAACCATGGAAGTGGCTGAGTACCTGAAAAGAATTAGCTTAGAGAAAGAACAAATTATTGTATTTTTTTCATTTTTTCATTTTGTTTTGTTTTTTTTTCAATTTTGATAACGACAATAGATCACCGGTATCCTAGTTTTCAACCTGCCACCGCCTAGAGGCGCTGAAAAATCAGTTTTCACCCCTAAGTTTATTTTGCAGTTAGCATCCGCTGGAATATGGTTTTCAGATATTAATTGGCCAACAACACCCGAAGGTTTTCATTGTTGGATCTTTTATTGCTTTTTTGTTTTTTTTTCTCTTGGTTTTTTTTCATTTTTCATTTTTGAATAACTGCATATAATGACCAAAGAAAAAGAAACCCCTATATGGATGATGAAAATGATACCATCTAAAGCATATAGTTCCATAAGAAGCCCTTTAATGAATGTCACTGTTGAAACTAGTTACATGATGCAGAGCTTGAAATGATGACCAATGGAAAGAAATATACCTCAGCAAGAGTGGCCATGCATATGTGCATAACATGATTACATAATATGATCCCATTTAGCACATGTCATCATATCTGAAAGCTGACTGTAGAAGTTTGGAATACATGCCCAATTTCTTGGTTGAAAGAACTACTGACAAGAGAAGCAATCTTCCAAAGATAAGGATATGTAGTGAAAGACCAATGGTAGTCTCTCAACAAATCCATATAGCTATCAAATAGGCATCAATCCTTATGATGAAGAGCAATGGTCTATAGTAGAATATGCTCAAGATTCTTTTAGGATCTCCACATGTCTTCAAGTTGTCTCTGGATGTGTGGCTTGTGAATAATTAGCCAAGAACATGGTACTACAAGATACGTGGTTACACCAAGTTGCATTTTTTCCTCCACAAGGTCTAGCATCAAGGATGGTGAAAAATATAATTTATGCCTGTTAGTGTTAAACACATGGCAAAGAAAAACCCTCTTGTTATCTCCAAAAGTGTAGCATAGAAGAAACTTGATGTTCTCATTTAATTAGCAAGCCTAACAAAATGTGTCTTTGAAAGTTCATGAAGAGAAGCATCACCAATGGTGTAAAAGTTTTGGGTAACCACCATGAAAAACTTGTAACCATATTCTCATGACCAAGTATATCAAGCATAGTAATGCAATATTATCCATTTAATAACTTTACCATTATAATCAATTTGTTGACTGAAAAATGAATGGTAGAGTTATATATATGAATAAATATTTCATAATAGTAAAATGGATGAATAAAAATTAATTCTCATGTAAACATAATATAAATGAAATGATAATCAACACAAGAATGCGTACCTTGATTTAGCCCAAAGCTCACACATGTGGGTTTATTAAAAATCCCAATGAAACAATCAATAAAGACATTATCAAGAGTCAACCAATGACTTCCAAAATTCAAGGGATTTCCTTTTCCCCCCAACTTAATTTCATACTACAAAAGCATGAGGGTGTTAGGATAATCCAAAGAATCAAGAAATAAAAAGATATTATAACACCTTGAGCCTTGTCAATGAATGGTCATCTTAAGATAATCCAAAGAATCAAGAATGAAAAAGATGTATATATTAATATCTTGATCTTTGTTAATGAATGTTCATCGAGAGCATTTTTTTAGTATGGTTATCAAGGCATTCAAACCCATCTAGTTGTGTTTAATAGTAATAAAATCAAGTACCAATGGGCCTAAATCAATAAGTGTGTGTGGAATACACATTTTTATGCTAATCCTCAAAAGATCTATATGTTTGAATATAAAAACATTTATCAATGATAGATCTCGTAGGCTTTTATTTGTTATCTCACACAAATCTTGAATAATCAATGCATTTAGTTCAACATTTCTTATTGCAAGACTAATTTCAATACACACATTCATGAGTTCCATAATAAAGTTAAACTCATTTTTAAGTGTTCCCTCATGTGTGTGAATTCCCTCTAAAGGTTGTGATTTGTTAAGTAGGTAAGAGGAATGTGTTTGAATATTGGAGAAACTTGCATATTGTTCTTCTAATTCAAGAAAATCAAAATCACACCCCTTAGTTATTTCAATTAATCATGATTCATCAATTTCAAGCACATTATAAAAATGTAAAGGGATCCATGAAAGTGCATTATTATATGCAGTTTCAACCACCTTATTATGTAATATCTTATTAGGAATCGTGACTTCCTTTGGTGGATATGGTGAAGTGGATAGTATATGATATGAATGTGATAATGAAAATGGTAGAAGTTATTGTGGATATAAAGTGGGCGGGATGAAGTAGGATGGGTATGATGGATATTGGGGTTGTTGTGAGCATTCATTATTCCATTCTTGGTAGTATGCAGATTGTTTCCATTCACCATATCTACTATATGAAGAAGCATTTTGTGAAGAAACATATTGTCTTTCTAATCTTGTAGAATGATAAGACATGTTCACATCATTAATCATACCTTGATCTTCCCAATTTAGTGCATGAAGTTGTCCTTGAGACACGAAGGAGACTAGTTCACATTCCCCTTTATTGTGATGAGGCTCACTTATAACTTGGATATCTGTTAGCTCATCCTCTAGATCAACTTGGCATGTGCACTTAGCTTCCTCCTTGCAATGATCAAAACAACACATGGTTAAATACTCATCAAAATTCCATTGTTCTTAAAATTCATCAATTATCTATTCTTGCTCATTTATAGAAATAAAATTTGTAGGTGCCTGTGAAAATGGAAGATCAAGATAATCTATGTTGCATTCATTAGATAAAGGGGGTATAAAAACATCACCTTGTGTTAGCATGATTTCCCCACCAATTTCTTCATTTTTGAAGTATTTTTCTTTGAAAATTAATGTATTTGAATTACCTTGAAAATGCAACATTTTTATGTTTTTGTGTTGTTTCTTCAAAACTAATTCTTACCTTTCAATTTACTCACAACAAATGGTAATAATATATAAATGGTTCTTTAAGATCTACCTACAAACTAAAACAATGCATCTATTATGATTTGAAACAGAGCAAACCAAGGTTAATCATCTAAACAAGGTCAACAATTGTGTAGATTTTCACTGAGGTGCAATGGTCCTAACTCAACTCATCGTGCTAACATGCCTTTGACACCTCTCCTTGGAAATGACACCAAAATGATAGGCCAACATTGGGGTAAAGAATAAGAAGGATTTAATACTTATAATGAATTTCAGTTTGGTCTATACGTGTCAATCCGGGGGTGTAAACTTGTGAGAGGTGTCGTGGCTATATGCCAATCGAAGGGGTGAAAGTTATGAGATGAGTGGTTATGAATGTAGCTATGGAAATAAACCTACAATAAATCAAAATGAAAATTGATTCCAGTGACAGGAATTGTCACTTCCTGGCGACAAGAACAAGAACAACACTAATAATTCATGAAAATTAAACTCAACTTAAAAAAAAAACTAATTTGGAAATCATAAAGAAGCATTAACATCTAATCTAGAAAATAATCTCACAATTCATAATCAATTCGCAATCAATAAACAACAAACCACACTTGTAGATAATACATAAATAATAGAAATAACACACTACTAAATAAATAAAAATCACTAGACATCCCGAGAAGTGGGCCTTGCCTCCTTAGTCCACTGGATGATGAAACACAAGATTTTCTACATGAGACTGATCATGCAAACATTGATTTTATTTATTCGAAAATAATCTATCAATGATACAAAAGTTTGGCACAATTTTTTTTGTATAATAATCTATCCTTGGGCTGATATTAAATACGTATTTATAGCTCATGGATACAACAAAGAATATCTAAAATAGTGTAAAACAAAACAACTTATTTTGGCTTGTGGCCAACAAAATAATGGTCCATGTAACAACTGAGAATAGGAAATAGACAAATTGGCGGGTTTCCTTCACCACGGGTTTCCTTCATCACAAGAATGATGCATGTGGATCATTGGTCTATGATATTATAACAATGAACATAAATAGGTAGTATTATGATTGTTGGTTATAACAACAAACAACTAGAAATCTCCATTCATGCATTTGTGTAATTATTTAGCTCTGGTATATAGTCAATAGGTCACCGACGCCACTTTGGAAGTTGATGTCATCATATAAATTGCTGGCCAAAAAGTAATATACAATAGTTCCTGGCAAGAAAGTGACAGGAAGTTTTTTATGCTGCAAGCTAGTTATATTTTCCAAGGCTAGAAATCAGAATGCTCATTAGTAAAATAAACCAATAATTATTTTCCATAATTTAATCTCAAAACTATATTAAATACCTCTTAGATATATTTAATCATATGCAACGTAAATGGTAGAATTCTATGAAAATGGAATATAGAAATGGATACGAACGTATGTGAAAATGGCATAAAATGTAGCATATGAGACACAAATAGATCTCATCACCTACAACACTAAAAGGAATGAACAAAATCTGAATCAACCTACTTCTGTTCCTACTTCTCTACCACCTCAACCAAATCTTCCTCCAACACCTATACCCACAGTTAAAGCACTTGGTGATTATGATCTTGTCGAGAAGCTTTGCGTTACTCCTAGCAAGATCTTACTATGGGATTTGCTTTAGTCTGCTATGGTTTATCAAGGTATGCTTCAGGAAGCTTTGCAAAATATCCTCTTGCCTTCTTCCACTAGGTCAATGGATGTTAATGCACTGATGGCTCATATTCATGTAGACTCACTGAAATTATGTTCTATCATAGGAGCTCCTGCCTCCAAAAGTACAAAAGCAAGGGGATCCTTTAATGATTATAGTTAACATTAATAATATCGATATTAGGCATGCTCTCATTAGATTGATTCAACTCCCAATGTGTGTAGAATTGATCTATTACCTAAGATTAAAATTGATTCTTCTTCTCTTGTTGCTTCTTCTTTGTACATTCATGGATTCGATAACACTAGTTGTCAAGCCCTAGGCATGGTAATCTTGCCTTTGAGGTTGGGACCCATTACTGTACCCACCCTAGTTTATGTTATGTTATTTCCTTTACCTTACAACATTCTCTTGGGAAGACCTTGGATTCATGCTTTGGGGGCTGCAACTTCTATTTTACATCATTGCATAAAATTTGTTGCTAAAAATGAAGTCATTACAATCAAGGCTGACCTTGATGCTATACACCTTTGTGAAATGGCAGTTGTTGGTTAGGTCTTAGTTGCTTCTAGGTACCCTTAAAAATTTCATTCCGTTATTATCTTCTACTACATTGATATCCTTTTTGGTAGGGCCTACTTTGAAGGTTGCTATTGAGACAACTATCCCTAAAGAAGATCACCCTGAAGTGGATAGTTCTAAGTCTATCCCTTCTACTTCTTCTTCTTAATCAAACACATGTCTTGGTAATGATTGGGGGTCCTTGGAATTTTTTGAGTTTTCGTTAGAGAGTATAAATTCAACCCTATCCACCTTGACATTCTAATGGTTTCATATACATTTTTCAAGAAAGTTGGGTATCCTCCTGTTGAGGAAAAAATCGATCTCCTATCAAGGAGAATGACTGTGCCCCTATTGAGAAAGATAAATGATTTTTTTAAAGAGTCTAATGTTTATAGTCTTTTCAAGAAGGATGGTTGCAATCCCATAGAGGAGTATGATCCCCATCGCTAGAATGATGCTCTCTATGTAGATCCTCCTCCTTAGGATTTGCAAACACGTTATGACGTTGGCTTCAAACTTCTTTCTAAATATGGTTATGGATGTAAGGGTTGTGGGCATAACAAACAAGGCACTCAAGTCCCTATAGAATGTGTACCTCATAAGTGTAACTTGGGGCTTGGCTACTCTCATGAACAATCTAGCAAAAACCATGGTGGAGTGCCAACATGATTTTTGTCAAACCTCTCAATCTAGTTCACCTCAAACGGATTGAAAGTAAAGTAGAAACTAACAAAGTTCCTCTAGGTTTTTTCTCTTTGAAGGAAATACTAGAAGAATTCTTAGGTGTCTACTCTCACTTACCTTCTTATCACCATAAATGACGATTCTTGTATCGCTTGAACAAATGAGCATATTTTGGAGAATCAATTGCGAGTATTGATGAGAAGGCTCATTTGTCTAATGTGGATGATGATGTTCCTATTTCTAATCCTGAAGACTGTAGTACTCTCCTCAAAGGAGATATTACTGATGTTCTCATGGATCCTAAGTCTTTTGCAAAGGTGATTAAGATTGGAAAGTTCCTTTCTTCAAAAGAATCTAATCAACATTATGATTTGTTACATTTTCATCTTGACATATTTGCTTGGTCATACAAGGACATGCCTGGTATTGATGAGTCTATGGTGGTTCACAATATCATTCTATGTCTTGATGCTAAGCTTTCCAAACAAAAGATCCGAAAGATGAATCCCAAGGTCACTTTATTAGTCAAGACTGAGATAAATTAGCTTTGAAAAGTTAGCTTTATTTGTCCTATTGACTATTTTCCTTGGATATCGAATATCATTGATGTCAACAAACCTAATGGTCGTATTCACATTTAAATTTATTTTCATGATCTCAATAAGGATTCTCTTAAGGATGATTTTTTGTTGCCTA
The DNA here is from genome assembly GCA_007258455.2 of Sequoia sempervirens. Classification (NCBI taxonomy): domain Eukaryota; kingdom Viridiplantae; phylum Streptophyta; class Pinopsida; order Cupressales; family Cupressaceae; genus Sequoia; species Sequoia sempervirens. Next base: position 545,522,726 of record VDFB02271358.1, on the reverse strand, counting down.
ATATCAATATGATTGTAGACTCAACCATAGGCCATGCATGGTTGGCTTCTTAGGATATAATCAAATTCATATTAACCCAAAAGATCGGTATAAGATAACCTTCACTACCCCTTGGAATACCTTCTACTATGTGGTCATGCCATTTGGGTTAAAGAATGTAGGGGAAACTTACCAATGAGAAATTACCCTTATATTTCATGATTTCATTCACAAAATTTTAGAAGATTACATTGATGATATCTTGGCTAAGTCTACAACTCATCAAGATCACGTTGAAAATATTCATCTTATTTTTGAAAGGATTCGACTCTATAAGATGAGACTGAATCCTCTTAAGTGCATCTTTGGTGTTGATGTAAGATTTTTTTTGGGATTTATCATCTCTCGTTTTGGTATCGAAGTCTATATAGATAAGATTGAAGTAATTGTTATCATGCCTCCACCTAAGAACATCTCTCAACTACGTAGTTTGTAGGAGAAGATTCAGGAAATTCATAGATTTTTATTTCAATTGGTTGATCATACCCTTCCCTTCATGTGTTTGTTGAAGAAAGATGGTTGATTCCAATGGGATGAAGAGTGCAAAAAGGATTTTGAGTCAATCAAGAGTTATTTGGCTAATCCTCCTATCTTAATGTTGTCTATGCAGGATAGACCATTTTTGCTTTATATCTTTGCATCACCTCATACCTTAGCATCTTTGTTAGCTCAACATGATGATGATGATGATGATGATAAAGAAAGAGTGATCTAATACATTAGCCATATTCTCGTCAATTATGAAACTCGTTATTTCACCATGGAGAAACAATGTCTATCTCTCTCTCTCATTTTTGCAACACAAAAGTTACAACATTATCTTCTCCATGATGAAATGCATGTCATTGTGAAAAGTGATCTTCTTAAACATCTATTCACTAGAACCAATCTTTTTGGAATGTTGGAAAAATGGGTAATGTTGATTTTTGAGTTTGACATGAAGTTTGTAACTCAAAAAGCAATAAAGGGTCAATCTATTGTTGATCAATTGATAGAAGCTCCCTCATCTCACTCCTTCCCTAATCTAGATTTATTTTCGGATAAAGACCTTTTCGTAACAAATAATGAACCTATATGGGAGATGTACTTCGATGGATTGAGATGTCAAGCTGGCTCTGAAGCAAGTGTAGTTTTATCTCACCTGAAGGTAAGCCAGTTCCTCTATCTTTTTTATTGGAATTTCATTGTACTGACAACATCACTGAGTACGAAGCCTTTATAGATGGCTTGCATGTCGTGATGGATTTTGAATATTAAACATCGTCACATTCATGGTGATTTTGAACTCATTGTAAATCAAATTATAGGAACATATCAAGACAAGTAGAATAAGCTATCTCAGTATCGGGATTTAGCCTTATCCTTGCTTGATCGTTTCTCTTCTTTCACAATAGATAGTGTTTCTAGGAGAGAAAATAAACACATAGATGCAATGGTGAGTGTAAACTCCCTTATATCTTTGGACAATGGAATAGAAGAACACCACTTTGTGGTCTAAATTCTCCACTCTCCTACTATCTTAGATCAACCCATATCTGATGCTCTAGTGTGTACTGACATAGACTCAAAGGAATGGTATTCTCACATTTATAATTATCTGAAGATTGGAAATTTTCTCGATGATGTGACAAAAGATTCTCACACTCGAATAAGAAATATTTTAGTCTAATACATTATACTATCTGATGTTATCTATCAAAAATATTATAACAGTCTTCTTCTTCGGTGTCTCACTAAGGAAGAAATACCCCTTGCCCTTCAAGAAGACCATTCAGGCTTTGGGGGTGGACATTTTGGTAGTAAATCCCTAGTGCATAAACTAATTCACATGGGATACTTTTGACTAATGATGGAGCAAGACTCCTTTTCCTTTGTCAAGAAGTGCTTGCAATGTCAACAACATAGCAATCTTATTTGGGCTCCTGCTCAAGAGCTTCAAATCAAACCTCTCCTTGTCCATTCACAAAATGAGGGTTTGATATCTTTGGTAAAATATCACCTCCTTCTTCTAAAGGTGATACCTTCATCATTACTGCTATTGATTACTTTACAAAATGGGTTGAAGCTATTCCACTTCGATCCACGGACACTAAAGCAATCTGTAGCTTTCTTCTAAACAATATCATTTTCTCATTTCGAATTGCCTTCTACCCTTATTTTTGATAATTGTACTTCATTTAAGAACAAAGAGGTGAAGCAATTCCTAGAAAAAATTCATATTCAACATCATTTTTTTACACCATACTATTCTTAGTCTAATAGCCAAGTTGAAGCGTCTAATAAAACTCTTGAGCTAATTCTCTAAAAAGTAGTGAATAATCATGGTGAATATTGAAATACTTAGTTAACATATGCTTTGTGGGCCTATTACACAATTTATCATATGGCTATTAGTACAACACCACATAAAGTCATGTATGGTGCTAAGGCTATCATGCCTTTAGAGTTGGAAATTTTATCTTTGCGAGTTTCCCTTAAAGGGTTAATTGATGATGACACTTATCATTCCAATCATTTGCATAAGCTTGAGTTTCTTGTTGAGTGCTAATTGTAGGTCCTCGATCATCTCCAAGATTATTAATGATCTATTTTTAAACATTATAATCAAGATGTTCGTTCTCAAAATTTTAAGGTAGGTGATCTAGTTCTCTATGAGAATCAGAGAAATGTAAATGCACCACATGATCAAAAGGGGATGTTTAGCCCTAATTGGTTAGGCCCTTACATTATCATCTCTGTGTATGGTTCTAGTTCTTATGGAATTTCCATGGATGGAATGCCTCTAAAAAACTTGTCAATGTGATGCACCTTCGTTGATACTATGCATAGTGTCATGTGGCACACACATGATGCTCGTCTCATGTGGATTGCAACTCGTTGTGCTAGGACATTCCTTCATGAACACATTATCTCAACATTTTGTGTTATGATGTAAACATGTGTATGTGATTAATTTCTTTAATTAGGAATTATATATATACATGTGTTTTCTTATGTTGTGTATCCATGCATTATATTTGATTACATATTTTGGTTAGGCAATTAGGTCATCATTGAATTTAATTAGCATACATCCAATGTGTGTTTATTAGTTAATGATAACATCTAATCTAAACATATATCTATAAACATAAATCCATCACATAACCATACATGAAAGTAATGTATACACATAAAGAACACCATGATGCTATAGAAAATATCGTATATATATATCAAAATGCATCATGTATATGTATCACACCACTGTGTCAAAATATGGTGATTGTATATCTGTATGTCTCTATACATCAAAATAATTCTATACAAAATAATATCATCTGTGTACAACATCTAGCATATACAAAATGAGCCTCTAGCCCCATGATGCATGGCTCCCTAAGCCCTTTGGTGCTAGCGGTGGTTGAGGTAGGGGCTGAACAAATGCTACAGACTATGATCAATGTGACCATGATACTGACATGCTCATGTATTGTCCTCAAACCTCTCCCCACAACTCAATCACCTCCTCTCGAAGTTGGGCCTCTTGCGCATGGGATTGCCACAACTCCTCTTGAAGTTGCTACACCTGGGGATCCACACCTGACCTCACAACTACCACTTTCGTACTGAGGTCATCAAGCTAGCTCTATAGGGCATTGCATGCCCTCTTGACACTCTCTACCCGTGTCCTTGCTAGGTCTCACTTGGATAGTATAAAACAAAGCTTGACTGCATGTTGATCCCTCTGTTCAGTCATATTGATGACATCACTTGTCCTCTGCACCGTCTCCATACATGCCTCCTTGTATGTGGTCCTTGAACAAGTAGGAATGTCACCTCACTAATAATGGCCTATACGCATCAAGGACGCTCCCTTGGATGATCACGACTGAGGTGTTTTAGAAATGCACCACCCAATGAAGGTGTCCACTCTTGTGTGTTGATTGCAACCACAAAAAAGTAGATGCTATTAGTACCAGATAATATAAAAGCATGTACATATATATGAGATACACCAAAACAAGAAGTACTGAAAGGAAATAGCACAAATCACTCTCGTGTAAGGAAGCTAAGGCAACATAGTAACTTCCTACACTAATCTTGAGAGGAGGATAATGCAAAATTTTTATAGATCTTTAACAATTACAAAAAAATAAACAAAAATAACCATAAATATCATGCATACTACAACATAGTGATTTATGTGGGGAAAACCCTTTTAGGAGAAAAATCCCACACTCCAAAAGATGCCCAATATATTATTCAAAAATCACAAAGATTACAATATACTTGCAAAGCAAGCTTCTCACAGGATTATCACCAACCAGAGATCCAGAGGCAAGACCACCACTAACAAACTCTCAAAATACATCACAATACATAGCCACAATACAATTCCCTCATAAAATAGGGTTTCCTTCTAAGGAAATTCAAGCTAATAAAATATCGGCTGTCAGATCTAAGATTTAGTGATGAATGGTATAGATTTACAATAATAAAATATGAATAAAATTTTCTTTTCGAGGGCACTACCCTTGAGCCCTTGCTGAGACATGCTACCCTTGGACCCCTAGCCAAGGGGATATCCCCTTAGACCCATCGTGGGGGGGAAAACCCCTCACGCCCCGTGTCACTAACATATCAATAGTACCTCATGTATCAACAATACATTATGTAATTGTGAGGTTGAGACACATTTTCCCAACAAATCTCCCACTTGTCAAACACCTTGCAAGAGAAACATGAGGGTGTAAAAACATCATCTCTTAATTATTAGGGGTCGAAAGGCCCATAGTCTCTGAACACCATCTAAACTTCTCTGTGATCACATGCTTAGTTAAAGAATCAACAACATTCATCAAAGTCTCTACCTTAACCAACTTCACCCTGCCATCTTTGACCACATCTCTAACAAAATGATACTGTACATCAATGTGCTTGGTCCTAGAATGAAATGTTAGGTTCTTGGCTAGACATATTGCACTCTGACTATCGCAATAAATTGTCACTACACCATGTTTAATTCTAATATCTGAACATAGTCTCTTAAGCCAAATGGCTTCTTTACAAGTATGAGTAGCTGCTATATACTTTGCTTCAGTAGTGGAAAAAGCAAGCATAGTCTATCACTTACTCATCCAACTAATTGCACCACCAAATAAAGTAAACACATAAGCACTGGTGGATCATCTGCTATCAACATCACTTGCCCAATTTGAATCCACATAACCATGAATATGAAGGGAAATCTCGTCTTCAGTCATATTACTATGATAACACAAGGAATAGTCTGAGGTATTGTGCAAATATCTGAAGACTCTTTTAATTCATCCCAATGAAATCTACTAGGATTAGACATATATATGGAAATAACTCCCATTGGTTGGGTAATGTCTGGTCTTGTACAAACCATAGCATACATCAAACTTCCAACTGCACTCTCGTAAGGCACTCTACTCATTTCTTCCATCTCTGATGGGGATGTTGGACGATCTAAAATAGATAACTTTGTTCCAATTGAAACATGAACACACAATGGTCTACAATCCTGCATATCAAACCTCTATAAAATTGAATTGACATACTTAATTTAGCCAAGCCATAACTTTTTGTTTACTCTATCTCTTTTAATTTACATCCCAAGAATTTGTTTAGCTGAACCAAGATCTTTCATTTCAAATTTAGTAGCAAGTTGAGATTTCAATTCTAAAATCATACCTTTCCCTCTGCCAATAAATAACATATCATCAACATATAATGTAATAAACAGTAAATGATCACCATTAGTTTTATAATAAACACAATGATCTGATTTAGAACACTCAAATCCCAAACTCAACACATATGTATCAAATATCTGGTACATCCTAGGACTATGTTTTAATCCATACAAATATCTCTTCAATTTGCAAACCATTTTACTTTTACCTTTCACCACATAGTGCTCTGGTTGTGTCATATAAATATCCTCCTCCAAGTCACCATGAAGGAAAGAAGTTTTCACATACATTTTCTCAACCTCTAAATCATAAGCAACAACAATAGAAAGCAAAAATCTAATGGACATCATCTTTGCAATAGGAGAAAATATCTCACCATAATCAACACCCTTAACTTGAGAGTAACCTTTTGCAACCAATCTTGCTTTGTACTTCTCAATACCTCCATTTGAACCAATATTTTTCTTGAACACCCATTTGCAACCAACATGTTTTCATCCTTCAGGAAATGGTACACAATCCCATATATCATTCTTTTTCAAAGCTGCCATTTCTTCATCCATAGCAATATTCTAGGATTCTACATCATTCATACCTAATGCCTCTTCTACCGATCTTGGTTCATCCATGTTAGTATTCAAAGAAAAAATACATCTCCAATCATCAGGTGAATACCTTTCAGGTGTTTTTCTATGCCTTGTAGACCTATGAACAAGCTGTGTTGGAGGTTCTTCCTCCTCTTTTGAAGATTTAGAGCTAGATGAGCTCTCCTCAACTTCTTGTCTATCTATGGGCCTCGATTCAACTTTCTCAAGTGTAGAAGGAAATCGAATCACATCTTCCTGTTTACTTTGTTCTAGCTGTATTATGATAGAAGAAGGCTTAGTTTCTCTAAAAATAACACTTCTATTATGTATCACCTTCTGTGCAACAAGATCCCAAATCTTGTATCCTTTCACACCATAACTATATCCGATGAAGATACATTTCACAACCTTGTTCTCCAACTTTTTTCACTTCTCCTTTGGCACATGTGCATATGCCTCACAACTAAAAATTCTAAGATGTATTAATGAAGGCTTGTGGCCTGACCATGCCTCTATAGGTGTCTTATCAACAAGAGCTAATGGAGGAGATCTGTTAATCAGGTAGCAAGCAATGGCAATAGCTTCAACCCAAAATATTTTTTCTAGACCAGCACCACTCAACATACTCCTAGCCTTCTCCATTAGTGTCCTTGTTCATTCTTTTTGCAAGTCTATTTTGCTATGGAGAATATAGAGTTGTATTATGTCTATGAATACCATAATCTTTACAAATTTTTTCAAAATCATTAGAGAAAAATTCATCACCATTATTAGTCCTCAAAAATTTTATTTTCTTTCTAGTATGCAACTCAACCAAATTCTTTAAATTGATTGAAAACTTCAAATTTACTCTTTAGAAAGTATACCCATCTCCTTCTACTATAATCATCAATAAATGAAACATAATATGTGGATTTTTCAATTGAAGGAACATGTACATGACCAAACACATCAGAATGAATAAGATCCAATACACCACAAGATTTATGAGAACTCGAGTAAAATTGAACACGATTTTGTTTTCCATAAATGCAATGCTCATAGAAATAAAATTCAAGATTACAATCAGACAACCCTTCAACAAGGTTTTTTTTTTTCAAGGTCCTTAGAGCCTTTTCTCCAATGTGGCAAAGTCTCTGGTGTCATAACATAGTTTTCTCTACATGTAACTTTGATTTAGAAGAAAGAGCACCCTTGAGTACCCAAAAGCCATGACCATTTGCTGAAGGTGAAACCCTCACTTCTTCCACAAACTTTCTTTTCACAGAAGTACTATTACACTCAACAGTGCATGCATCAAGCTTATACAATGTGCCATAGCTGATACGTCTAACAATCACTATAGCATCTCTGACCATCTTGCATCCTACATCAGAAAATACTGCTCACATACCTGCATATATTAGTTTTCTCATAGATAACAAATTTTGTGCTAAACCAAGGATATACAACACACCATTAATCCTTTTTATTCTAGCATCAAAAAACCTGATTTTAACTTTACCATGACCAAAAATGTTTAAATAAGAATCATCACCTAAGTACACCTTCCCTCCATCAAATTATTCATATTCAGAAAACCAATCTCTATTAAAGGTCATATGGAAAGATGCACCCGAGTCAATTAACCATGCTTCATTACCTGCATGAGTTGCCAAAGCTGCAATAAATGCATCACCATCTTTCTTCTCAGACTCAGAATTAGAATTAAATTTCTTCTTTTTCTTCTTCTTTTCTTCTTTGCAGTCATTATGAACATGTCCAGGCTTACAATAGTTCCAACAAATAACTTTGGACTTTTTAGGAGATTTGGATCTCCCCTTGGAATTTGATTTATCACGCTTCTCATTCTTCTTTCCTTTTTCCTTAGGTCTTCGAAGAACATTTAGGGCCTCCTTGGCACTGATGGATACCTTCCTCCTCATCTCTTTAGAGAGAAAAGAACCCACCACATCTTCAATTTTCAATATAACAAAAGTACTCCTAATAGCCATAATAAGAGAATCCCACAAATTAGGCAAAGAACAAAGAAAGATCTAACATTTCTCCTCCTCATCCATTTTGACACTAATTGATGCCAATTGAGCCACCAACATATTGAATGCTTCAAATTGGGTTGTAATTCATCCACCCTCTTCCATTCTCAAGGAATATAATTTCTTCCTTAAGAAAATATTGTTCACTAAATATTTGGCTTGATACATCTCACCAAGCTTCTTCCATAGTTTTTGTATAGAGGTCTCTTCATGGATATTGATTAAAAAAGAGTTTTCCAAACATAATATAATTAGACCCTTGGCTTTATGGTCCATAATATTATATTGAGTAGCCTGAGTAGGATCTGTAGGCCTTGAAACATTCTCATCAACAACAACACATAGATCTCGATCTATCAACAGATCCTCCATCTTCAACTTCCACATTTGAAAATTATTTCTAAAAAACTTATCCACCTCTATTCTCCTTGATGAACTTGCCATCTAAAAATTCCTGCAACAAGATCACAAAGTATCTTCTTCACAAGCTCCAACTCAAATTTGGATTAGTTCAAAAAACCCAACAACCCACAATTGAAACCAAAGGTGATCATGCTGTGATACCACTTGTAAGGAAGCTAAGGTAGCGGAACAACTTCCTACACTAATCTTGAGAGGAGGATAATGCAAAAATTTTACATATTTTTAACAGTTACAAAAATTTAAACAAAAATAACCATAAATATCATGCATACCACAACATAGTGATTTACATGGGGAAAACCCCTTTCGGGAGAAAATCCCAATGCTCCAAAAGCTGCCCAATATATTATTCAGAAATAAAAAAGATTACAATATACTTGTAGAGCAGCTTCTCACGGGAGTATCACCAACCAAAGATCCAGAGGCAACATGACTATTATTAGACTCTCATAATATATCACAATACATAGTCATAATACAACACCCTCATAAAATAGGGTTGCCTAATAGGGCAAGCCAAGCTAATAAAATATCAATCGTTAGATCTAAGACCTAATAATGAATGGTCCAAATTTACAACAATAAAATATGAATAAAGTTTTCCTTTTGGGGGCACTACCCTTGGGTCCCCAATTGGGGGGATAATCTCCTTAGACCCCTCATAGGGGGAAAAACCGCACCGTGCCCCTTGTCATCAACGTATCAACAATACCTCATGTATCAATAGTACATTATGTAATTGCAAGGTTGAGACACATTTTCCTAACATCTCATACCTGGATCCCTGACTTGCTAGTGTGGATAAGGAGGGGTGTATTATTGGGTCCTACTCTGCTATTGCTGCCGCAAGAGGGATGATGACTACCGAAGGTGGTGCTGATGAGACTGGAACTACAATTAGGGGTGATGATATCCTCCACTACCATCTAGGCCTCTCCATTGCTCCACCTACTACCTCTACCTTCTCACTACCACTACCACCATGATCCTCTCCTCCCTACTCCTATGCACTGATATTTCCCATGGGGGAATGTGCTAAGAAAATCAGGGTAGGACCCATCATCACCCATCATGCTTTGAAACCATGGGCCACCTCGATGTCATCGATCGTAAGGACTAGAGGCTAGTCATCGTTATTTGACCCATCATCACTAGTAGTGACATCCATAATGGTTAGACGATGATGATCTCTTAGTCGAGTGACACTCCTCACCAATTGGATGTAAGAAGGGGGAGTCAGGGGGATCATTTGTAGCTTCCTGAACTATTGATCAACCCTATGCTAGTAATATGGTACTATGATGTGGTTTGACTGCTGTGCCAGGAGATGATCATGCTGCAAGTGTTGTAGCTTCCACTTGTCTATGGGCTAGACCCCCCTCCATCTATACGGTTTCCATCTCACGTCCTACGACCACAAAACATCGAACTGAAGCTACCAAATAGCAAGATCTCCACATATCCAATTGCGCACCAATGGGTATGCATGTGCCATCGATGTACCAAGAGACATACCTTGGGGAAATATGACTGGCTTGGTACATGTGATGTGCATGAATGCCTACACTTGTAGGAACATGTAGGCTATGAGATTGATGAAATCGTAGTGGATGTATCACCTAAGATCCTGGTTTAAATGAGCAAGCATGCTCCAACCCTAGGCGAGCATGATTTGGTTGTCCTCTATCGCTTGAATGCAATTGAAAAGGACCCCATGTAGGTGAGAGCCTCACCTATTGATCACAACTCGGATTGAAACTGTAATGACCTTCACCCTTCAGATGAGTGGAATGGCCACTCACCCCTGCTCATACCATCGCATATAGACATGGCCAGTAGTGTCTCCCAACTTTTTACACTTGGTGCAATATTGTTGGACCTTTAGGGTCTCCCATGGCATCCTTTCCTTTTCATAGGCCACTTGTTGTCCATAGATGGGTAGGTTGGTAATCCGATACACATCCTCCAATGTGCTAGTCATATCTTTTAATGATAGGTGGAAGGAGGAAGTGTCAATATCCCAACACTCCATGAGCGTTATGAGCATCGAGGGATGGTAGCGCATGTTTGGTAGGGTGTAGGACCACTATAGGCCCATGTGTTGCAGATGATCCTAATCATCTTGGAGCATGTGCTCAACCTGATTGCGTAGTGTGGTGAGCACATGTTTTCCTTCATGCTCTCTCATATCTGGACACTCTTGTAGTAGAAACATGATTTGTGTTAGATCCATATACATCATAAAATTTTATCTTCTACATCAAACATTTTTCCACGTTAGCCTCTGGGATGGAGGTGCATTGTGTAGATGTCTGTGCAACACACTAGCGTTTGAGGCTAAACATTTCCTGATGCCAGTGCGTTAGGCAGATGCCAACATGACCAAAAGCCATTGACACATTGTTGGGATGACAATGAATAGGCCAAATGCCTCTATTTCGATCAGATGCCTACATTGCTCTCGAAAGAAAAAAAGCTAAAAAATTGCATAAAAAAAGATAGGATCAAATTCCTCATACCTTATCGACCCGCCTCCCTCAGCTATGGCTATGTGGAGTTGTGTGATCCTCAAGTCTATGTAGTCACATCTGTGAGGAATTTTGCATCTCTCTCACAAAAGTCAACAAATTCCTCGCTATGAATAGTGAAAATGACCCTTTTGTGGGCCCTCTTGGGTATATATAGGGCATTTTTGGCCCATTTTTGTTGACAAAAGTGGTCTTTCCATTCTTCCTATTTTTACCCCACCTAACTAGGGGAAAAAACAAGATGGGGCATATATTCACCTCTTCATCATAATTTTCTTCTGAACCATCAAATTTTTCTTAAGAATTCTTCTTGCTGTGGTAGCTTCTTTCGATTTTCAAACTAACCTAAATTTGAGTTTTACAAAATGAAACTCCACATCTGGTGTTGTAATTTCTTGTTGAGCTCAATTATTAGGGGCATCATTAGTATCTGCCTAATTGACCTCTATGGAAACTACAATATCCTTTTTGCACATAAATCTATAAAATTTTCAATCTTTTAGTCTTACACTAATGTTTTCTTTTCTACTTTATGTAGCTAATTTTTCTCCAAAAATTCAGCTCACTAAAGTGGGGGAAAAATGTAGTGACATAAAATTGCACCCCATAGAAATTTTGCACTTGTGAATTTGGCCTACCACATTTATGATGTCTAGCTGCGTTTGTGACAAGAACCTTATGAGTTATAATTTCATGATTCTAACTCTATAAGGGACAATGATGATGCATTAGTAGTCCACCACCTCATTTCTTACAAAGTTGTGAGTTGGATGTCTGTGTGGCATGTTGGCATCCCTAAAATTTACAAGTTTAAATGAGGGAATCTTGGGAACTTTGCCTTTGACACATGTCATCATGACAAAATATTGAGTGTAACGGCTCTTCCCGCCCATGCAACTTCACAAAATTATCCTTTTCACTTCTATTCTCATTCATTATCACTCTCTCACTCTAACTTTCCTTCTCACTTCTTTCTCTTCTTCATCTCCTCTCTACGATGAAGCTCTGCTGGATTCACATCTCACAACAACCAAGGCTCTCTTGCAAGCCCTCAACATGACGTTTATCAAGCCAAGAGGGAGCCATAAATTGTTGGTAATACTCTCTTATTGCATGTATATTTTCTATTTACTAACATACTTATCTCATCTATTTACTTTGTGATACAAGTTCTCCTCCATAGTGGGGTTTTCTTTTATTAGGTGTCTCATCTACTTTACTTTACATCTTATCTATTCTATATCTATTTGGCTGTCCGTAGAGGTGGAAATACCAAAATGACAGTTTGACTGAGGCAAGCCTCGAAATTGCCCCAAAATTTTTCCTCATTCTTGTTGTGTGTAGGTTATTCGTGCGAAGCTTTACGAGAGTTTTCATAGCGCAAGACTTTTCATGAGTTAACGTTTACCTTCCTTGTCATTTCCTTTCTTTCTAGCTTTCTATTAACTTATTAAAATAGTTAGACTTTTAGATTCTTGGTAGATAGTAGATTCTGTGACCTCCTGTGTACAAGTTTAACTCTCTATTCGTATGGGACACTAGTGTGCCCCTAAGATGACAACATGCCATGCTATCATTGAGTCTTGTGTAGATGTCCTTTGGTTGAGAGCTTTCTATCTTGTTCTAGAGGCCTATATAATTTTCTCTTTCGGTCCCCAAAATCCTTCATCTGAGAGCATATCAAAAAATATCTTTTAAGCACATTCTTACAATCTCTTTCATCTTGTAACCTCTGCCACTTGAACTTTTTCATTAAGGTGATTGTGAATGTTAAATTCCTCAAGCTCCCTCCAAGTGGTTTTTAATTTTGCTAAGTACTGGCCTGCACCTCATCCTTTTGGACTCCATCCGCTCTTGCCGTGTGCCCCGTCATACGCTCACTGTAGAAAAGTCCTTCCTTCACTCTCCTACTGGCTCCCACCATGCTTCCACATGTCAACACCATGGGATATTCAAGGCTACTTCCCATCACTTTTCAATTAGGCCCCGTCCATGTGCCACATAGCTTTCATCAGTGTACAATTTTTGGCAAACCCCACAGTCGACATCGATAGTAAAAAATGCCTCCACGTGTCTTCACCGCATAGTCTCCTGATGCAAGGAGGAGGAATCAATGATCAGGCCCCGACCTGTTGCCATGTGTATTTTTCGCTGGGACTTCATTGAAGGGAAGGCAAGAGCGAACTATGTGCCTTGCCAAGTTGCTACGTGTCTTAACCGATTGCATGATTGAATGACACTTGTCTACACAAGGTTTTTCTGGGACCACTGCCATCATTCATAGGGGATGCATTTGGCTAGGGAGCGACCATGTTCTATGACCTAAATATTTTATATTGCAATGAACAAAGGAAATTATTGCTACAGGCATCATTGCTCAAGATACAAAATCTTTTTTGTTACTGGCCCACCAGGCGGTGGGATTTTTAGCTATATATACTACTTCCTTCCAAAAATGAGTTCAGAAGATACAAAAAAAATAGGGAAAGGACACCAGGCCTTTTGTATTGCTTTTAGATTATTGTATGAGACTCTCAGATTGTGCCATTGTTTGGCCTTTCTATTTTTCTTAAGCTATTTGATAAAACATTCAATTGTGCCATTATTGTCCTGAATTGTTTATTTGCCGAACTTCTATGATTTTAATACAAGTTTGTTGGTTTAGATCATGTCTTTGACTCTTATTTTTAGTGAATGTGTATGAGAATTATTTTATGTCATTGAATAAAGTATTGAGATTTTTACCTTTGATTTCTGTTATTCTGGAACATATCAAATAGCTGATCGGGCCCTTAAATTGAATCCCAAAAGATAGATTTACTGTGCCTATATCTAGAAGCCGACTTCTTTAAAAACTCAGAGGTCACTTAGTTTAGAGAAATTGGTCCCCCCATTAATTGAGTTTCCCATAAAGGCTGTTACCTTGCCAACTTTTGGCATCAACAGTTTCTTTTTTCTGGCACGCCCGGTGGGACTACTTAAATGAATCTAAATTTAAAGAGGGTGCATGAGCCATCAACCTGTTACTAGGTCCCAAATAGTGAATAACCTTGGTTTGTTAGTGCTGCCACTAGGAATAGTACAAGCCATGACCCAGATAGTGAATTTTCTGCTTCCTTCGCCCCTTCTACTAGCCATGTTGCCAGCCGCTAACAGAAATTACGTGGCATGGGATGCTGAAAGTCCTCTTGTAGCACCAGTAGCACCCACCGTTTGGGCCCCTGTCCCGATCTCCATTTTAAAAGCTATACGTAAGTTCATTGGAGATGGCTCAAGAACACCATCTGAACATCTGCAAGATGTGGCAGAAGTGTGTCTGGTACACGGAGTTATAGACCAAAATTAGCTCTAAGGTTGCTCGCAGCCTTTTTTAGAGCTAAAGCATTGGATTGGTACCACACACTGCAAGCTAATACCATCGCTACTTTGGATCAACTCAGAGACCCTTTCTATGAAAGATTCTCGAATGATGGAGATAGGTCCTCACAATATCATCAACTAGAAATCATAAAGTGAGCCCCATATGAAGCCATGATTAACTTCAATGCTCGGTTCCATATAACTTGGCAAAGAATTCAGGCTACTATCCACCTGCCGGCCGACTTGGCATTCATGTTTTACTTGAAATCCATCAATGCCGACATCTCGATGATGATCTAGTCTCTTGGCGAAACCACGCTACTAGACGCATACAACGTCACAGTTAAAGTGGAGAACAATCTGATAGATGTTGAAAATTTTCTGCCTCGGCCCATCATGCCTATGTTTCCCGAGATATCAATTCCTGCCCAGGTGATGCCATCTACGAGTGCGCTCACTCCTCGTTAGTCCATGTACACATATTCGGGCACACCACAAAACGTTGCTTCTACATCCAGCTCTTCAAAGGATGAGATAAGCGACATTAAGGAAATGTTGTGGACCATTACCAATGAAATAACTATCATCAAACAAAACTAGTCTGCGCCTCTAAAGCCAACCTATTAGAATTATTAAGGTGGAAGGTCTTCTTACCAAAAAAACCAGTTCCAAGGAGGTGCTTGCACAAATCCATAGGCACAAACAACTAATCAAATAGTACCAGTGCCTTCTCTATTATAGAGTGCTAACCGAAGCTCGAGCAGAGAGCTAACAACGGGGCAAAACAATCTAGTTGATGAAATCAACCCCTGGTGCTTCCCTTGTGGTGATGCACATATGCCTTGAAATTGCCCGTGTGACAATCTACAACAAAAGGTGGCAAAACAGCGCAATCAAGGCGCGATGTTGAACCATGGATGTTATGTATATGCCTCTCCACAAATGGAAAGTGCGGTACTCACTATGCAAATGCAAGGGATGTCCTTGGAGCAAGAAACATATATTGCTCTTGATCACGCGCTCTTCTCATGGATGGAAGAAGAAGAGGTGGTGTTTTCCAATGATGCATCCATGTCGAAAACCCCAAAAGTGCAATCTGATTACAACACTCACTCAAAGAGGAGATTCATGGGAAAAATAGTCATCCCACAAATAGTCAGTCTGTAGCCCAAAAGTGCTTCCAACCAGACACCTAGTAACTCTGCAGTGGCACAACATTGTCAGCCGTGAAGGGAAATTATTGTAACCAGAGCTAAGGAGCAGAAGCTTCCAAATCTTCCACCGTTTAATGTGGTGGAACAATTGAAAAAATCATTTGCTAATGTATCTCTTTGGGATATCTTAGCTATTTTGGAACAAAAGACATTGCTACAGAAGGCTCTTCGGGATGATTTGATCATTGAGCCGACGAAACAATCGCTCAAAGGAAAGGCTGTTGACCTATCGCCCCATGCCAAGGTTCTCACAAATAGCACAGATGAGGCCTCTACCGAGGTTAGAGATAAGTCGAAACTGAAACCCTTCTTCCTAATTCTTATTGTGTGAGAGAAATTATTACACATTGCCATGATTGAATCTGACGCTAGCACTATAGTCATGCCCAAACTGATAGCTGAAGCCTTAGGATTAGCTATGAACCTTTAAAGAAGGGGGGTTATGCAGCTTGATGGGAACAAAGTAAAAACTGTAGGTGTCATCAAATACCTCTCCTTGACTTTGTTCTCTTGCCCTAGCATCACAATTCTGCAAGATACTATGATCATAGACGTTCCCCCCATGTTTGGTCTCTGCTTATCCCAAGAATTCACTTCAAAGATAGGGAGATATCTATCTTTGGACTGGTCACACTTGATCCTTAGGACCAAGCACAAAGCTAAAAATAAAATAGTGTCTGAAGCTCTACATTCAGAACATGTGGCCAATGAAGCCATGATCAACTTCGAGGCTACACATACCTCTTTCACCAAAGCAGAAATATATTGCACTGAGCTACTGGAGGATGAAAAAGCGACTGAAGATCGGACCAATTTAGAGGAGGCCCTCTTGAGTGAATACATAGATACTGATCCTTTCGACAACTATCATGCTATCGGGTTAGGCACTTATGTCATCTATGATGAAGATCAAGTGCTGTCAAAGGTCGTGAAGGAACCTGAAAGCGATCAAGTTTTAGAGCTATGGACGCTACACTTTGATGCAAAGTTGGCATAGGAGGTGGGATATGTTTGTCATACCCACACAATGAAAAAAAACTCTAGTCTTTCCACTTCCAGTTCACTTGTTTGAACAACAAAACCGAGTATGAAGGCCTAGTGCAAGGTCTAAGCCTAGTAGAGCGGATGGGCATCAAGCAATTATTGGTGTTCAGAGATTCCAAACTAGTAGTCAACCAAGTTTGAGGGGTCTTTACTGCAAATAATTTTTGCATGCAATCCTATAGACATAGGGTCTGGGACCTAATCGAAGGTTTTGAAGCCTTCAACATCCAAATTGTGCCCTGAGAACAAAATAGTGATGTGGATTGCATGGCCACAATCGGATCTCAATTTGACCCTATCTTTGAACTAATTCATAATAAACACTCTATACAAGTGATAGTCCGACCAGAAATTCTAGATAATGATCAGAGATGGAAAGTGTTTGACAATGATGAACACATCCCCTCATTCATCCAACATTCAGGTGAGTTTTCTGACCAACTCCAACCGAAGATTGTAGAAGCCTACGATAGAAAAATCATTCAGTTGAGGTCTAACAAGCTTCCAAAGGGGCTAGTCACTCTCAAAAACTTGTTTGATTGTGACGATGCAAGAAATGATAAAAGAAAGTTTGTAGCAGACAAAAGCGACTATGCAGACCTTCAGGTCGAAGATGGAAGAAAACTCAAAGTTGGGAAGGACGTTCCACATTAGGATAAAGAAAGGCTCATCAACTTCTGTGAGAAGTATGATAGAGTAGTGGCTTGGTCATATGATGACCTTAAGGGATATGATCCCAACATCATCCAATATACAATAGAGCTGACTGAAGGTGCAAAATCAATCCACCAAAAACAAAGGCTAGTGAATCTAAAGATCAAAGCATTGACAACACAAGAGATGACAAAGCTAATTCAGTCTTAGATCATCTTCTCGATCAAGCACAACACGTGGGTATCCAACCTGGTCCCAGTCCAAAAGAAGAATGGAGATATCTAGCTATGTGTTGACTTCTAAGACCTGAACAAAGCATCCCTAAAAGACCACTATCCGCTGCCTTCTATGGAGTCAATCTTGAAAATAGTGGCAGGGTCAAAAATGTTTTCTCTGCTAGACAGCTTCTTCAGTTACAATAAGATCCAGGTCAAAGAGGAGGACCAACACAAAACGATGTTCACTACCAAGTGGGGAATGTTTGCATATGCTAAAATTCCTTTCGGCCTTTTAAATATGGGAGCCACTTTCTAGCGGGCAATGGATATCGCTTTTAGCGAATTGATTAAGAAAATTATCCTAATCTATTTGGATGATCTGACTATATTCTCCAAAAATAAGGATGATCGCTTCAACCACCTTGAGATGGTTTTTAAAAAATTCCAGGAGTTTGGGG
Source organism: Sequoia sempervirens (assembly GCA_007258455.2). NCBI lineage: Eukaryota > Viridiplantae > Streptophyta > Pinopsida > Cupressales > Cupressaceae > Sequoia > Sequoia sempervirens. The sequence continues at coordinate 545,504,463 of VDFB02271358.1, read as the reverse complement.
TATCCCTGAACCTAAAAAATGTGTCTTCGGAGTACCGCAAGGCAAGCTATTGGGACATGTAGTGTCCAAAGAAGGAATTGCAATTGATCCCGAGCGGGTGAAAGCAATCAGAGAGCTTCCCCTACCAGTCAAAAAGAAAGGAGTCCAATATTTCTTAGGGAAGGTGAATTTTGTGAGCAAATTCATTTTGGATTTTGTAGGATTAATCAGACCAATCACCCTGATGTTGAAAAAGGATCAATTATTCAAATGGACTAAAGAAGCTAGAGAAGCTTTCAAGAAGGTTAAGGATGCTATTTCCTCAGCTCTTGTGTTGGTTAATCCATACCTATCGAAGGACTTCATAATGTATGTAATCAGTAGCAAATCAAGCATCACTACTATCTTAACTCAAAAAGACGATGAAGGAAAGAGAGAACATCCAATAGCATTTCACTCCTAGACCCTAGAGGAATATGAGACAGACTAAAAATTTGTCGAGAGGCAAGCGTTTTCTATTATTAAGGGACTCAAGAAGTTTTGACATCTAATATTTTGCAATAAGGTGATTGTTTATGTCACACATTCCAGTTTGTGCGAATACATCATGGAAGGAGAAATCACCAAAAAGAGGGCTAATTGGATCACTAAGATCCTTGAATATGACATTGAGGTGAAGTCTACAAAGATTGTCCGAGGAAGATGACTGTGTGAATATTTGGTGCACAACGAAGAAATGACCTCTGAAGAAGAGAAACTGAAGCTAGTTCTAATGAATGAGTTTGAGTCCGAAGGTTACTGGTTGGCGGATAGAGTAAGGTTCATGCAAACAGGAAAATACTCGATGGGCCTTCCTTCTCAAAAGAGAATATTTTATAGACTACAGAACAATGGATATGTGCTTATTGAAGGGGTCCTTTTCAAAAGGAACTTCAACAATGTTCTATTGTGGTGTGTCACCAAAGAGCAAGCGAAGAGGATTCTCGACACTTTCCATAACAGTCTCGTGGCCGGGAACCTCTTCGTGAAGACCACCGCCATCAAAATCATGTGCGCTAGGTACTTCTGGCCTACTCTATTCAATGAATCATACTCCTTGGTAAAATCCTACAAGGAATGTCAATTCTTCGTAGGAAGAAGAAAAAATTCTGCGATGCCTCTCAATCCGATAGTGGTTGATGAGCCTTTCGCACAATGGGGCCTTGATTTCATCAAAATGATCAATCCCGCTTCCAGCATCAGACACAAATGGATTTTAATGGCAAAAAAATACTTCACCAGGTGGACCAAAGCCATGCCCTTGAAGAATGCAATGAAGGCGGGGATAGTGGAATTCTTTGAAGAATTAGTGACGAGATTTGGCCCACCCAAAACCATCATCTCTGACAACGCCAAGGCTTTCCTAGGTTCTAAAGTATGTCAATTCACACTCGTGTATGGCATATTCTTGAAAACATCATCAAATTACTACTTGTAGGGGAATGGCCTGGCTGAGTCGACTAACAAAAATTTAGTCTGACTAATCAAAAGAATCGGGTCAAAACACCAAAGGGAATGGCATAAGAACCTCCGGGTAGCACTGTGGGTGGACTCCATAACTCCCAAACAAGTCCTCAAGACTTCACCGTACGAGCTAGTGTATGGGAAAAAAGTGCTATTTCCTATCTCTATGGAGATTTCGGTGCTACAATTGCTCAAATCTCTCGAGGTAGAACAAAATGGTGCCATGGATGTTTGGCTGGCCGAGTTGCTGGAAGTGTAGGAAAAAAGGGAAAAGGCCCTGATAGCCATGTCTAACTGCCAACAGGTGGTTAAGAGATGGTTCAACAAAAAATATTCAGACCAAGGTCTAAAGTGTGGGGAATTAGTGCTAAAATTCAATGAAAGGGCTGCAAAGCCAGGCCAACATGAAAATTTTAACAACATGTGGGAAGGCCCTTTCAAAATAATTCAATGCAAGTAACACAATGCATTCGAATTAGAAAATATGAAGTAGGAAGCATTGCGTATTCCGGTTAATGGAATTCACCTAAAATTGTTTAATTAAGCTTCGATATTATTCTACTAGTGTAAATATGTGAGTAGTGTAATTATTTTTCCTTTTGTGTTTGTCGGTCGGTCTTTCAATAATTTTCATCCATGGTGCAAGAAAGTAGAAACAAATGAAACCCATTATTGTAAAGGGAAGAGAGAAATAAAAGAAACCCATGAAGTAGAGGAAAACGACACCCATATGTAGAATTGAAATGAAAACATATATGCAGGAAAAGAAAAAGAGAATCCACATTGCAAAATCAAAAGGAAAAGGAGACATAATGTTAATATAAGCTTTATTTTCATTATACTTATATACTTCGATAAGCACATTGTCAAAATGGCTCTGAGGCCATGCTTCTAAATTATATCTATATATATTCTATGGTTTCTTCATATATATGTGTAATAAGGCCTTTTTCAGGTGTATATACAAAATGCATTAACAAAAAGATGGTTCTCGAGGCATAAAAGTTTTAGTCACGAGCAGTGGCAAGGGAGGAATTTACAATAGTGTTTGGAATTACTTCATCAACAGGAACGACAACAGGAACAACAACATCCACAGGAGCAATGGCGAGTGGCAGAGGGAACACCAGGTTCCTGAAGTTGGTGTACCAGTCGATGTCATAGAAAGACACCACATTGTACAAGCGAAACAAGAAGTGGCAGGCATGGGTTACCCTTTGACGATGCTCTTCTTATGATTGGATGTGGAAACCACTGAGGAATGGTACCCATGGTACTACCGTGTCTTCTTCAATATACTTCCGAAGGTCACTTGCCATTGGCAAGCCCAAACCAAATGTAGCATTTGCCACTACCTCTTCGAGGCTGCCCAGGTACATCTTCAAAAATATTTCAAGCACCGGGCAGAGAATCAATGGCTTGGGAACCTAGATGTCAAGAATGGATGCAATGAAGTGAGAGTAAATGTCAAATTAACTCTATACTTGTCTTCGTATTCAATACAATCCCTCCCTAGAACCCACTTCATCACTACAATGGCCAATGAATGCTTATTCTTAGTCATTCTTTTTAGTCGCCTAGTCAAGATTTTCCTTAGGAATGTTGTCTGAGATTTCTTGCAGACTAACCTAATAGGTGTATTCATGGTGCCTAACTCTTTGCAACTATCTGACACTAGCTCTACACAAACTGCCTAAGTCTAGCTCTATGCAAATTCTACTCAGCTGCCTAATGATAAATTCTAAGCCAACTTCCTATTACCAATTCTTCTAAAATTGCTAAGTGTTATTTTGCTATTGCCTAAGTGCCTATTTATAGAAATAGCTAGGATATGTGTAGTAATTTGCATACCATAAGGATGATGCTAATCAAGTACGAACTTGAAAATCGCACCAGGGCTTGCTCAAATTTCCCACTCAGTTGCGTCTGCTAGGTATGGTTTGCTGCGTGCAAGATTAATAAGAGCTAATTAATTAGCATAAGCTGGTGGCAGTCATCAACAATCATCTATATGGCTAAATGCTGATGTGTCATTCTACAGGCGTCTCTTAAACTTCAAAGAGGAACACAAATATTTTCAAATAATTATTGTCTTTGGCCCAATTATTCTCTTTGGGATATTAATTGCCTAAGCATGTGAATGCCTAAGCTCTCTTCAAATTGTTAGCTCAAGTTCCAAGGAAATCGCACCGTACAACATGACTATCAAATCATCATTATGAATTATGGTCATTTCAAAATGGCAAGTAATTCATTTCACACAAGCAAAAGAGTTGGCGGTACATGCTGAATTCAATGCTAAAAGGAAAGCATTGTTGGCCACCGCAAGAAAGAAATAGCCAAATATTGCATGCAAGAAACTAACATTTTGAGAGCTTTTTGAGCACGCTACCCAGGGAAAAGGATTTTTGAGCATAGAAAAAGACAAGTTGAATTACAGAGAAGGTTAACACAACCAAAATTTATAGTACTCTAAAATGGCTGGAAGTTCTCAAATGGAGGCATAGGACAAGGTGACCCAAAGCTTGTATGATGACATGATAGTGGCACCAATCGTCAATATTTTTGACGACACCTCTTACACGTCGCCTGTGACACTAGAAAAACCAGAATGGGTTCACACACATACCCTGGAAAAGCTCAAAACTGCCAGGGACCAAAGCCAAATAAAGCAGGAATGGGATAATACCCATGACCCCATCCTCGTGAACAACCCTAAGACTCTTAGGGAAGGAGCTTGCGAAAGAATGAAGAAGGCTGAAAGCACAGGGAAAATGACATATTAGCTATGGTTCAGTGGTCTCTTGCAGTACATGGTCCCCTTGGTGCATTATTTCCCATAGCTCGTTCATGAGGAAATTGAATGCTTCAACCCAGACACCAACACCATCGAAGGCCGGACGCTGAGAGTCAACATCAACGAAGATGCTATCTGGAGCATGCTGTGTATCCCAGTGAGCCACTCTAAAGTGAGCAGAATGGAGAAATTTACTCCAGAAAGTGGGTGCATCTTTTGGCAGGGTAGAGACAAAGCTTTGGACTTCTATAATGTGGAAACATAGAGGCCTGAGGAATTTTGCGACGAGCCGCTACAAATTCCAGTTGTGCACAACACCTTCAAGAAAGATATGTAGGATGCACTCTCTATGATGACGTTTATTTGTGGCTTGGATGAAGACAAATGGGTGCAAGAATTTTTGCTATGTTTGGATTTTCAACTACAAAGGCAAAAATCCTTGTTCGAGTATGACTACGCAGGAGTCATTTACTGAGAAATGATGAGCCAAATACAAGAGTACAAGATGTAGCACAAGTTCAGGTTACCTTCCTTACTTGCTCATATGTTCTTATACCAGAACCCCGACTTCTTTAGAAAAATGATACCATTATCTATTTTTACTGATAAAGGAGCCAAAAATCCAGTTTCTCTATGGACTCCCCTCCTTTCTGCAACACATGACTATTATGCATTTTTTAGAGTTTTTGTTAACTCCGATTCTACAAGACTACGATAAGAATGGTTGTATCTATCGGCTTTCCACCGACTAGATGAAGTGGATGCATAGCTTCACTCCTAAATATGACTGGTTCCTCAGAAGGGATTTTACATTCATTAGTATGCGTGGCTTTACCGAGGAGCCATTCTAGCTCCCAGAGTATGTCACACACAAGGTATTGAACCTTGAAATGTTCTGAAATATGTCCATTATTGATTATAATTTTTTCGGAGGAAAGGGCAAGAGAGGATTTTTCAAATTCCTACTAACCTTCAAATGGGTGGTAATAGAAAAAAAGTAGTCGCACAAGCAGCTGGAAGAAAAGTTGGCTCATCTGGGGTTACTAATTATCTACAAAAAATGGAATTACAACCCCTTTGACGACTTGGGTAACAAATTCATCAAGGTAACCCATAGCCCTCGACCATATTGGGAAAAGCGACGAAGTCTAATGGAGGAGCATGACGACCTATTGGTGGACCTTATATACATATTAGATATAGTTACTTGGACCTGTATACTTCCTACACAAATGTATTATATGCTCATACATTTTCTAGAATTTCATATTCGGTTATTTATGATTCTATATATATGATTTCTTGAATTGCATAAAGTGTTATATGATAATATATTATTTAGAATTTCATATTCAACTATTTATAATTCTATATATATTTACTTGGGACTATATAATACCTGCATTAAGTGTTATATGATCATACATTATCTAGAGTTTAAAGAAGAAACACAATTATTCCTTGTGTGGGGTTGTGTGAACTACATTCTAAGCTCATGTAAAACAAAAGATATGCTTCAATGGAGTATTAACTTAAGCTCCTATAGTTAATGTAAAAAAAATATTTCCTAGGTGTCACACTATGATGACAAAGTAAAAACAAAAGAAATTGATGATGAAACATTACAACATACAAATAAATAAGTTCAAAAGTTTACCCCTACTACCATATCAAACAAAAATGTGCAACATTTGTCTTATTACTCTTCCAATATGTAGTGGAAGGAAAGGTCAAAGAATACAACATACTTGGAAGGCATTGTGCAGAGGATAGGTTTCCCATATGACTTCCAAAAGTAAATAACAATCTTGTATGTGATGCCTTCTCCCTAGCAATACCTAGGAAGGAATATAGGTAAGTGTGGTAATATATCCACACATGGGGAAAGAGGAGGTGCAAGAATTCAAGTGTCAGATGAAAATAATTACTTATGACAACAAATACAACACATTTTTTTGATTTCATCAATCCATGGTCTTTATTAGTCCAAGCAACAGATAAGGACAACACACCAAAGGTTTCATTGTATTTTTTGCTTTATCATGCCAAGTTATAGTAATGAATTTATGACTGTCAAGAATTACAAAAAAGTCATTGAAAGTGTTCTTGGGCCCATTTAAAGCATGTTACAAGGTTGATTATCTATGTAGCATGTCAAAATTGTCATAGAAAGATAGAATTTGCATTTTATTATCAATACAAGTGAATTCCAAAATGCAACATGGTTTAAAATTCCATCTTATCTCTTCAAATGTCTAAAGTAATGGAGTTTAAAAGAAGTATGCATTCATATGTTTTAAAAGATCTATATTTGAGGTTTTTCATGAATCCATAATTATTAATAATAATAGTTGGCTTGCATTTTTCTCTCACCCTACTCAATAGACATGTCAATTGTATCTCATTTTCTTATGACAAAATGCAACTCTAATTATATGCAACCACATGATTGTGTGTTAGAGTTTTTCATATATGTCACCCTTAGAAAGCTAGATGCTTTTTCCCAATGATACTCTCTCCCCCAATGAGAGTGTCAACATATGTCATACTCACATGGAAACAATTGTAGTAGTCCTTTTTTCAATATTTTAATATAATCACTTATTACAACATTAATTCCTACCATAAAAATGGAATTCAAACTTAGTTATATATATATAACATTAAATATAATTCATGATTAACATAGTTAACCAAGTATAGATCCTCATTTCATACTTTTGGACTATCAAGTATAGATCCATTGGGGGCAACTCTGTTTGTAGAAACTCCTCAAGCTATTAGAATTAACACTCAAAGGAGTGAATCTCCGTCAACCTATATATGTCAATTAGGAATTTCTCTCCCCTACAAAAATATTCTATTGCAACATCTCCTAATCATCTCCCCACCATCTATATGTGTAGGATAAATAGTAATATTCACATATGTGAGAGTGGTCATAATTCATGTAATAGCATCGAAATTACCCACCCTCCATGTATAGATCTAGGGATGAAGTGGTTGAGAACAAGTGTGAGCCTCTGGTAAGGCTAGATGTGCTTTACAATCTAGTTCATAATGACAAAAGGGTGATTGAAATTGATAAGGCCCCACACCTAAAAATCTAGTAAATTTCATCATAAATGAGTGTCAAAATATCTACATCCCATTCAAAGACCCTCCCTTACTCAATTTATTGAATAATAAGAGCCCAAACCTAAATATGAATGCAAGTGATCTTTTCACAAGATATTTTAGAGAAAATGAAGCTAATAATCACCTTTCTTAAAGAAAAAACATCAACATTAGGGATCAATGTAAGCTAAATCCTTCTCATCTCCCATGGGTCCTTGTTCCCTATGAAGGAGGCCCATGAAACTCATTGTGCCTCAAATGTCCACTCACTCATAAAAAGGTGGTCCTCCTAAATATAGGATCACCCAAAAGAGAAATCATATAGTGTATTGGTGCACTATATAGTGACACCAAGAAATTGGAAGGTATTCTAATATACATGTCATAATACGTGAGGATATCAAAACAATCCTAGCTCGATCAATGAACGATTGAGACTTAGATCACATTGTCTAATCAATTTTAGTAAAAATGTGTCTCAACCTTGTAATTATAAAAGATTACTATTTATAATAAGTTTATAAAGCTATAGAATGGACAAATAAACATGCTAGTAAAGTTTCAAACCAATGTCATGTCTGGATTTCAAGATATTAATGTTTTCATTTTTAAAAGTTATAAAGTCAATTTCAAGGCACTTGGAAATCATTTTTGGGACCAAAATGGGTTGTAACTACTAGATTAGTTTAGAACAAAATCACACATGTAATAGGAAAAAACAAGTATTCATTTTATAACATCATAAAAAATCAACCAGTTATATCAATTGTTTTCATTTTACAGAAGAAAAAAAAAACACTATAGATAAAAAGGAAAGTGAAGAGAACATGAACAAATAGGTTTATTATATATTGATTCTTAAAATCATTTTTAAATGGAATTTTAAGAAAAAATGAAGAGAGGAATAGAAATTATTGACTTACATATTAGTTCACTTAGGTGTTTAGTTTAGATAGATTTAGTTTGCATATACATCACTCAAAGCAAGAAAATAATTAAAATAATAGTGGCACTTGATTAAAATAATGATTATAATAGTGAAGTGAGTTACGGTTCAATAGATAACTTCATGAGCTTTCTAATGGTTCAAATGTTTCATCAATCGGACTCCTAGATCAAAAGTTATGGCCACTGGAAGTTAGGTCTCCCAAATTAGAAAATGTGAAAACATGTTGAACACAAAAAATTGTAAGGGGGCACATGTTGGTGTGTGTTTGGATGCATCATGGGGAATTTTTTATTAGAAATAAGTTGGGCATCACTTTTTGGGTGGTTTTAGCTCATGGTTTTGTAAATATCGTTTGGTGGTTTCATGTATTATATCTCCTATCTATTAGGTGCTTGAGATTGAGGTTGAGTGCGAGTCTTATAGGTGTTGAGTTGCCTCTAGAACTCTAGTTGGTGATACTATTGAGAGAGTTTTCTTTGCAAGTATATTATAATATTTTTTATTTTTGAATAATATATTGGATGACTTTTGGAGTGTGGGAGTTTTCTCTTGAAAGGATTTTGTCCACGCAAATCATTGTGTTGCGGTATGAACATTTTTTTTGTTTATTTTATTTATTTTTTGTAACTGTTGTAAAGATTTGAACTTTTTACATAACCCTCCTCTCAATATTTATGTAGAAAGTTGTTCTAATACCTTAGCTTTCTTACAATCATTCCTATCAAAGAATAGTTAAAACTATAGGAGGGAGATCATCTAGGAGATGAGAAATCCATAATTGCTCTTTGGTGGAATTTTCCCTAATGTATGATTCATATTATGAATAGTTTAACCATTTTTATAAAACCCAAAAAACATTATAAAACTTCACAAAAACAAAAGAAGAAGAGAAAAATCCCAAAAAAATGGGCAAAAAACAAGAAAACACAAGTCCACTTCATACAATTGTCCCTTTTGACAAGTGATGATGCTAAAATTACTCAAATAATTCATTAACTATCCAACAATTTAGAGATCCATCATGTGATTCCTTACTACTAAAGCATGTGATTTAATGGAAAACTAACAATTTTAGGGTAAGTGCATAAAGATGGGGACCAAAAAGGGGTCTTAAGTGATCACTTTTTTTTTCTTTTTTTCTTTTCTTTTTTTTTTCTGAAATCAAGAAAGACTAATCTTGCATGAGAAATTGAAGATAGTTACACTCAAAATTTGAAGATGCGACAAAAACAAGAGTTTTAGTGCTTTGAATCTACTTTCTAAACTACTATTTTTTAAAATCTGGTAGAGATTAAGGGGTTCAAAAAGGGGGACTACATAAAGTGCTCATTTTTTTCAAAAAAAATAACATAGCATCTGGTGTGGCCCCCTTAAAATGTTAATTTTTTTTTAGTATTTCAAAAGTCATTTTGGTGAGAAATTAGCTAACACCAAGTAGTTTATGCCAATTTTTTTACTATTTTTTTAATGAATATATGATTTTCTACTCATTTTTAAAGTGGACACATCATGAAAAATAAAAATTAAGCATGCTACCCTATATTATTTTTGAAAACTAATTGAAAATCATTTTTTTAATACGTGTATAATGGAGTCTAGTTTCTATATATGTAATTTATTTTAAATTTTGATGAATGGTTAAAAAATAAAGTAAAAAATATAACACATTGGTTTTTGACAAAAAATAGATAACTAACAAAAAAATTAAAGATGAAAACTTTAACATACTCAAATTGTTAAAAAATTACATGGTTAGAAAGCTAAGAGAGAGCTTAACATTATCGTGGTATTTTTTCACTTGACATTGAAACATGTGCAAACCTGATGGGGAGGATGCTCAAGATTATGTCATTTTTTTAAACAATTTGCAAAACACATCTTTGGACATTGAAAAGCTAGTCCAACCCTTTGGGTTGGAAGCCCAAGGCGAATTTGGCTTGGAAATTTCCAAAGCAAACAATAACACGAGCATATTTACATTCACATAATGCAAGAGCGTTATACTCTTTCTCTTTGTCTTCCAGTCAAACTATATACAAGAAATAAATTTTAAGTTATATTTCAAAGTATAATTGATTTATATATGGACATTTACTTTCTTATACTTTAAATTATTTTATTTATATAGTTTCAAGATGTTTGAGAATGATTTAGAATTTCTAGGAGTTATAATGCAAATTCTATGTTTTGAAAAATCTTATAATTTCTTAAACTTAGTCAAAATTTAATAATCAGTAGGTCAAATTTCAATAATCAGGTGGTCAAATTTTAGTAATTAGCAAGCTCTCTCAACTCTCTCTCTCTCTCTCTCTCTCTCTCTCTCTCTCTCTCTCTCTCTCTCTCTCTCTCTCTCTCTCTCTCTCTCTCTCTCTCTCTCTCTCTCTCTCTCTCTATCTATATATATATATATATATATATATATATCTCACCCTTTGTATATCCCTTACACTCTTGACCTCTCTCTCTCTCACTATCTCCATCCCTTTCTCTACCTCTCTCTATCTAAATCACTCTCTCTCTTGAGCTCAAGAACTATCTCGCCATCCTTGTCTCTCTATCTCTCTCTTCATCTCTCTCACTCTCTCCCTCCCTCCCTTCCTCCCTTCCTCCAACCCTCTCTACTTCTCTCTATCTCAGCTATCCCCCCTCTCTCTCTCCTTAGCTCTCAAATTCTATCTATCTCACCTCTCTTTCTCTCCCTCCCTCCCTCCCTCATTCCCTCTCTACTTTTATCTATCTCCCCTCTCTCCCTCCCTACCTCTCCCACCCTTTTTCTCTCTCCCTCACCTTCCTTTTTTACTTATATCTCTCCTATCCATCTCTACCTCCCCCTCCCTTGCTCCCCCTTATCTCTCTTTCTCTCTCCTTCCCTCTCCACTCTCTATCTCACATATCCCCCTATACCTCTCCCTCCCTCCCTCCCTCCCACCTCTCTCTCACTCTCTCCTTCCATCTCTACTCTTTATCTCACCTCTCTCTCTACCTCAATTATCCCTCTCTACCTCTCTCTCTCTCTCGTGCTCTCTCCTCCCCCCTCTACTTCTCTCTATCTCACCTATCCCTCTCTACCTCTCCCTACCTCCCTTGCTCCCTCCTCTCTTTAGCTCTCTCCTTCTCTACTCTTTATCCCACCTCTCTCTCCCTCCCTACCTATATCTCACCTATCCCTCTCTATCTCTATCCCTCTCCCTCCATTTTTCCTTCTCTCTCTCTCACTCTCTCTCCCTCCCCCTCTCTCCCCCCTTCCTCCTTTCCTATTTACTTATCTCTATATCACCTACCCCTCTCTACCTCTCTCTCTCCCTCCCTCCCTCCCCCAATATCTCTCTCCCCTTCCCTCTCTCTCTTCTTTCATCTCTACTTCTCTCTATCTCACCTCCATCTCTCCCTCTCTCATCCTCTCTCTACTTCTCTATATTACTCCTCTCCCTCTCTCTACCTACCTATCCTTCCCTCTCTCTCCCTCCATACATCTCCCCTCCTTCTTTATCTACTCTCTATCTCCCCTCTCCCTCTCTACCTACCTCTTCCTCCTATACCTCTCTCTCTACTTACCTCTTACTACTTAAAGAGAGAGAGATGGATGAAGGGATAAAGAGTGGAGATAGAGAGAAGTAGAGATAGAAATAGGTGGAGAGAGGGAGGGTGGGAAAGATAGAGGGAGGGAGAGGTAGAAAGAGAGCGAGAGGATAGATAAAGAGAAGTGGAGAGAGAATGAGAGAGGGAGAGCTAGGGAAGGAGAGATAGGTGAGATAAAGAGTAGAGAGAGAGAGATGGAGAAGTGGGAGGAAGGAGGGAGGACATGGAGTGGTGAGGATAGAGTGAGGAGGTGAGAGATAATGAGAGAGAGAGGAAGAGGAGGAGGCGAGGGAGTGGTAGAGGATGGGAGTAGAGAGAGGAGAGGTGAGTGAGAGGGAGACCAAACAGGGGAAGGGAGAGGAAGGGAGGGTATGGAGAGAGGTGTTTATAGAGGAGATTGAGGGAGGGAGGAGGAGGAGGAGAGAGAGATAGGGAGGAGAGAGTGAATAAGGATAAACATGGAGAGAGATAGCTGCAAGGAGGGAGGGAGAGATGAATAGAGAGAGGACATAGAGGTAGATCGTGAGCTAAGGGGAGAGAGGTAGAGAGAGAGAGAGGTCTAGAGTGCAAGAGATATAGATAAAGTGAGATAGAGAGAGAAAGATGATGGTAGCCTACTAATTACTAAAAAATTTAACCTGTTCATTACTAAAATTTGACCTACTAATTACAAAAATTTGATTATCTAAAAAATTATAAGATCTTCCAAAACCTAGAATCTACATTATAACTCCTAGAGATCTAAAAATATTCTTAAACATCCTAAAACTAAATACACGAAATATAACTTAAAGTATAAGAAAGTAAATGTCCATATATAAATGTCACTTATACTTTGAAATATAACTTAAACTTTATTTCATGTATATAGTTTGATCGAAAGATAGAGAGATTTTTTCTTCACAAAAATGTGAGCATGTTATGAATTGGTAATGACTGAGCCTACGCTCAGTCACTACCAAGCCATAAATAACTATGTGAGGAGGAAAGAATCCATCAGGAAAGATGCAAAAACAAGATCAAATGCAATATTGAAATCAAAAACTATCTAATCCAAAACTCTTAATCTATCTTATTCCATCACTCATGAAATGTACAAATCTAAGCTATTTGAATGAAATGAGATCCTAAGATATTTAAAACGAACTCAAACAAACAAAAGAAGAGTTTACCATCCCATGTTGGAGTGTATTTGCATGATGTTGGGTTGTTCGTATCACTGCAAAGCCTCCATTGCTTGTACACAAAAGCTTGATGAACGATGCTTGTGTTTGAAGAAATGAGGAAGGTCTATCAATGGTGATCCTAACAGCACTTCATTGCATAAGGTAAGTTGAAATTCTGATCCATATTTGTGAGGAGAGGATTTTGTTATATGGGAAATGATATTTTAAATCAACGGTCAAGATCCTGTTGGAGAATATCCAGATAAACAGTCAACATGTGTTGAGAGGATTTAGACATGAGAAGATTCTACAAAGTTGATTGCACAATTAGGGTGATTGAAGAATAGATTGGCTAGTTAAGGTTTTAGATTGATCAGTTAGCAATTGATTGATCAGTTAGGGTTTAGTTAGGAATTAGATGGTTGAGTTAGCAAAATTAGATTGCTTAGTTAGCAATCCATAATTTTCTCAATCAAAAAGTGGGTGAGAAATATTAATTTATTTATTTAATTAATTAATTTCTTTTTGTGTTGAACGTGCAAATCAACTTTGACTTTTGCAAAAAGAGTTGCATTAGTTTGATTTGATTTTTGATAATTTATTTGAATAGTTTGATTTGATTATTCAAAGTTTTTAGGGAAAGTGTGATAATTAAATTATTATGATTTAATAATTTAATCAATTTTGAGGAATAAGGTCAATTAGTGATGTAATAAAATAATTAACGTTGTTTGACTAATCAAGACGAAGTAAGATTAGATTAGAACTTTATTAAATATATTTAATTTATTTAATTGGTCGAAATGATGAAACATGAATTAATCAAATAATGTTGTATTACTCGATTAATAATAGAATTAGGGTTTTCAAGACTTTAATAAATAACGGTATTTATTTAATTTGTCAGAAATGATGAAATAGTGAATTAATTAAATAATGTTGTATTATTCAATTAATAGAGGAAATTAGGGTTTCAAATGCGATTTGATGTCGTTTGATGATCGTGGGATGATTTCAAGATGATTCGAGATGTTTCAGAGATGTTCTGAGTTGATTCCAAGATGTTTTGAGATGTTCTGAGTTGATTCAGAGTCATTTTGAGATGTTTCAAGTTGATTCAGAGATGTTCTGAGTTGATTCCAAGATGTTTCGAGATGTTCTAAGTTGATTCAAAGTTGTTCTGAGATGTTTCGAGTTGATTCAGAGTTGTTCTGAGATGTTTCGGGTTGATTCTGAGTTGTCCCGAGACATTCTGAGTTGTGATAGGTGTTAATTCAATTTTATATGTCTACATTTTTCCCCTCTTTGATACAAAGTATTGGTTGCTTTGTTTCAAAGATTTTGTTTTTAAGATCAAGTTTTTGAAAAAAATTATGCCCCGGTGTTTAGTGAAATGTTGGTAGGACTTTGTGTTGCTCCCTCGAGAGGTTGACCGAAAATTTCAAGTTTTGAGGTTAGGCTCACAACTTTGTTCTGATGTGTTTGGGTCACAGAATTAGGTTTATAGGTCCTTTGTTTCTCGTTTTGATGTTTCCGAGAGCTTCTAATTTGAAAGTAGGAAGTTTCCCCAAGTAGAAATTAGAGTTTCCTAGGTGAAATTAGGGTTTTTATCCTTCCTTTCAGGGTCTTACTTTTGTACTTGACCTTCATGTTGTTCATTGCTTAGAGGCATTTTGTAGACATGTGTTTTGTATGTATATATTCATCGGCCTAGTCAAGGCCTCGTATTATGATTTTGTATATCCTATCACACTAAAGATGTACTCTCTTTTTTGATGATGATATATATGATATATACCTTCTTTGATTCATTCTCGTTTTATGCTTATGTGATGACGATATATGATGATGTATGTTTATATGATGTTTTTATTGGTTTATTATCATTATGATATGTACTGACGACATTGTGGATGCAGGATGAATATGGTATGAGTGATATTGTTATGCAAGGTGGATGTTAGTTAGAGGAAATATCTGATGATAGATAGAAATGAAATATTGATGATAGATAGAAATGTGATGTTAATTTAGAAGAAATAATGATAGATAGATAGAAATGTGATGTTTGTTAGTAGTTCATGAGTTGCTTTTGATTTGCTTTAGAGACTTTGCAGTTTGAACAATCCTTTTTTATATAGAAAATAAATACGATGCACCAGGGTATTAATGACCAAGGTGACTTTGTATCTATTGCATGGAATTTGACTCTACCAACAAGGAGTATTCTTGCTCATACCAGACATATAGAAACCCTGTTAGAGTGTATGGGTGAGAAGGTCCAATAACATAAGAGCTATTAAGAACCTAACATGTCACTGTTACACGAAATGTTCCAAAAATGACTTCCACACACAGAACAAAGCAAGTATTCACCATGGTAGTATAACAAGACTATCCACAAACAACAAATCAAAATGATGCTCAATTGCCTCCATTCCTTCTCTAAATCCTTATGGATATCCTTGAGAGATCCTGGGAATGAGTCAATAATGTAAATCACAAAAATAAGATAACAAAAAGATAAAACAATGATGTTATATCACTTTCCATATCTGTTTAGGGTGGGTCTATTTACCCATTGTTGATCCTGTCTATCGTAGGAATGGATCCGTTAAGACATATCTCAGGATGTTGTTGGGTCTTGTCAAAAAGATATGTATTTGATACTTGGCTTTGTTTTAGTTTGTTTTGCGATCAAATTCTTCTGTGATTGTCTGCTTGAAGGTTCCAACTGTTGATGCTTTATTTGCTTGTTTTGTTTGTTTTGTTTGTTTTTTCAAAGGGTGAGTGTGACGATCTGTTTATTATGGATGATGTCTTATTGCAAATTGTGATGGCAGACATGGGTCTTTTTTATTTTTCTAAGTTTTATGATGTTTTTGTTGTTTTATGGGGACTAACCTAGGGCCTCGGGGGATCATCAAAGATAAGCATTGCCTACGATGTACATGCAGAGGCTCGTAGTTCTCTTGGTTTGTTTGAATTTTTTTGACCTTTTATGTTTTTTGAATGCTTTTGGATTTTGTATTTTTGACTTTTTTTGGATTTTGTGTTTTTGACTAAGTTGAAATAAAGTATGTTGGAAACCTAAGGGAACTGACCTAGGGTCTCGGGGGCTAATGAACCTTTCCTATGTTGTACACGCAAAGACCACATAGTTCGATTGTTTGACTGAAAGCATAAACTATTTTTGGGTAAACAACATCGATAATCTGGATTGATATTCCACTTCTGCGTCTAGAGGATATGTTGTGGGAAATCTACTTGAACTGGCTGTGAGGTTCAATAAAATGTTGATATCTTAGACTATTTGAGTGAAGGAATAACCCCATGATGTTGTTTTATTTTTGATGTTTTCCAAATGTTTTTGTCTTTTGGGGTTTTCTAAATGTTTTTGACTTTTTTTCTATTTTCCATTATTTTTTTATCTTTTGTAATTTTCATTACCATGATAGGATGCTCAAAGATCTAATCCATGACCAGCTTTTTGAAACTGCCCCCAGTTGTAAATAAGATGACTTTCCTTAATCAGTGACAAGCCATGGTTGGATACCTTGTTTTATTATGAAATGAATGGGTGGATGTTGTGGATAGTACCGATAGATAATGATGTAAGTTTTATTCAAACATAGCGCCTGTTTGCCAGGTTTTCACTATGGTACCTATTCTAAGAGCGCCACAAAGTGGTTTTCACTCAGAGAATGTTTTATTTCTCTTTACTATTTTTCTTTCTTTTTGATTTTTTTGTATTTTTTTATTCTTTTTATTTATTTTTGGATTTTTACCCTTTTGCCTATGGTATTCTAATGTGCTTCATGTGTAGAGCTTCTTGAGGTGGTTGTTTTTCAGTGGTTCAAATAAGGTTCTCCTTCAGGAGTAGCTAACTGATATGCCCCAAAGCTGTAGCTTGTTGTGATGACAAACGGTCCTAACCAGTTGGGTTCAAATTTTCCTTTTCCATCATGATTTAGTTATATTTTTTTATTCTCTTTGAGGACTAATTCACCAACTTGAAAGTTCATGTCCTTGATCCTTTTGTCATAGTTTCGTTTGAGCCGATTCTGATAAACCTACAGATGGTTTAACGTGCTCAAACATCTTTCATCTAGGAGTTCTAATTCATTCAGCCTGGATACCCTATATTCTTCATTGTTGACTATGCCTTTTAGTGAAACTTGCAATGAAGGGATTTCGACCTCAATAGGCAAGACGACCTTTGATCCGTAGACCAAGGAAAATGGTGTGGCACCAATAGGTGTGCGAATGCTAGTTCGATAGGCCCATAAGGTTGTATTTAGCTGCAAATGCCAATCACGATAGGCTTCATTAACGGTCTTTTTGAGTATTTTTAGTATGGTTTTTTTAGATGCCTCAGCCTAACCATTTCCTTGGGGGTAATAGGGCATGGAGAATTGATGGTGGATAGAAAATTGGGAACTGAGCTCTTGGATATCCTGATTTTTTAATGGGGTTCCATTTTCTGTTATTATTGTTTGGGAAATTCCATACCTACAGATGAGATAATTCAAAATGAATTTTGATATTTGTTTTCCAATGATATAGGTCAATGGAATTGCCTCTATCCATTTAGTGAAGTACTGTGATAACGAATTTATGCCCATTGGATGAAGCGAGTGCTATCTTGCCTACTAGGTTTAATCCCCATTGTGAGAAAGGCCATGGTGTGGTTATAGGTCTCAATTCTTGTGCGGGTGCATGAACTAGGTCACTATGTTGCTAACATTGTCGACACTTTCTAGAATATTGTATGAATTCATGTTCCATGGAGGGCCAGTAGTATCCTGTTTTGAGCAGTTTCTGGACTAGGTTAAGTCCACCAGAGTGGGATCCACAAATACCTTTGTGAACCTCTTGTAAGGTTGTTTGTGCTTCTTCTGCATCAAGGCACCAAAGCAACATACCATCTAGACTACGATGGTATAGAGTATCTCCAAGGATGGTAAAACATGAAGTTTTATGGGTGAAGGTTTTCTTTTGGGTGGTTGTTAAGTCAATGAGTATGGTACCATGTTGTATATAGTCAAAGTTATCTTGGTACCATGGGGAGTTAGGACCAACAACAACACATACCAATTCTAATTTTGTGATGTCGAATGCTAGTACCAACAATTTTTCCACGAGGAACTCATATTTAGGCACATTTTGTGGAATATCAAGAAGTGAGCCTATTGTTTCCATTGCATCGACAGCTCAATTATTGATCCGAGGAATTTGCACAAAATTTATTCTGATGAAGTATTCCTTGAAACTATCTACCATTCTTTTATATGGCAACATTTTTTCATCTTTTGTCTGGTACTCATCGTTCACTTGTCTGATCACTAGCTCATTTATTTTCCATTCAATAGCCATTTTTAACTTGGTGATAAGAGCTTCCTATTCTGAGATGTTGTTCATGCATGGGAATGCAATCCTGTAGGCCTTGGGTATACTATATCCTTGTGGTGTGAGAAATAAAATACCGGCTGCAAATCCATGTTGTGTGTGGGACCCGTCAAAGTACGAGGTCCATTAGTCTATTTGTTATGTCCACTATGAGAGGTTTATGATCATCTAAGGGTGCTTCGGCCAGCTGGTCAGCTATAATTTGTCCCTTGATAGCTCTCCTATCCACATATTCTATATCAAACTCACTTAGTATCATTACCCATTTGGCTATTCGGCCTGTTAGGGTTGCCTTTGCTAGTAAGTACTTGAGTGGGTCTATCTTAGAAATGGGTCTATCTTAGAAATTAGCTTGACCTTTATGTTTAGGATGTAGTGTCTTAGCTTTTGTGTTGAAAACATGATTGACAGACATGCTCTTTCAATGGGTGAGTAGTTTAGTTCATATCCCACCAGTGTTCTGTTGATATAATAGACTGCCCTTTCCTTATTGTTATCATCTAGTTGGGCCAAGAGAGTTCCTAGTGTTGCTTGTGTGGTAGACATGTAAAGTATCATTTCCTTTTCTAGGATAGGCGGCATGAGTACAGGAGGAGTAAGCAGGTACTCCTTGACTTTTTGGAATGATTGATCACATCTCCCATCTGACTTGAAGGTGATGTCCTTGTGTAGGAGATGAGTGAAAGGGTGAAATTTGTTTGCCAATTGTGCGATAAATCTCCTGATGGATTGTAGCTTCCCTTGTAGGCTTCTCAGTTATTTTAGTGTCTTAGGTGGAGGCATCTCTATTATTGCTTTTACTTTGGCTAGATCTACTTCAATCCCTCTTCTTGATACTATGTACTTCAACAGTTTTCTAGATGTTACCCCAAATACACATTTCTTAGGATTGAGTCTTAGATTGTATTGTTCAAGACAATCAAATACCTTGGCCAGGTTTGTCAAGTAGTCTTCTCTTTTGATTGATTTTGCTAGAATGTCGTCCACATAGTCCTCCATGATTGTGTGTAGCATATCATGAAATATTGTCGTCATTGCTCTTTGATATGTCGCTCCTGCATTCTTTAGACCAAAGGGCATTACATTCCAACAAAATTTCCCCCAAGCACAAATGTTGTTTTGTGTTGGTCATCTAGAGAGATCTTTATCTGGTTGTATCTGAAGAAACCATCCATTAAGGATAGAATCTCATGCCCTACTGTTAGATCTCCAATCATGTCGATACTTGGCAATGGAAAGTTTTCCTTTGGACAAGCTTTGTTCAAGTCTCTGAAGTTTGTGCATATTATTATGCCCCCAGTAGGTTTGGACACTAGTACTAGATTTGATATTGTGATATAAGAGGGATTCGCTGCACACGGGTCTCTCCTTTCTTGAGATATCACCAGGGAACAAACTTCCCTTATACACCTCAGGATAGTAGAATGATAAAGAACTAAGAACATGGTTATGTCTTCAAGGGAAATAGTCAGAGGTCCTGAGAGAGCTGGATTAGAAGTTTTTTGTCCCAGAAGAGAGAGCTCTCGGCCAGAAGACGTCAACGTAGATCTAGGATGCCAGCACAGCGTGTTGTCATCTGAAAGTCGCGCTGGCATCCCAAGCAACAAAGAACTTAGGAACTCAATGGACAGAAAGTAATCCTACCTACAGACTCAAGAGTGATATAAACAGAGCTATTAACTAACCGAAAAGCCAAATACTGAAAGAAATATCAAGATGCTTGGAGAAAGCTTACCCTTTTCTCGGACACTCGAATCTTCACTCCAAGCTCCTTTTCGTAACCTACACACAAGAGATCAAGGAGAATTTGTTGGGTGGCTATATAGGGGCCTACCTTAGTCAGACCCCGCTTTGGTGTTTCCACCTCCACGGACAGCCAAGTTGGAAAGGAGTGCAAAAGGAGTAAATAAAGTGTGTGGTGAAAGCAATACCCACTCGAGGAGTAGAACCCACACCACAATAAGCATGTGGTGAAAGCAATACCCACTCAAGGAGTAGAACCCGCACCATGATAAATGTGTGGTGAAAGCAATACCCACTCGAGGAGTAGAACCCGCACCACTAAAGAGTAGACAAATGCTTGTAAAAGGAAACTGAGAAAGGGAGAGAGAGAGTATTACCCATCGGCCAAGGCCCTCTCCGGAGCACATAGATGCACTGCTGAGTGCTTGCTTGAGATTTGTTGCTGCTAGGGGGACCTTAGTCCAGCATGGCTTCACCTATGAGAGTGTTACTATCAAGGAGAAGAAGTCTCAAAGTGGTAGCAAGAACTTGAATGAGAGCTAGTGTGTAGTCTTCCAATCTTCCAACCTCTAAATGAAAGGAAAAAAGACGTTCTTATGCTTGCAAAGGCGCAAAAGAGCTGTTACTTTTGGAATGTAACTTCCAGGACACGTGTCGTAGGGGTTAACCTTCCAGATTCCACATTTTCAGCTCGGGAAATGACTAGGATGCTAGCGCGTTGTGCAAACGTCTACGCGCCACGCATTCGTCCAAAGCTTGTATTCTTAGGGAACGTGTCGCCAGGCTTCTTTTGCTCAGCCACTTGTCCTCCTGAAGTCATAATCACAAAATTCTGACTCGAGGGGTTTTGTCATTAATATTTTGGAGTGTCATAAATGCTAGGCAAAAATGTGGAAATATGGAATTGCCCCTAGGTGCAATTCTGCGATATTACATTTTTCCCACACTTTAGTGGGCTCAATTTTTGAAAAAATCAGCCTCACTAAAGTAGAAAAGAAAAATTTCACCCAAACTTTTGAATTTCATGAGTTTGCGTGCCAACAAAAAGAGACTGTGGCTAACCGGGACTGAAGATGCCCCCAACATCTGAGCTCGACAAACAACATCTAAACGGTCGTGAAATTTTTGAATGTTCCATCCTGCAAAACTCAATGTTTAGGTTAGCTTCAAAAAAATAGAAGAAAGCTTCCACGAAAAGAGGAATGATCAAGAAAAAAGTCGTCAATTCGGAAGAAAATGTGATCAAGAGACGACCTTATGCCCCCTCCTGGGTTTGCCCCCAGTTCAGTGGGGAAAATTCAGGAGAAACTGGGGAGCCACAAAGCCTAGGGAAAATGGGCCCTAGGGGGCCTATATATACCTAGGTGGGCCCCTAGAAGGGTAATTTTCACTATTCACAGCGAACAAATTATTGACTTTTGTAAGAGAAAAGTTAGCAAAATGCCTAGCAGGAGAGAGTATGAGGAACCGAGGTTGAAGCAACTGTGTCGGGACATCGTCGAGGGTCGCAAGGTGGACTAGGTAAGTCGCAAACTCTTGTTTTTAGTGATTTTTGATGCATTTTTTAGATTTTTTTAGTCGGCGAGGTGCGCAGGCTTCTTTTTCGCTCGCCCGTGTCCCAAAACCACATTTTCGTCTAAGATAAGCACCCTCATCCCTTTTTCATGCTGTCATCTCAAATACACGCTGTCGTCTCTGAGACAACCATGACGGCAAGGGACGTATGCGCGGTGCGCAGACGTCTGCACGTCACACATAAGTCTTAATGATTTTTTTGCAATTTTTGATGTAAAATGTCAATGTTCTGATTCAAGCTTTTCTTGCTTCTTGGTAGGAGTACCCTGAGATTCAGGAGCATCCTGGAGGGCGAGCATTCTGGCTAGTCCGCGAGCAGAGAGATCGGTTATCAGCGGACGAGGTCACACTCTTGGAGCGTGTCAGTCTCTGGCATGTTTTCACTATGCCAGAGATGAGATACCATGAGCAGATGCTTACGGCCCTCATGGAGCGGTGGGATGCCACTACGTCATCTTTCCAGTTACCAGTTGGGGAGATGACTATCACTCTCAAGGATGTCTATTGGATCCTCAGCCTACCCATCTATCGACGGTGGGTGGCCCTAGATGACACACAATCTACACGGGAGCAAGCGAAGGGTGTCTGCTACTGCACAGGGAGGACAAACAACGGTGATGATACGGGCCACATTTACACGCACTGGTATGACCAAGCGAGGACCACAATGTCGTTGATTCGTCGAGTTACGGTCGTGACCGTTTCTTTTCATATCATGATTGACGGGCGAGGCTCACACCTGCACAGGGGCCTCGTCCATATGATCAGAGAGATGGTGGAGTGTAGGACTATCTTTTCCTGGGGGCGCAACATGCTTGTGCACCTCTACAAGGAGTTCGGTCGGTACGTGCATTATGAGTACCGTAGCCTGACAATGTGCACACTTTTGCAGGCGTGGGCCTTCGCCCACATCATGTGCACTTGGCCGATCAGTTTTCCCCAGTTTCGACCGTATGGGGTCCCCATGGCCCACTGGTACAATATGATGGGCTAGTGGAGGTTCGGAGATCTACAGTTTTGGCAGCTACAGTTTGATACCCTCACAGCAGATAGGGTATGATGGAGGCCCTATCAATTTTTTAGGTGGGTGGATGATGGCAGGTATTTGAGGAACCTGCAGAGATATCTTTTTTGATAGGGCATAAGGACTATATTATTGTGCCCTACTACTAGAGTTGAGTCATGCGACAGCATGACCGACCGAAAACCATACCACTAGATGTGCCCACCTATACTAGGGCCCATAGGAGCATGGTGAGGGTCAGGGACCGCCCTTGCCCAAGTATTATAGACATAGTCCCATCTAATGATGATGATCATGATCATGATCTACCACCCTTAATGGTGGCAGATAATGTAAGCGTAGCCGTAGATTTCACGCGGTGGTGGGAGAGGCATCGGCTAGCTCCTGTGTTTGGTGAGGGTGCTCCAAGAGGGGACCCTAGTCCACAGGGGGACTTACTAGCCTTGCCACCATAGGACAGGAGGAGAGATCGGCAGCAGGTCGGGGAGGAGGAGGAGGAAGCAACACCAGCGAGGCCGAGGCGACGAAGGAGATCAAATCCCCCACCGGTGACCCCTGTCTCTTCGACACCACCATCTTCTTCTGCAGTTGCATCACTCGTGGCACCAGGAGTGACCACCAAGGCCAACGACGCAGGTCCGAGCACCGAGCCTCACCTTGACTCAACATGGAAATCGGGCGATCCAGGTATACATGGTTTATTGTTCTATGTTTTGTACTTTTAGTCTAATGATATATGTATCTTATATATATATGCCATGTGATACTAATATCTTTTCCTTTTCTATGGTTGCAGAGGATGCACAGGGATGGACCGGGCTTATAGCTCAGTGCATATAAGAGGTGGCCCTCGTGGTACAGATTCAGGGATCAGTCCTTAAGGCATATCAGTTGGCGTCTGCGGGGCGACATGCCCCCAACTTCAAGCCATTTGCATGCCTACGAACTACATACAAGGATCGGGGTACAGAGATCGTCCAACTGATAGCAGAGTTGACGAGTGTGTGAGGGCAGTGTGACTAGCTGTCAGGGGAGCTACGGATAGCGCTCGCCAAGCGAGACATGGCAGTGAGGAGGGATGATGTCACTAAGCAGGAATGTGACGCCTTTCAGAGCCGTCTCGATAACCTTAGTGGGTAGTCATCAGCTGTGAGTCTGACAGAGTTTCAGCAACTGCGGGACCAGCTACAACAGGTGGAGCTGACGATATTTCCTTGCAAGGGGAGATCAGAGGGATACAGGCAACCTTGTCTGCATCACGCTCTCATCGTTCACGCTCGATGACTACCGTCCAACCCCTCCCATGGATTTCAGAGCGTCCACCAGAGCTAGAGGGGTCCGAGAGCCACGCGTCTTAGTGATCGGGGATCATCATCATCATTTTTTTCTGTACACCATATTTGGTAGTGAGATACATACATATTCATACATACTTGTAGATCTTTCTGTACAGACATATATTCAGTAGCCACTCATTTTTTGTAGTAGTGGCCCAATACATGTACATGACATTGGATACATACATTGTGTATATATATACATATATGGGTACATCGATTTTGGTTTCATGGAATTGTTTATCTGGATGTGTATTTTTTATTTCTCATACGTTCATGCTATGCATGTTATGTTCTCATGTGGATGTATGCTTATATTAGATGCTAATATGATTTAATTAAACACACATGGTTGTATGTTAATTATATACAATGATGATCTAATGCACACACACACACATGCAAATGGTCACTCATAACACAAAAAAATCATCATAATGTGTTAATGAACAATGTCAACATATGCAGTACTACTACTCTTTTTTTAGAGAGAGAGCACCACATAGGTGACACATAGGACATTACACATAGTAATGACGAAGATGCATAGCATTAATAGTTTCCTTCAAAGGCGTTTCATCCATAGATGATAATCCATAGGCACCTGAGCCATATAGAGAAATCACAATGTAAGGGCCTAACCAGTTAGGGCTAAATTTTCCTCTCTGGTTGGGCGACGCATTTACATTTCTCTAATTTTCACAAAGAACCAAATCTCCTATTTTAAAGTTTCGAGGGAGTACACTTTGATTGTATTATCTAGATAACCATCGATGATAAGCTTTAAGATGTTTGAGGGATCGTAATCAGCGCTCATCAAGCATCTCTAGCTGATGCAGGCGGTTGACTCGATAGGTCTCATTATCAATTAGCCCTTTCGGGGAAACTCGTAAAGACGAGATTTCCAATTCTAAGGGCATGATAGCTTTGGCACCATACACGAGATTATAGGGCATTGTCCCTATAGCTGTGTGTACACTCGTGCGATAGGCCCATAAAGCATACGTCAGTTGAATGTGCCAGTCTTTACCATGTTTATTAACTATTTTTCAAAGAATAAGCTCAAGAGTTTTATTCGATGCTTTTACTTGATCATTAGATTGAGGATAGTAGGGTGTGGAGAACCTGTGCTAGATGTGAAATTTCTAGAGGAATTGCTTCACTTCCTTGTTTTTAAATGGTGTACCACTATCAGGAACAAGTGTGGTGGGCAATCTGAATCGAGAGATGATGTTGTTCATAAGGAAGCTACAGATAGCTTCAACATTTGTAGATCGGAGCAGGATAGCCTCGACCTACTTTCTGAAGTAATATGTAGCGGTAATGATGAAGGCATGTCCTTTGGAAGAGGGAGGTGATATATTTCCAATAATATCCAACACCCATTTAGCGAACGGCCAAAGGGAATTTTAGTTTTGCAACTCTTGGGCGGGCGCATGAATGAGTCAACTATGTTGTTGGCATTGAGGGCACTTCTTGACAAAGTCAAAGGAATCTTGTTCCATTGTTTTCCAACAGTATCCCATGTGTATCAACCTCAGTGTCAGGGATTTACCACCAAAATGTCCACCCCCAAAGCCTACATGAGCTTCCTTAAGGGCAAGGGGTATTTCCACTTTGGTAAGACACCTAAGAAGAAAGCCATTATAGGACTTCCTATAAAGGATGTCTGATAGGATGACGTAGCGAACAAAAAGCTTCCTCACGCGAGTGCGGTCATTCTTTATTGCATCATCGGGGAAGTTCCTAGTTTTTAAATAGTTATAGATATCAGAAAACCATTCCCTATAGTCTACATGGGAACACATGGGGAATTCAACCTCAGGTTCTTCGAGAACCGCAGGGGTTTGCAAGACCTGGACTACAAAGTGGTACACTTTCATATCTTCTTTGGAAGGTACCAAGGAAGCAGCACTAGCCATGGCATCAACATGTCTATTTTCTCTCCTAGGGACACTGTCTATTGTGAAAGAAGAAAATTGTTCGAGCAAAGACAAAGCAAGCTCCCGGTATCGAGACAACTTACTTTGCTTGGCCTAATAGGTTCCCATTATTTCATTCACTATAAGTTTAGAGTCACCTAGGATACGAAGGTGATTGATTTTTAGTGCTATCGCGGCATGTAAGCCAGCTGTAAGGTCTTTGTACTCAGCGATGTTTGTAAGGGTCCAAAAATCTCAATTACTAACTATTATCCTTAATTTCCAAATTTATTAGAACCAAACAATTATACAATGGGAAATAAAGAGGAATAATTAAATAATTTAGAATCACTTATTTAAAGTGAATGACATACATATCAATGAATCAAGGTATATCGAAAGAATCTCAAATAAGCGATTTATCAGTGTGAATGAGGTTCATATTTATTCAAAGTAAATAACTTATAGGTGCAACATAACTGACCGTCCTAAGGATGCTTTCACAAAATAGGCTTGCTCATCCATGTGTCAACCACCTAGACCTGCAAGAAAAAGTTAGTGAATAGGGGTTTGCCTTGGTCAAACCCCGTTTTGGTAGTCAAACCTTAAAATGAAATGAAATAAGATAAAGGCGGGATGAATGATCACCTTATGATGTTGCAACTCACCAAAACTCTAGCAATTAGCTCTTGATTGATGGTTATAGAACTTGACTTGAAGGCTTACTTGAGTCATGAAATATTCATCACACATGTTAGCTCAATATCAACATGCTACATGAAGGACTTGTCATGATGATGAGGCATTGGGGTTACTATTACAATAATGATGAGATTACTTTGTAGAAAGTAACACTATTAAACATTTTAAACATTAACAAACAAGATTCCTAATTCACCTTCCAATGTATACTTAACAAGTTCCCTCGATTTTTCTTCTCCATTTAAAATCTTTGTATACATGTATTCACCCAATCACTGAATTCAACATGCTGAACCTTTTTAACTTACTATCCATTACCCAAATATTCATTTATTCAATGAACATGCTACACACTCCTCTATATTTATTCTACTTAAAAGTATTAAAGCACATGGAGATTTTAAATCTATTATTAAAACAAATAATAGACACAATGCTACACATTAATAAAATTCTAAATCTAACTTCATGTACATTAGTAGAAGCAAAGACATCTTTACATCATTGAAGAAGAAGAGTAGGAGCCCTTAGTTGATTTCTCTTTAGCACAAAAATAACCAACTAATAGATCAAGAATATGCATTATGGTTATGCTCAGGTGTTAAAGACATTATGCCTTTTCATCATTTAGTTTCCCAAAGGAAAAATACTTAACTCCTCTTTATTTCATTCTATAAGATTCAATCCATTTTGGACACAACTACCTTTCACAAACCAATTTGATCAAAAACGTTTAAAAAAGAAAGAAAATAAATAAATTCTTCTCGAATCGAAGCTATGTCTAGAGGGAAACCGGGGTCTATAATAATCAATTTGATTCACTGTATTTGAAATGGTTGTCTCAAAGAAGATATGGAAGAAACTAATTCTAAATTGGGGAACACTCAACAGATTTTGCCAGTTATTAGAAGGAAATTGGTCAACACATAAATTAAATTGGTGACCACAGAAAAGTACAAAAGTCAAATACATCACTGCAATAGATTTAATAAGGATTGGATCTTCTAGTGCTCAACTTTCTTTTCCTATTGGCTATTTTATTGATTAACCATGATCATGAGAAATAGAGCCAATACCTTTAGAATAAAATGAGAGAAGATTCACAAAAAATGGGGGAAGGAAAGAGACACAATAATAGAGTAAGAGAAAAGTACAATTTTGACCTTTCACTTTAGCACGAGCTGGAAAAAAAAATACCTTATTTTCCTTTGTCTGCACTAACTTCCATCTTCCACATCTACTAGGTACTCCATAGTTGCCCTCCCAATTTAATCTGACTCCTCCAATATTAGATGATATCCAATTGAGGATGGCATGGCAGGCTTAATGGGACCTTTCCAGTCAGCACTTGAATTAATCCATGCAACTACAAATATTCCCTGACATATCCAACTTTGAATTGCAATCTACGGTCCTTAAAGGAATTAACTCCCAATGCATATGGACCAAAGTACAAAATCGTGATTTCCTATTTGGGCATAATTGAGTATGTTAGAGGTCCAAACTAAAGGTTTATTTATTTTGAATACACTACTTGACTTATTTCGTCAACCTGGCACTATTGAAGACCCTGATTTATGTAGGAGTGGCGCTTATTAACTCTGAATCCTCTTTTGTTGATGCGGGGAAATAGTAGCATAATGGCATAATAGCTCACATCTATGAATAATTACTTGAATTAATTCTACCCCAAAATTATTTGGCATAGTACTACCGCCATCAAAAGTATATATATATAGATAAAGAAATGTATTATACAATGAAACATATCCACTATAAAAAAAGGCACCTAACTCTGATGAAGGTTTCCACCCAACACCCTAAGTGATTGCACAGATCGAATACAAACAAGATATATCAAGGCGATCAGAAAACATCTGAGTTTTGATTACTAACTCGAGGCTTCTGGGCCCTGAAAGGCTACCATAATGCTTAGCAAGAAATCATTAATGTGCAGTCATTCGATTCAGACTCAACAACCACCCAAAAAGAAGAAGTTTGGAGCTTTCTATCATGCTAATACGTTGACAATATTTATCTTCAAGTGCTACAACTGTGATAGATTGTTAATAGAATCAAGGAGGTTATTTAAATCTTTAAACTTCCTACTATGTTCAAGTGCAGCAACTAAGACAAGTTGACAAATGGGATTCGAGAAATTATTTACCTTACAACCTTCTATTGATGCCTCCCATTGGGGAGGACGCTGCCTGTGGAGGGCAGTGCCCTCTCCACAGGTTGCGGCCTGTGGAGGGGGCACTGTCTTCCATAGCGCAACCTCCCAATGGGAAAGAATGTGACTAGGAGTCCCCTCCCACACTTAAAGTTTTTCATTCAAATCACTAACAAAAATATACTAAATAGTAAATGCATGGCCCAGTTCTGACACCTAATGAACCATTGTTTTCAGACTCCTTATCGAAGAGAACTTGAGATGTATATCCAATTATTATTTGAATTGAACCAAGATTAGATCACCATGCTTAAATATTAAATAGAAACACCAATTATTATTAGAACCAGATTCTTTAAATAAAACTCAAGTGACACAACTCAAATTTAAAACATGATTCCAGGTAAAATGTTTGAAACTTCAGTTTGTTCACAGCTAAACCTCAAAAATTTTGAACTATATTCCAAGGGTAACAATAAACACGACATCCAAAAAGACAGAAGCACTACTAGATAATATCACATATAATTTTATAACTAGATTTTTAAAGAAAATCCCAGAAATACAGAAAATCCAGATTTAAAGCACGCCTTCTAGATAATTGTTCAAAACATCAATTGGCTCACAGCCAAACCTAGGGATTTCGATTATCATTTCAATAGGGAAAGAAGTGTTGCCAGAAATTTACAATACATGAGGCACAATACCAATGCTTCCAAATGTTGGTCAATACAGAAGCCTTTCTAGAAATAACGACTGTCAGGAGGATTGGCGCATTTTGTCCCTAATTATGAAGGATTGCACACAATATACATCGGTATTATGTTGAGCAATGCATGAGAGTCAGCAGGCAGACTGATGACTATGCCATTTTTTGACCTCTCAAGGATCCAGTCCATAAGGGAAGTACCCTATTGTATACATTATTGAGTAAGACTACATATGCCTCCATTTTTGGTAAAATCTTCCTACTACAACTACAACTATGGTGTCGATCTCTCAGAATAGGACTCCTATTAGCATATGGAGAGACCCGAAAATCACCACCAAGCAGAGGTGACCAGTTGTTCCTTCCTTTTCCGTTATTCTTTTTCCTCTTTTAAAAGATTTCTTTTTAGTTTCCTCCAAAACTGAATCTTGAAAATAATAAAGTTTATTTTATTTTATTTTTCTTGCACAATATTTATTCAGTAAATATTAAAGAAAGTACCATTTTAATTCCAACTTAAATATGTATTTCAAATATTATAAAGAAACACCATTTATCTAAACATAAAGATATCATACCTTGTTATTTCATTTTTACCTTAATGTCAAAAGCAGCCCACTTGACAAAGATATTGTTTAGTTCCAACACCTAACTGTTCATCACAACAAAATTCCTGTTACTAGCATCCATTCACTTGAACACCTTGTTAGTACATCCTAGCTTCATCAATTCACTCTATTTACCTTAAATAATAAAAGCATGCATCTAATTTATTTACTTCATACAATCTTCTATATCGTATTCAAGTCTTCTTTTATATTCCAAGGTATTTACCGATAGAAAGAAATAGCTATGACATTTGTCAACATGCCAACTCACATGAGATGTTAGAGTAATTTCCTATATGATGGTAAACAAGCATCCCATACTACTTGTTATCATCATTAGCGAATTAAAATACTAACAAAAGAAAAGTGTCAACAATTGGAAAATGTCAAACAATTACAACAAGGTCTTCACCTCAATCATCAACATGAAAGATAAGAAGATCAACAAGTTACAAATGATCATCAACATGATTAGAATCATCAAAGATAAGATCACTTACTATTACAAAAGGTTCGATTTGATTACCATAGCAACCTAGAATACCAAATGTCAAGAAGTTCCTCAAGAGCTCGACACTGATTCAAATCTCAATTTATAATTAGAAATAGTAATGTAATCCTTTACTATGTTACAAATGCAACGAGGATGCATGAAAGAGAAGTGAAATCATTTCAATTCACTAATCAAGTCATACAATGATCTATGCAATGATACATATCCAAGTTATGAATTACATAAAGAAAATAAAACATTTAATCAATCTTCAACTGCCATAACCCAGTGGTCTTCCGCAAGCCGAAGGTCAAAAGCATGGTTAAGGTGCTTTTCCCACCCAACCATGAAGCATAACACTTCCCCAGGATTCTTCCTAACTCGAAGAACACCCGACCCTGCATGAGGTGCCTAGAAACCAATAATAATAGGGCGGGAGGGAAACTCTTGATGCATGCCTAATGCCTTATATGCACTCTTACACTAGAATGAACATATTTCTTGCATACAGGATGTGGCAAAGAAACATATATATATAAATAAATAAATTCTAGGCATTCATTATTCATCTATTTCAATGGTACAGCTCGCTTTGGCCAAAGCATATATAGAAAAAGGAATTTGGTTGATCTTGGAAAAGAAGATCACCTTCTCTATTGATCCACATTCGACATCTTGTCCTAGAAGGTAAGCTTGAATTTATCACACACAACACATCAACAAGAAGAATCAAATTGCATAAAATAGTGCATAACATACTCAAATGCACATAGAATGAATAATTAACAATCTAGAATACTTTAACCCTGGGTGCCTAACTCGCATAGGGTATGAATACAAAATTTACTAGTAGTGCCTCACTTGCACAAATATGAAACATGTCTTACATACAATGTGCATTACTCATTCAATTTTTCATACAATGAATATGGTAAGTGCATTGCTTGCACTAAAGGTGAAATATGCATAAATTACAGTAGTGTAGTTATAGTGATCATTACTCAATCCTATAAACACAATGAGTATCAAAAGTATATCCCACACTCAATTTATGAATACAATCATTACTCAAGTACCTCATCCATACAAAGGGATCAATAACTTACTCCAGTGCATCACTAACACAAGAACAACAATGATATGAACTATGCATCATTCATATTAGTATAGTGAACAATTCTCGTTTCAACATAGATATAAGTATAGTTAAGGCAATGATTTTCTATGATGTGCATACAATCATTCATACAGATGACTCATTCACATGGAGCAGGAGAAGTGCATTGTTGCACTAATATAATTCTCATATAGTACATACTTTCACTAATAACAACCAAGCATACATGATTCAATCACATCAATCACTTCTTATCTTGTCTGATAGACATATCAAGTTATCTATCAGCTCAATTTCTATGAATTACCAATGGAGATTCTCAAGACATGAGAACCTTACCTTTTTGAATGATCACATGGATTCTATTAGATCCAAATCTGATATGAATAAGACATTGCTCACTTTTCATTTTTCCAACGCTTAGAACTATCACAAACATTCGTGCCTTAA
This sequence comes from Sequoia sempervirens, assembly GCA_007258455.2. NCBI lineage: Eukaryota > Viridiplantae > Streptophyta > Pinopsida > Cupressales > Cupressaceae > Sequoia > Sequoia sempervirens. Next base: position 545,472,111 of record VDFB02271358.1, on the reverse strand, counting down.
ACATCCCTCTTTCTTTCAAAAAGATTCTATTATTATCCACTTTATTTACTTCACAAGTGATTTTCCTTCTTTCACTCATCAAAAATTTATTCTTTTCTTCTTCCCCTGTATCTTATCAACTCATTCATCCTTTACGTTATCAAAGAGATTTCTCTTCACAATATATTTCTCTTATTAATCCATTTTTATTGTCATATCGTCATTCAAGGGTTGTCACCATTTGCTATCCAGCTTGGCTCACTTCAAATCACACTATAAATTGCCATCTTGGCTTAGTTCAAATATTCATCATCACTCTTACTAGCAATTCTTATGAAAATGCGATTAAGGCAAAGTGATCTCACACCTCTAGAGTTCCTAAATGGTCAAACTACGTATAAGCTTCTAATCGATTTAAATCAACCATCTAAGAATCACCAATTCAGCAAAATAATCTCGACCCATAACTCGAGGTCACTATTCAATATATCAGGTTCACATAGCACAGTAGACTTGAGGTCCGAGTGTTGAACCTAAGTGCTCTGATACCAAATGTAAGGGTCCAAAAATCTCAATTACTAACTATTATCGTTGATTTCCAAATTTATTAGAACCAAACAATTATATAATGGGAAATAAAGAGGAATAATTAAATAATTTACAATCACTTATTTAAAGTGAATGACATACATATCAATGAATCAAGGTATATCGAAAGAATCTGAGATAAGCGATTTATCAGTATGAATGAGGTTCATATTTATTCAAAGTAAATAACTTATAGGTGCAACATAACTGACCGTCCTAAGGATGCTTTGACAAAATAGGCTTGCTCATCCATGTGTCAACCACCTAGACCTGCAAGAAAAATTTAGTGAATAGGGATTTGCCTTGGTCAAACCCTGTTTTGGTAGTCAAACCTTAAAATGAAATGAAATAAGATAAAGGCGGGATGAATGATCACCTTATGATGTTGCAACTCACCAAAACTCTAGCAATTAGCTCTTGATTGATGGTTATAGAACTTGACTTGAAGGCTTACTTGAGTCATGAAATATTCATCACACATGTTAGCTCAATATAAACATGCTACATGAAGGACTTGTCATGATGATGAGGCATTGGGGTTCCTATTACAATAATGATGAGATTACTTTGTAGAAAGTAACACTATTAAACATTTTAAACATTAATAAACAAGATTCCTAATTCACCTTCCAATGCATACTCAACAAGTTCCCTCAATTTTTCTTCTCCATTTAAAATCTTTGTATACATGTATTCACCCAATCACTGAATTCAACATGCTGAACCTTTTTAACTTACTATCCATTTCCCAAATATTCATTTATTCAATGAACATGCTACACACTCCTCTATATTTATTCTACTTAAAAGTATTAAAAGCACATGGAGATTTTAAATCTATTATTAAAACAAATAATAGACACAATGCTACACATTAATAAAATTCTAAATCCAACTTCTCGTACATTAGTAGAAGCAAAGACATCTTTCCATCATTGAAGAAGAAGAGTAGGAGCCCTTAGTTGATTTCTCTTTAGCACAAAAATAACCAACTAATAGATCAAGAATATGCATTATGGTTATGCTAAGGTGTTAAAGACATTGTGCCTTTTCATCATTTAGTTTCCCAAAGGAAAAATACTTAACTCCTCTTTATTTCATTCTATAAGATTCAATCCATTTTGGACACAACTACCTTTCGCAAACCAATTTGATGAAAAACGTTTAAAAAAGAAAGAAAATAAATGAATTCTTCTTGAATCGAAGCTATGTCTAGAGGGAAACCGGGGTCTATAATAATCAATTTGATTCACTGTATTTGAAATGGTTGTCTCAAAGAAGATATGGAAGAAATTAATTCTGAATTGGGGAACACTCAACAAATTTCGTCAGTTATTAGAAGGAAATTGGTCAACACATAAATTAAATTGGTGACCACAGAAAAGTACATAAGTCAAATACATCACTGCAATAGATTTAATAAGGATTGGATCTTCTAGTGCTCAACATTCTTTTCCTATTGGCTATTTTATTGATTAACCACTATCATGAGAAATAGAGCCAACATACCTTTGGAATAAAATGAGAGAAGATTCACAAAAAATGGGGGAAGGAAAGAGACACAATAATAGAGTAAGAGAAGAGTACAATTCTTACCTTTCACTTTAGCACGAGCTGGAAAAAAAAATACCTTATTTTCCTTTGTCTGCACTAACTTCCATCTTCCACATCTACTGGGTACTCCATAGCTGCCCTCCCAATTTAATCTAACTCCTCCAATATTAGACGATATCCAATTGAGGATGACATGGCGGGCTTAATGGGACCTTTCCAGACAACACCTGAATTAATCCATGCAACTACAAATATTCCCTGACGTATCCAACTTTGAATTGCAATCTACGGTCCTTAAAGGAATTAACTCCCAATGCATATGGACCAAAGTACAAAATCGTGATTTCCTATTTGGGCATAATTGAGTATGTTAGAGGTCCAAACTAAACGTTTATCGATTTTGAATACACTGCTTGACTTATTTCGTCAACCTGGCACTATTGAAGACCTCGATTTATGCAGGAGTGGAAATTATTAACTCTGAATCCTCTTTTGTTGATGCGAGGAAATAGTAGCATCACGGCATAATAGCTTACATTTATGAATAAAGAATTACTTGAATTACTTCTACCCCAGAATGATTTGGCACAGTACTACCGCCATCAAAAGTATATATATATATAAAGAAATGTATTATACAATGAAACATATCCACCATACAAAAGGCACCTAACTCTGATGAAGGTTTCCACCCAACACCCTAAGTGATTGCACAGATCGAACACAAACAAGAGATATCAAGGCGATTAGGAACATCTGAGTTTCGATTACTAACCCAAGGCTTCTGGGCCCCGAAAGGCTACCATAAGGCTTAGCAAGAAATCATTAATGTGCAATCATTCGATTCAAACTCAACAACCACCCAAAAAGAAGAAGTTTGGAGCTTTCTATCATGCTAATACGTTGACAATATTTATCTTCAAGTGCTGCAACTGTGATAGATTGTTAATAGAATCAAGGAGGTTATTTAAATCTTTAAACTTCCTACTATGTTCAAGTGCAGCAGATGAGACAAGTTGACAAATGGGATTCGAGAGATTATTTACCTTACAACCTTCTATTGATGCCTCCCATTGGGGAGGACGCTGCTTGTGGAGGGAAGTGCCCTCTCCACAGGTTGCAGCCTGTGGAGGGGGCACTGTCCTCCATAGCAAAACCTCCCAATGGGAAAGAACGCGACTGGGAGTCCCCTCCCACACTTAAAGTTTTTCATTCAAATCACTAACAAAAATATACTAAATAGTAAATGCATGGCCCAGTTCTGACACCTAATGAACCATTGTTTTCAGACTCCTTATCGAAGAGAACTTGATATGTATATCCAATTATTTATTGAATTGAACCAATATTAGATCACCGTGCTTAAATATTAAATAGAAATACCAATTATTATTAAAACCATATTCTTAAATAAAACTCAAGTGACACAACTCAAATTTAAAACATGATTCCAGGTAAAATGTTTGAAACTTCAATTTTTTCACAGCTAAACCTCACAAGTTTTGAACTGTATGCCAAGGGTAACAATAAACACGACATCCAAAAAGACAGAAGCGCTACTAGATAATATCACATATAATTTTATAACTAGATTTTTAAAGAAAATCCCAGAAATACAAAAAATCCAGATTTAAAGCACGCCTTCTAGATAATTGTTCAAAACATCAATTGGCTCACAGCCAAACCTAGGGATTTTGATTATCATTTCAATAGGGAAAGAAGTTTTGCCAAAAATTTACAATACCTAAGGCACAATACCAATGCTTCCAAGATGTTGATCAATACAGAAGCCTTTCTAGAAATAATGACTATCATGAGGATTGGTGCATTTTGTCCCTAAGTAGATGAAGGATTGCACACAATATACATCAGTATTATGTTGAGCAATGCATGAGAGTTAGTAGGAAGACTGATGACTATGCCAGTTTTTGACCTCTCAAGGATCCAGTCCATAAGGGAAGTACCCTACTATATACATCATTGAGTAAGACTTCGTATGCCTCCATTTTTGGTAAAATATTCCTACTACAACTACAACTATCGTGCCGATCTCTCAGAACAGGACTCCTATTAGCATATGGAGAGACCCGAAAATCACCACCAAGCAGAGGTGACCAGTTGTTCCTTCCTTTTCCGTTATTCTTTTTCCTCTTTTAAAAGATTTATTTTTAGTTTCCTCCAAAACTGAATCTTGAAAATAATAAAGTTTATTTTATTTTATTTTTCTTGCACAATATTTATTCAGTAAATATTAAAGAAAGTACCATTTTAATTCCAACTTAAATATGTATTTCAAATATTATAAAGAAACACCATTTATCTGCAAATAAAATGATATTTTTCTAAATACTAAACATCGTCATTTATTTGCTAGATAAATTTTATAATTGTAATTAATTATTTTATTTCCTTACATTTTTTTATTTTTCCACAAATTATTTTAATTAAACATTGTAAATACGAACAATAAGAATAGGGGTTGTGACAATGTTATTGGTACAAGGAAAGTATAATCGAAAGGACAAGGTAACTGGTTTGTGTTCGGGGGATATTAGGACTACCCCACTCCATAACCAATTTGACACCTTGACCCATCAAAATACATTTTCCATTCGAGATCATGGTCTATCGTAAAAATGTTTTTATCAGGAAATAAATCTAAGCCAGGAAGGGAGTGAAATGAGGGAGCTTCTGCCAACTAATCCGCAACCACTTGACCCTTTATCAATTTCTGAGTAACAAACTTTATGTCGAACTCAGAAAGCAACATAACCCATTTCGCTAACCTTCCTGCCAAATCGGTGCTGGAAAACAGATGCCTTAAAAGATCCGTTTTTACTATGACATGCATTTCAGCATGGAGGAGGTAATTCCTCAACTTCTGTGTAGCGAATACAAGAGCAAGGCATTGCCTTTCCATGGAGGAATAACAAGTTTCGTAATCAACCAAGACGTGGCTAATGTAGTAGACCGCTCTTTCCTTCTCAGAGTCGTCATATTGAGCTAAAAGAGTTACTAAAGCATATGGCGATGCGGCTAGGTAAAGCAGAAAGGATCTATCTTGCATAGCCAACATCAATACGGGAGGGTTGGCTAAATAGGCTTTGATCAACTCAAAGGCCTTTTGAGATCCCTCATTCCACATGAAGCGAACGTCCTTTTTTAACAAACGAATGAAAGGAAGGGTATGATCAGCCAATTGAGATATGAATCCATGAGTTGCCTTAATCTTTCCCTGTAAACTCTGCAGCTCGGTAATATTCCTTGGTGGAGGCATGTTAACAATAGCATCGATCTTTTTAGTGTCAACCTTGATCCCATGATGAGAGACTATGAACTCGAGAAGCTTTTCGGCGTCAACACCAAAGATGCACTTGAGGGGATTTAATCTCATTTTGTAGAGTCGAAGTCGAAGCCTTTCAAAAATAAGGTGAAGGTTCTTAGGATGATCTTGGTGGGTTACAGATTTGGCCAATATGTCATCGACGTAATCCTCTAGAATCTTGTGAATGAAATCATGAAATATCAGGGTCATCGCCCGTTGGTAAGTAGCTCCTGCATTCTTTATTAAAGGGGCATGACCACATAGCAAAAAGTACCCCATGGGGTAGTAAAGGTTGTCTTGTACTGATCATCTGGGTTAATGTGGATCTGATTATAACCCGAGAAGCCATCCATGAAAGAAAGCAATGCATGGCCTACAGTCAAGTCAACAATCATATCTATATTAGGTAACAGAAAATCATCTTTAAGAGAAGCCTCATTAAGGTCTCAGAAACTGATGCATATGCGAATGCGACTGTCAGGTTTACTAACGGCAACTATGTTTGAAATCCAAGGGGAATAATCGATGGGACGGATAAAGCCTACTTTTAATAGTTTCTCTATCTCAGTCTTAACAATTCATTCCACTCTAGGATTGATTTTTCGGATTTTTTGCTTAACCGGCTTGGCATCGGGACATAGGACGATATTGTGAACCACTATAGATTCATCAATACCAGGCATATCCTCATATATCCAAGCGAATATTTCAGGATGAGAGCGCAAAATATTGGAGTGTTCGTTTGCTTCTTCCGAAGAAAGACACTTTCTGATTTTGATCACCTTTTTAGGGGATATGGGATCCATAGGGACCTCAACAATATCCCATTTTACAAGGGAACTTTGGTCTTCATGCTCAGGTGTTGCAACATCATTACTAGTGTTAGATAGAGGGTCCTCCTCATCAGCATTCAGGACAGATTCCTTGAAATACGCTTGGCTATGCAAGCAATACGGGAAACGTCTTTTGTGATGATAAGGGGGTAGCGAGGAGTATGCGCCTAGAAATTCCTCTAATGCTTCATCAAAAGAGAAGATATCCAGAGGAATATTCTCGGCTTGCTCCTTTTCCTCTATTAACTCAGGGTGGACGAGGTTCAATGGCTTGACTGAAATCATATTAACACTCCACCAAGGTTTTAGCTTGGATTGTTCAACAAAACAACCTAGTCCCAAGCTACATTGTCATGGTTTAAGATTGATGGGGACTTGAATTCCCTACTTGATACTTCCCAGACCTTTCTGCTCATAACCATATAGAGAAGCGATATCATATCTGAATCCATAGCAAGTTTGTAAAACCTCAGGGAGCGGTGGATCCACATAGAGTGCTTCGTTCCACTAGTGAACGTCAAATGTCTCTATGGGGGTAATTCCACCTCCTTTGTTGGATTCACAAATGTCAATTTCTTTTGTAAGAGGTGGATCGTTCTCCTCAGTGCAGGAAGGAGTGGTTTCCTGAACAGGATCGCCCTTCTTCTCCTCCACGAGAGTATTATCCACCTTTGTACTAGGGGCACGCGGAAAGTCTATGCAAGAGGGGTCTACCTTGTACTCCACAATAAAGAATTCAGAAAATTTCAAGGAACCCCAATCATCCCCAAGGAAAGCATTTGTTTGAGAAGATGATACGGGAGAGCTAGGATCCTTTTCTTTAGATAGTTCTTTAGTTTCGACACTCGCCCTGGGAACAATTTCCACAAAGGGTATCAATGAAGAACACGCCATAACATCAACAGTTAAGAAAGGAATACAATTCTTGAGGGTAGACACAGTTGAGGTGTGACTAGCAGCAGCCAGTTCACAGAGGCGAACGCCCTCTAGATCTTCTTTGACTGTGACTACCTGATTGTTTGCGACAAATTTCAAAGAACGGTGTAAAGTGGAGGTTACTATGCCCATGGTGTGGATCCAAGGTATCCCTAAGAGAAGATTATAAGGTAAAGGCCCAGGCATCACATGATAAACCAACGTGGGTAAGGTAACAGGGCCTAGCTACAAAGGTAGTATTATCGTACCTAGAGCTTGGTGGCCATCGTTATCAAATCCATGAATGTACAAAGAGGAAGTTGCCAAGGAAGATGAATCAACTTTAATTTTAGGTAGCAGGTCCATACCACAAATGTTGAGCGTCGATCCGGTATCAACAAGGGTACACCTAATACCAATGTTATTAACGTTGACTATGATCATCAAAGGTTATGCTTGCTTCTGCATGTCCAGAGGTGGGAGTTCTTGCAGGTGGAACATAATATTCATCGAATCCGCACGAATATGGGCCAACAATGCATTAATATCCACAGGCCTAGCAGAGGTAGGCAAGAGAATCTTTTGCAAGGCCTCCTGAAGCATCTCTTGATAAACTGGGGCGATCTGAAGCAAGTCCCAAAGTGAGATCTTAGCCGGAGTAACAAGAAGTTGCTTGACAAGATCATAATCGCCTGGTGCTTTGACCACAGGTTTAGGTGTTGCAGGAAGGTTTGGTTGGGAAGGTGGTAAAGAAGTAGATTGTGAGGTAGGGATAGAAGGTTATTGATCCAAGTTTTGTCTGTTACTCCTTGTGGGATATGTGTGTCCAATGACATTATAAGATGTAGAATCCGTAGCTCTCACGAAATTTGAATACAATTTTGGTGAATCACTACGACATGAAATTCCATAGACAGCAGGGTCGGCTAGGGTTATGTAGATGATGGGTTTCTTAGGGCTCAAAGGAGCCACTGAGACCACCACCACATTTACTGATCCCTCAACCTTTGGAGAAGAGACTTGTTCAGGAGATTTACGGATAGGAGGAATGCTTCTAAGAAGTCGTCTAGAGCATCCTCCAGCATATCAAAATCTTCCTCAGAAAAGTCATCAGGATGAGCGTGCAAAATCACAAATAAATTTCTGACGTTCACGTTAGGTTCACCAA